>CAWUFW010007302.1:427500-930000 GCA_963921515.1 Calotriton arnoldi | reverse complement strand
CCTGTGGATCGTTTGGTTTTTGTTTCTTTGTTTGTTGTTGCCCCCACCCAGAGGTGTTGCTAGGGTGGTTGTGGGCTTGATGGCGAAGTCACTTGGAGGTGGGCTGTTGGCCTCCTCTACGAGATTGTCCTCGTCCGTTTCCGTGCCCTCGAAAGGACTGGCCCCGGGGCTGGTACTGCCAGTTTTGCTGCTGCTGTCCTTGCTGCTGCTGGCCTTGGTTGTTCCTTTGGTAGCCTTGTTGGAAAGTTTGGTGCGATGTGGCAGGCACGTTGCCTCCTCTACCGCCAGGCCTTCTGGTGGGTGCCCCTCTTCTCATCCCTCTGAACTGCAGCGCTCCCATGGACCTTGCTGTCTCGTTGTCCTTTTTGAGCTCCGTCAGCTTTTTATCAACTGGCGTGCCAAACAGTTGTTCGCCGTTGAAGGGCGTATTCAGGATGTTACTCTGCACCTCTGGCTTGAATCCTGAAACCCTGAGCCATGCGTGTCTCCTCTCGGTCACTCCTATCATCATTAGTCTGCTGGATGTTTCTGCAGCATCCAAGGCTGACTTCAAGCATGTGTTTGCCATGCCTTTGCCTTCTTCCACCAGGTGGGCTGCCCTTTGTTGGTACTCATCTGGTAGATGCTGGAGGAGTTGCCCCACTTCGTCCCAGTGATGGTATGCGTGCCGGTTGATCAGGGCGTTTGAGTTTGCGATAAGCCACTATATTGCCGCATTTCTCTCCACCTTTCTCCCTGTCAGATCCATCCTCTTGCTCTCCTTGTCTGGAGGTGGTCCGGTATTAGTGGGCACATTGGCCCTTTTCCTGGCTGTAGCCGTAATTATGGAGTCAGCTGGCACTGATCCTTGTATGTTTGCAGGGTCTTGTGAAGAGGGTTTGTACTTTCTCTGTTCTTGGAGTGACAGCCCTGCATACTGCTGGTTCCCTGAAGGCATCTCTCCCTTGGTCCAGCACACTAGGGAGCATGGGAAGGAGTAGGCTCCTGGTTTGTTGAGGCAGTAGAGTTTCCAGGAGGAAACATGCCTTGGGCTTCTCTTCTTCCATTTTCACCCCATAGGTTTGTGCCGCCTTCAGGACTACAGTGTTGTAGACCCCGATGTCGTCTGGCGGCGAGGGCCTCGAAGGGTAAGTGTCTACCCCTTGTTCCGGCGATTCTGCGTCAAGGTCTTGCCATTCCAGGTCTTGTGCATCTGAGGACGTCGAGTCCCGGTAGGATTAGAGGTCTTCGTCGCCTTCTCCCTCGAAGTAATAGTCTTCGTCCCCCTGTTCCTCGACCGGTTCGGGCGTTTGGCCGTTCGGCGTCTTCGTAGTCTATTTCGACTTCGAGCGCGGGTCTCGACGAGATGGAGTATTCGCTCATTTTGCGGTCGAAATCCTTCTTCCGCTGTAGGATGCTCGCCATTTCGGCCTCGAGCCTCCTCTTTTTCCTCTCCATCTCTTGTGCCTGTTCGGCGTCGAGGGCTGGAGCGGCTCTCTTCGGGGCCGTCGACGTGGACGATTGCCCCTCCCATCTCGGCGTCGAGGTGTGCTTTTTGGGGGCAACCTTCGACACCTTTGGTTTTTCGAGGGTTTTTGCCGATTGGGAGTCCTTTTCGAAGGATCCGCTCAGCTGACTGTCCTTGGTCGCTGTTGCCTTCGACGAATGTTTCGGCGGCAATGCTCCCTTCGAGGACTTAGCTTCACTTCTACGAGTGTCGCTCGGGGCTTTGGCTTCACCCTTTCGAGTGTCGCTTGAGTCTTTAGGGGTCGACTCCCCCCCTTACCTCCTTCGACCTAGACGACTGCAGTGCTCCGGTCCTTCGGCGATGTTTTCCTCTCCACTTAAGAGGCCCAGGTCTCGGAGCGATGGGGGTGGTCCTTGCCCCTGCATGTTGTGGTTCGCCCTTCTCTGCCTCTCTTACTCTGAGGGTCTTAGGTGTAAACGCCAAGCACGCGTTGCAGTCCTCGCTGCTGTGGTCGAGCGGCAAGCAGAGATTGCAGACTGGATGCTGGTCCTTCTGGGCGTACTTGTGGTGGCAGTTGCTGCAAAACTTGAACGGTGTCTTGTCCATACCCGCGCTCAGGGAGCCCCCTGCGAGCGCATTCTCTGTAGGACGTCGAGATCTCGGTCGTAAACCTTCTCCCTTGTTGTCCCGGCTACTTGACTCGTAGTCCGGTGTACTTCAAACTTATTCTCGTCGGTTTTCTTCTTTTTGCCTTGATTCCTCTTCCAAACTTCTGGAACTCTTCGGCGACGATCCAGACCCAACGGCGGAAAAAAGAATCTGAAGATGGCGACCAAAGGTGGGAGCTTCCGCAGGAAGCGCGTCGACGTCACGAAGGACACCAAATGGTGGGACGTCGCCGGCCACGAGAAAAAAAAAAAAAAAAAAGAGAAAAAAATACTACAATTCAGGACCCAACCACAAGATGGCGGAATAATGCACAGCATAGTGAATCCAGAAAGATTCACGCTGCAAAACTTGTTTTCTTACTCCAGTATTGGAACTTTCATAGATTCCCATTGCTTGTATCAGAATAGCTAGCAGTTAGAACGCACATTTTGTGTCATAATACATTGTTATAAAAACTTTCGGGATGCATCACATTCATTAGAGATGCAAATTATCCATAGAGAATTGGCAATAGAATAGCAAGTGAACATCAAGAGATACAAAATGTGCAAATAACTAATAAAAGGAAGGAGGGTTAGAAGGGAACGCTCACCACTTATTGAAAGAGGTTCCTCAGGACTGCCTGACCCACTGTAGAGTCATCACGTGTGGAGGAGTCCAAGCAGAAATGCCTTGTGAAGGTATGGGTACTGCTCCATGTCGCTGCTCTGCAAATATCCTTGATCGGCACTCCGGCGAAGAGAGCAACAGAAGAAGACATGGCTCTCGTAGAGTGCGCCCGGACCCGCCCCTCCAGGGGCTTACCAGCCGCTTGGTGACAGTATTGGATCGCGCTGGCAATCCATCGAGCAATACCCTGCTTTGAAAGAGGGAAACCCTTGTGAGGGGCACTGAAAGCGACAAAGAGCTGTGTTGACCTTCTGAAATCTTTGGTACGTTGAAGATAACATTTCAGACACCTTTGAACGTCCAGAGAGTGCAAAGCCCTCTCCGCTGGAGTCGTGGGTCGAGGAAAAAAGGATTTGAGAATCACCGGTTCATTCAAATGAAAGTATGAAGGCACAGTCGGGATAAATTTGGGATTCGTCCTTAGAATCAAAGTCTCTTTTAAACTGTAAGAACGGTTCTTGAATAGTGAGAGCGTGCAGTTCACCCACCCTTCTGGCAGATGTTAAGGCGAGATGGAGGGCCACTTTCCATGAGAGGAACTTAAGGTGCGCCCTATGAATTGGTTCAAAAGGCGGGCTCATGAGTTGAGTAAGGACTAAGTTAAGCTGCCACAGAGGCAGTGGAGGCCTAACTAGTGGGAAAACTCTGAAAAGACCTTTAAGAAATTGCTATACAATCCTTGCCGACCAGAGGGAAGGACCAGAAGAAGTTCGTCTGAATCTAGAAATGGCTGCAAGGTGTACCTTGATAGAGGAATGAGCAAGACCTGATTTAGCCAAACCCAGAATGTATGGCAAAATCTGATGAGGAGCAGAAGAGTAAGGATGAATTTTCTCTTGCCGGCACCACAGGCAGAAACGCTTCCATTTTAAGCAATATGTCTTATTTGTACTAGGTGCTCGAGCAAGCACCTCTCTACACTCTGCCGAGATATTTAGATTCTGAAATTCTCGGTGCTCAGGAGCCACGCTGCTAACTAAAGAGAGCTCGGATCCGGATGTACCACTTGGCCCTGGGACATCGTTAGCAGGGAAGGAATTGGGCGCAGATGAACTGGATGATCCAGGGAGAGCAGGAGAAACTCCGTAAACCAAAACTGGCGGGGCCAAGCCGGGGCCACCAGAATCATTCTGCAGGGTTCCGCCTTGAGCTTCCGGAGAAGTCTGGGAATTAGTGGGATCGGAGGAAAGGCGTAAACAAAGGCGCCTGACCAGGCCATCGAAAGCGCATTCCCCAATGATCCCGGATGGTGATCCCTGCTTGTGTAGAGTCAGCATTTCTTGTTCTCTGGCGTGGCAAAGAGATCTATGGGAGGAGTGCCCCAGAGACTGAAAATTTCCTCCAATTTGTCTTGGTCTAATTCCCACTCGTGGCTCACTGACTTCAGGTGACGGAGCGTGTCCGCTGTTTTGTTGAGGGCACCTGGAAGATGTTCCGCCGAGAGCGATATCCCCTGTTGGATTGCCCATTCCCAAATTTCCTGAGCTTCTTTCGATAGACGACGAGACCTTGTACCTCCCTGCTTGTTTACGTAATGCATGGCCGTCGTGTTGTCCGTACTGACCAGGACAGTGGACCATTGAATGCGTGGAAGGAAGGCCTGCAAGGCTAGACTAATCGCTCTGAGTTCCAACAGATTGATGTGGAGTAGGCGATGTTGGGGCAGCCAACGGCCGCTTACCTGAAGGTCTTGTAAGACCGCTCCCCAGCCTTCTAGTGAGGCGTCTGTTATTATTAGAGGAGATGGGGTGACCCTGAAGGTGAGACCCTGAGAAATATTGTCTGACCATCCACCACGTTGCCGCCTCTTTCATAGGCTGAGTTATTGTGATCTTGTCCTCGAAAGAGCCTTCTGCCTGGCGCCACTGCAAATCCAGTTGTTCTTGGAGGGGGCGTATTCTTAACCTGCAATGTGGAACTAAGGGAATGCAGGACGAGATTGACCCCAGAAGGGATTTGTAGAGGCGAACTGAAAGTGACCCTCTTCTTTGCAAACGACGAGCAGAGGTCATCAGCTTTGTTTGCCTTTCTTTTGACGGGAACGCCTTGCAGCAAGATGTGTCCAGAATGGCCCCCAAGAACCTGGCCGACTTGGAAGGGCACAGGACTGATTTTTCTGTGTTGAGCTGGAGCCCCAGATGACGGAAGAGCTGTGTGCATGTTCTGACAGTTTTTTCCGCCGCGTGATGAGACGGAGCTTTCACCAACCAGTCGTCCAGGTAAGGGAAGACTTGGAGCTTCGGTTTCCTGAGAAAAGCTGCGACCGGGGCTAGGACCTTCGTGAAAATCCGCGGAGCGGATCTGAGTCCGAAAGGCTGGACCTTTAATTGAAAGTGGCTCTTGGCTACTGTAAAGCGTAAAAACTTCCTGTGGGCAGGGTGGATGGGGACATGAAAGTATGCGTCCTCGAGGTCCAGGGTGGCCATGTAATCTCCTGGATTGAGGAGCCGTAAAATGTCCTGTAAGGAGACCATCCGAAAAGAGAGCTGTACGAGATAGGTGTTTAGCTCCCTCAGGTCTAAAATTGGGTGCCATTTTTCTACGGTCTTTTGAACAAGAAAGAACCGGGAATAGAATCCTTTTCCCCGTTGGGATAGAGGGACCGGTTCTATCGCTCCCTTGAGAAGTAGTTGATGTGCTTCTAGAGGTAGAAGGTGTAGATGCTTGGATTCGGTGGCGTGAGGGGCTTTGGATGGTGGTTGATGTTGAAATTCCAGAGTATGGCCTGACAAGACAATATTGAGAACCCATCGATCTGATGTTATAAGTTGCCAGTTGTGGAAGTGTTGAGAAATCCTGCCCCCCACTGGTGCTACAGGGGACAAAGGAACAGTAGGAAGAGCCAGGAAGCAGCTATTGGCGCTTAGAGGAATCTCTCCCCTGGCGCCCTTGCCGTCCTCTAGAAGACGAACGAGAGAAAGAAGATGACTGGCCCCGTCGTTGAGAATATTGCGGCCTGTATGATTGAGAAGGCTGAGAGTAAGAGGAATAGCACTGCTGCTGATATCCTCCTCTGTATGAGGAAAATCCTCTCGCTCCACCGAAAGGGACCTTGCGATATTGTAGAGTCCCAAGGGACTTTGCAGTTTCCGTGTCTTTCTTTATATCTTGCAGCGCATCAATGTGCTTCCCAAAGAGCGCCTCACCGTCAAAGGGAAGGTCCAGGATCTTGTTCTGGACTTCCGGCCGGAACCTAGTGGCAAGAAGCCAGCCTTGGCGTCGAAGAACTGCTGCTCCTGCTAGGGAACGGAAGGCTGTGGTGGCAATATCCATTGCGCAATCAATTATTTCTGAAGATGTTCTCTCTCCCTCCTGGAGGATCTTTTTAGCTTCAGCTTCGTCCAGCAGCTGGTCTAGATAAGGAGACAGATCGCACCACATCTGGCCATCGTACCTTCCAAGAATTGCCAAGGCATTGGCTGCTCTAACCAGGAGGCTCGATATGGAAGAGAACCTCTTCCCAGCATTATCCAACCGCCTTCCCTCTTTATCAGGTGGTGTGGTAAGAGGGGCCACCGGATTTAAAGACTATCTGGGCCGCTTGAGAAATCACGGAATCTGGTTTCGGCTGACCGACCAGACAAGCGGGGCTATCTTCAGGAGCCTTGTACTTTTTTTCCAGACGAGGAAGCACAGGTATGACTGTGGCCGGCGACTTCATAACCTTTAGTCCCTCATCCCAGACGTGACCCACGATAGGGATAGAGCGTACTGACTTCCTGTATGGTTCTTTAAAGTCATATAGAAAACATTCTGACTGCACAGATGGAATGGGCAGATCGAAACGCTTAGAAACTCTCTCCATTAGGTTATGAAAGCCCCCAATATCAGCAGGAGGGGAATCCGCCGGTTCTGGAACAGGAGAGGCAGGATCCGGAATGATGTAATCGTCCCATTACCTGTCAGGGTCCGGGATCGTCGGTGTCCCTTGTTCATCATCTGATGTATCGTCCTGGACAGTAACCACATCCTGCTGTGGTTCCGGTAACTCCGGCAATGAAATTTGAGGCGGAGGATGAGGTGTAACCGGAAGAGGAAGTGGAGTTGGAGGCACTTACACTGTTTCTGGGACAGAGGACTGTGTAGGAAATCTCTTTCTGTAATCAGAAAGCATGAACTGCAAGTCCGTAATGAGGGCAGACGGCAAACAGACCATCTCCTCTTGATATTGGTCCCGAGACCTCAATTGTGGCTCATAATGTTGCTGCTCCATGTAATACTCCGAGTCAGAGTCTTGATATTTAACATGCAGTTGAGATGGGCTATCTGCATCACCATAAGGACCGTCCTCGTCCTCAGAAAACTCCTATTCCAACAGTAGAGCAGGAGGCAGGTGTGTCACTTTCCTGGGAGAAGTCATTTCTGGAGTAATGCGACGTCTCCGTATAGAAATTGCCACATTTTGTATCGTCGACGGAGCCGCCGACGACTGTTTGAACCGTCGACGAGGAGAGGGCCACAGTCGACGGGACCGTGGTCGAGACCATCGTCATGATCAAGCTGGAAGCTGCCGTCGACGTAGTCGACGTGGTTGCCGTCGACACCATCATAGTCATCCTCGTGGACGTGGATGTCGTCAGAGTAGACGTCGACGACAGAATGAAAGGTACCGGTGTACATGGCGTCGAAGCAGTCGTAGATGCCGGTACAGTTTTTGAAGTGGTCGTCGACGGAGTCGATGTCGTCGGGCGAACTTTTCTGTAAGCTTTTCCCTCAGGTGGGACAGAAGCTGGTTTTTTGAAAGTTTTAGCCTTCTCAGAAGGAGAAGAAGAAACCAAAGGTACATGGCTTGTCTTCTTTGCAGGTGCTAATTCAGAAACAAGTCCTTCCCTCTCCTTTACACCACGGTGAGGAGATTTGATGAGACTACGCCTGTCAGACCTATCGGAGGTCTTTTGTAAGGCTTTTGAAGGGGGTTCTGAAGAAGTAGAAGGTGAAGACCTACCCCTTTTCTGTGATCTCCTCGATGAAGTAGCAGATGCGGCGTCATCACTGTCACTGGAAACAGGATCTTTCCGTGACTTAAGTTTTGAAGCCAAGTGAGAAGACGTCCCTCGCGGTCCCGTAAGGTCTTGGTGGAGAAGGTCCGACAGATCTTGCAGTCAGTAGTTCATGGTCAGGATACAAACAAATACAGTCTTTATGTTTGTCCTCCATATAAAGTCTCTTTTTGGAGCAGGTGGCACAAGCTTTAAACAGAGCTTTCTTCTCCTTGTCTGACATGATGAATTTGAAGTGACGCAAAATAGTTGAATTTGAAGAAAAGTTGAAGAAAAAACTGAGCAGAGCTCAGTGGAGACTCCCTTGCACAACGTGCGGTAGAAAATCTGAAGATCTGAGGCTCTCTCAGGAAGGTTCTATGGGGTGAGGCTGTTCTGATTGGCTGTTCATTTTATTTGGTCTCTTTTACAAAAAGAGGTGGATATGCTACAAAAGGAGATGAGGCCTAGGCCTTATTCTTTTTTTGTACCTATTTCTAATGGTATTTTTTGTTTACCGGGGACTCCCATCTCGACGACGGGGAATGATACAAGCAATGGGAATCTATGAAAGTTCCAATACTGGAGTAACCAACCCCTAACTTCCCAACTTACCTCTCGAAGTGGTGGTCACACCCAGAAGTCCTTAGTCTCCCTGCCTGCAGTGCTTTTGCAAACCGGAGGTTCTCCATTGGAAACAGGGCATCTGACCTAGAAACAGCACCCTGCACCCGGCCGCCCTAGTGCCGCTGAGGGTGTAACAAGAGTGCATCACTGACCCTGGGGGACCCCTGAGTCTAACCCGAGAACCTCAACTCCAAAGACCGATTACTTACCTAAAAACCGATAACCATATTTTCCTCCATAGGATAACAGACACTTTCCTGAAAAAGTTTCGAAGTGTGGAGTTTTGAAACCTAAAGAAATTCATTAAAATTGTACGATTTAACAAAAACGCTTTAACTCACCTGTTTACAGGAAATGTCCCAGTGCTGCATCCAGGCATACTTACCTGCTATTTTACTGAAAATCCCATCCAAGTCTATGAACTGTATTTATAAGTGATTGCATTTCTCTGAAACAATACTGCAACTCAAACCATAGTACATTTACAATTGCAATTGAACTGTTTTACAATCAGCATTTACTACTGTAAAGTATTTATTGCTTACCTGTGCCAGGCTTGCTTAGTTCTAGAAATAAAATAACTAAAAGAATATTTTTATACAAAAACAATTGGTCTGAAGTTTAGTCTGAGTGTGAATTCATTTGCTGACTGAGTGTGTACACCAAATGCTTAACACTGTCCTCTGATACTGCCTTACTGCTCGACCACACTACCACAAATAGAGAGTAAGGTTCTATCTAATTTTACCTCTGCCTACCTTTGGGGTTCCACTGGACACTGTGCACACTATACCTCACTTTGGTATAGTATATACAGAGCCAGCTTCCTACAAAATGGCGAGAGAGGCGTGACAGTTTGAGGGTGTCTCCCGTCTGTTTTTGTACATAGTACATTGCTGTCATTGTCTGTCCGGACTAGGACAGCTTTGCCCATCAGTGGAGTTTGAGAAGCTTTGAGCACTAGAAACAGCTAGATAGTTGATTTGGAGGCTTTTGTGCTTGTTGCTCCACAGGCCTTGTATAGGGTAATTTTGGAGATGGGCACCCCAACCTGTCAGATGCGTCTGCTGTGAGCATGATCTGTGGAATAGGGTCGATGAAAGGCCGTCCTCTTGATAAATTTTGTGGGTTCCACAACAGCAGAGAGTGATGGGTGCGGCCTTCTACCAACACTAGATCGGTTAACTGACCCTGCAATTGATTCCACTGACGTGCTAAGCACCCTTGTAGAGGACGCATGTGGAGTCTTGCATGGGATACAAATGCGATGCAAGACGCCATCATTCCCAGCAGTTGCATGAACACTGGCTGGGAAAGTTTGGTTGGATTGAAACGGTCGTATCTTAGCCTCAACGTTGTGAATTCTGGCTACATTGGGAGAGGCTAGAGCTTCGACAGTGTCTAGAGTCCTCCTAGGTAAGATTGAATCTGTGAAGGATGCAGGTGAGATTTCTGTGCATTGACTGTAAAGCCCAGTTGATGAAGTAGGTCTATTGTGGTCTGAGTATGTGTGAGAAGGTGCCCTTTTCAAGCATGGTTGCCCCCGCTTTTTGCTGAACTGCTGATGTGCTTTGACTGAGGGTGCCCTGGGCTCCTGCCAACCAGGTACCCAGGGCCTATGTACTTTCCCCAAAACTGCAATGAAAAAACCTAATTTGCAACCCTGGCCACAGGTCAGCCACTGGTAAATGGTACCACAGGTCCCCAGGGCACTGTGACCAGGGGAGACCTCCAAGTGCTGCAGCACTTATTGTGCCACCCTTAAAGGGCCTGTACCATTACACTCACACACTGCCTTTGCAGGCTGAGTGTCTTGGTGCAGAACAGAGTGAAGAGTCGACATGGCATATATCCCTGTGTAGAGTTGGAAAATCGAAGAAATCCTTTAAAACTAACTAAATAACCAAAATGCTTTTACTCACCGGTTTACAGGAAATGTCCCAGTGTAGTATCCAGGTATACTACACTGTGTAAGAAAAGTAATCTGAAAGTAATGTACTGGTCATTGTACTAAAAAGCCCTTTCAAAGTATATGTACTGTATTTCCAAAGCATTGCATTTTTCAGTAACAGTACTGTAAATCAAAACAAAGTGCATATACAATTGCAATCCAAACCGTTACAACTGCATTATTACTGTAAAGTATTTATTGCTTGCCTGTGCCAGGCTTGCTTGGTTCTAGAAAATAAAATAACTAAAAGACTATTTTCATACAAAACAATTGGTCTGAAGTTCAGTCTGAGTGTGTGAATTCATTTGCTGATTGAGTGGGTACAACAAATGCTTAACACTGTCCTCTGATACTGCCTTACTGCTCGACCACACTACCACAAATAGAGAGTGAGGTGCTATCTAACTTTACCTCTGCCTACCTTTGGGGATCCACTGGACTGTGCGCACTATACCTCACTTTGGTATAGTATATACAGAGCCAGCTTCCTACAAAAACTGATTTGAGGTACCGCTCTCTCCGGGTCTGCGCTGGCTGGCACGGAAAAAGAAATAACTGACGTGAGCACGCGAGGGCAGCGTCTAAGTAGATATGCGACGTCATCCCGGCGACAACGACGCCAACGACGAACGCCGAGTCGACCGACGCCACCTATCGACACGCAGAGGTACTGCTGAGGAAAAAATTCTCCAGATCCAGTCTGACGCCTGGGGGTAATTCTAAGGTGAGGAATCCATAACTGTCTTTCAGATTAACTTACCAGAATTCAGTAAAGCCATTATGGTGCTGTGGAGTTCATAATGAAACTCCCAGACCATATACTTTTTATGCCTTTACTGCACTTACAATGTCTAAGAATGGACTTAGACACTGTAGGGGTACAGTGCTCATGCAACTGTACCCTCACCAGTGGTATAGTGCATCCAGCTAGAGGGGTGTCTTACCTATACCATAGGCAGTGGGTTGCAGGCATGGCACAAAGGAGTGCGCTGAATCTAGGTATCCAGCACTGAGTTAGAAAAGTAACGTAAAAAGTAACTTACCTGCAATTTACTGAAAAAGCCTATTCATTTCAATGCACTGTTTTTCTTCCCAAAAACAACTAAGTGTGGAGTTTTGAAATCTGAAAATATTCTTTAAAAATCACACGAATAACAAAAACGCATTTACTCACCTGTTTTCAGGAAATGTCCCAGTGCTGAATCCAGGCATCCAGCACTGAGTTAGAAAAAGTAACGTAAAAGTAACTTACCTGCAATTTGTTGAAAAAGCCCATTCATTTCAATGTACTGTATTTGCTAAGTGTTGCATACTACTGCTCCCCTGTAAATCAAACAAAGTACAATTTCAACTGCATTTTTCAACTGTTCTATATCCAGTAACTTATTACTGAAAAGTATTTAATGGTTACCTGTGCCAGGCTTGCTTGGTTCTAAAAATAAACAGTATATTTTTATACAAATACAATTGGCCTAGAGTTCAGTTCTTGAGTGTGTGAATTCATTTGCTGACTGTGTGTGTACATCAAATGCTTAACACTGTCCTCTGATACTGCCTTACTGCTCGACCAAGCTACCACAAGTAGAGTAAGGTTCTATCTAACTTTAACCTCTGCCTACCTTTGGGGGACTCTTGGACTCTATACACACTGTACCTCACTTTGGTGCAGTATATATAGAGCCAGTTTCTTACACATTGGTTTTCTGACGAAGTTCGGCGGACAGATGGTGCACCCCAACCTCTCGTCGTTGAATTTGGCGGCATGGCTCCTGAGTTTGTACAGTACGGACATTTGAATCTCCTTCAGGACTGTATGGAGATATTGAAGGAGGCCAAACTACCATCCACACGCACGTCCTATGCATATAAATGGAAGAGATTTTGCATTTGGTGAGCATCCAAGAACGTGGATCCTACCTCCTGCAAGGAAGATGTCATCCTTCCTTACTTGCTATACTTGGCTCATTCTGGCCTACAGTTTCATTCGATCAAAGTTCACCTGGCAGCTTTGACTGCTTATAGGAAATGTCCTTCACAAACTTCCTTTTTTTAAATCCCAGTCATCAGAGATTTTCTTGAAGGATTGAAGCAAGTGTTTCCTCCCATAGGCGTCCTTCGCCTCCCTGGGAGCTCAATGTGGTCCTTTCACGAGTGATGAGGGAACCGTTTGAACCCATTCATAAGGCCTCTCTTCAGCATCTGTCTTGGAAGACTGCTTTCCTTGTGGCCATAACTTCTGCCCGCAGGGTTAGCGAACTTCAGGCATTGTGTTGTAAAGAGCCTTATACAGTCTTTCATTCCTCTAAGGTAGTTATGAGGACTCGAGCTAAGTTCCTCCCGAAAGTTGTTTCAGAGTTTCATGTGAACCAAACTATTATATTACCTACATTTTTTTCAGAACCCCTCTTCTCCTGCTGAGAGGTCGCTTCATTCCCTGGATGTTAGGAGGGTCTTGAAGTTCTACTTGGACAAAACTAAGTATATCCGTAGATCTGACCAGTTATTTGTAAACTATGGCTCTGTTCGAACTGGTCTAGCTACCTCCAAACAATCCATTTCTAGGTGGATTGTTTCCTGTATTCAGCTGTGTTATCAGAAAGCCAACAAGACTTTGGTTAGTAAGCCTAGGGCTCACTCTACCAGAGGTAAAGCGGCTACTGCGGCTCTACTTCATAACATACCCATTTCGGAAATCTGTAAGGCTGCCACTTGGAAGTCAGTCCATACATTTACTAAGCACTACTGCCTAGACACTGATGCTAGGGCAGATGCTCAGGTCGGACAGGCTTCACTTCGAAATCTATTTGCACAATAGTGCGGTTGTTCTCTGTTTCTTCCACCGCCGGAGAGTTTTTTTGGGATGGGCTTGCTACTCTATTTACATGATTATGACTATACACGGAAATACCCTACAAGAGGAGTAGTTTACCTGTAACTCCAGTTCTCTTGTAGGGGTATTTCCGTGATAGTCATAAGCAACCCGCCCGCCTCCCCGGTGGCCGATACAGTTGTCCCCTAGACTCAGCAGGCTCCGCTTCTTTACGCCTTCAAAAAGAACTGAAAGTAACTGCCTCTGGCTGTGCATCATGGGATACCGGGGGTCTCTGGAGACTCTTAAAGGCACGGTATCCATTTGCAGACCTATAATGGCAGCCTACGGGGGCTTCTCTATCCATTCCTTTTCATCTCTATCATGAAAAAAGAAAAGGAGTTTTGTGAAGGAGAGTTTTCTGTGTGTAAAACTCAGCAAATTGATAAATTTAAACTGGCTATCTTTTCACTTCAAGATGAAGTAATGGCCAGCGTAGCCTAGTTGATTAGGCTGCATTATTGTATTTTTGTTTCTTAAGTGTCTATACAGGCCTTCCTGAAGAAAGGCAGAAGATGACAACTTAAGAAGATATATCTAATGAAGTGCTCCGGGGTCCACGCACATGGGCCGGAAAATTCCCATGATTGACTATCACAGAAATACCCCTACAAGAGAACTAATGTTCTTACAGATATATCGTTACCGAAGGGAAGTAACTTGTTCATCTGAAAGAAACACGTTAGTTATAGATTCCTTACCTTAGAATAGATACCCCAGCAATACCAACCCCAGAGGTGGGTCTGCGAACCAAGATCACACCAGAAAATCCTGGAGAACAGAACAGCCAAAGAAGCAATCTCTCTGGACTGGACTGTCAAGGCAGTAGTGTTTGGTAAATGTGTGCAACGAAGCCCACGTAGCTGCCTGACAGATGTCATTGAGAGGCACTCCTCACCCTAAAGCAGTAGTTGCGGCCGTCGCCCTGGTGGAATGGACGCGCAGCCCCACTGTAGGCTCCTTCTTTGCCAAAGAATAGCAGGCTTTGATACACAGAACGACCCATCGGGAGATAGTTCGTTTGTGTACGGCCCGATCTTTCTTGGCGCCCACGTACCCGACAAAGAGCTGGTCATCCACCCGGAACGGTTTGGTGCGATCCAGATAAAAAGAAAGCGCACGTTTTGGGTCCAGATGGTGGAGCCTCTCTTCCTCCTTCGAAGGATGCAGAGGTGGAAAGAAGGTGGGCAAAGTGATGGTTGGCCCGATGTGGAAGGCAGTTACGACCTTGGGCACGAAGGATGGACGAGTCCTGAGGACAACTTTGTCCGGATGCACAGATAGAAAAGGAGGCTTAGAAGAAGGCGCCTGGAGCTCACTCACCCGTCTGGCAGAGGTGATTGCCACCAGGTATGCAGTTTTGAGAGTTAAGAGCCTCAGAGGACAGTTGTGAAGCGGTTCAAAGGGAGCGCACATTAAATAAGTTAAAACTAGGTTCAACTCCCACTGAGGCATAACGAAGGGAATAGGAGGAAAGAGAGGAGTTATGCCTTTCAAGAAGCGATTTACCACCGGGGACTTGAAAAGGGAAGGCTGATATGGAAGCCGAAGGAAGGCAGAGATGGCCGAGAGATGGCCCTTGATAGTGCCCAGAGCAGAGCCCTGCTGGGACAAAAAAAGAAGGAACAAAAGAACCTCAGAAAGAGGGGCAGAGAGAGGATCCACAGCCTTTGCTGTGCACCATGTGTAAGGAACTGGCTCTATATATACTACACCAAAATGAGGTATAGTGTGTATAGGGTCCAGGTAACTCCAGAGGAGGCAGAGGTTAAAGTTAGATAGAACCTTACTCTCTAATAGTGGTAGCTTGGTCGAGCAGTAAGGCAGTATCAGAGGACAGTGTTAAGCATTTGATGTACACACTCAGTCAGCAAATTAATTCACACACTCAAGAACTAAACTCTAGGCCAATTGTTTTGTATAAAAAATATACTGTTTTATTTTAGAACCAAGCAGGCTTGGACCAGGTAAGCATGAAATACTTTACAGTGATAAGATGCTATATGTTGAACAGTTTTAAAAAGCAATAGGAATTGTACTTTGTTTGATTTAAAGGGGAGCAGTAGTATGCAACACTTAGCAAATGCAGTACATTGGAATGAACAGGCTTTTTAAGAAAAATGCAGTTAATTACTTTTCGGATTACTTTTTCTAACAGTGCTGGATCCTAGATTCAGCACTGGGACATTTCCTGAAAACAGTTGAGAAAATGCGTTTTAGTTAGATGTACGATTTTTAAAGAATATTCTTGTATTTCAAAAGTTGACATTTAGAAACTTTTTCACATAGAACCACCAATGTTAATTTATGGAAGGAAATTCAATTCACAGGTAAGTTACTTTTACGTTACTTTTCCTACTCAGTGCTGGATACCTAGATTTAGCACTGGGACCTTTCCTGTAAATAGTTCAGAAAATTAGTTTAGGTTATTTGTGCGATTTTTAAGGAATATTCTTAGTTTTCAAAAGTCGACACTTTGACACTTTTTCTCCCAAAAAGTTTCTATGTTATCCTCTGAGGAAAAACAGGTTATCGGTTTCGAGGCAAGTATTCGGTCTTTGGAGTTAGGTTCTGGGGTTAGACTCAGGGGTCTCCCAGGGTCAGTGATGCACTGTTGTTGCACCCTCAGCGGCACTAGGGCTGCCGGGCGCAAAGTGTTGAGGCCCAATGTTATCCTATGGAGGATAGGGGGTCTCCGGTTGGTGGCTGCTGGCAAGCAGGCCACTGGGTTGTGGGAGCAAAGCTCCTAGGGTTTAGGTCAGAGCAAAAGGGGAAACAAGTAGGCACAAAAGGTGCGCCCTCAGCGGCACTGGGGCGGCCGGGTGCAGAGTGCGGTTTCGACGTCGGACGCCCTGTTTTCTATGGAGAGCCTCCGGTTTGAAGAAGCACTACAGGCTCAGGGACGAGGACCTTCTGGGTGAAACCACCACTTCGAGGGGTAAGTTGGGATGTCTTGGGTTGGTTAGGCACCGTTGGTTGGGGCACACAAGGCCGTGGGGCGTCGGGTGCAGGGGTGCCTTTTAGGGTCGGATTCTCTTACCCGCTCTGGTGGCGGTAGAGGGGGGGCCTCTGGATTGAGGCTGCAGGCGTCGTCTGGAGGCTTGAGGCAGTTCAGGAGTCGCCGGGTCTCGGGTCAGGATCGCCGGGATGACCTTCTTGTGGTGTTTATCACTCTAGCTCGGGCTGGGTTTGGCGGGTGCAGAGTGGGCTGGATTCGCGGTGTCCGGCCGGAGCCAGAAGCTGCAGTTTAAACACGACCGGTGTTCACGGGAGAAAGTCTTGGAAGTGAAGGCAGGCAGGTCCTCCGGGGTTTGTGAGGTTGCTGGCTGCTGGACATGCCGGGATTTCACAGGAGCAGGTTCGAGGGGAGACGGGCCTGTAGGGATGGGGCCAAGTCAGTGGGCGTTGTCCTCTCGTTAGCTCTGCACGGCTCTTCGTCCTTTTCTTCTTGTAGGTAAGCTGGATCTGAGAAGTAAGGTTCAGGGTGCCCCTAAATACTGAATTTAGGGGCGTTACAGGTAGGTAAAGGCAGGGACCAATGGGTCCCTTCCTGGGAGTGGGTACACCCCTATTCTGCCACTCTCCAGTGTGAGGGGGGCAGGAGCCTGTCCCTGGTTGGCTGGGTCCCCCCATCCTCAAGATGGCAAGGACTCGAGCTTGTGCTTCACCTCGCCTCCCCCACCTGAGGGGTGGAGTTGGCAGAGGTGGGCACACCTCCCTTCCTCACTTGTATTTCCCACCCAAAGTGGGGGGTAGAACCAGTGGGGACCAGTTGCTGAAAGCAGCAATTGGTCTGGAAATGCTCACAAATGCCTTTGAAGCTTCTCCTTCGTGAACCCTGCCCATCCTGGGGGCGGAGGCTTGGCACCGCGTCCCAGGATGTGCATTGTTTCAGGCCCCCGAGAGCAGCAGGCTCTCGACCCAGGGGTCCAGAAACATGTCTGGTGGTGGCAGCATAAGCAGCCACTCAGTCAGGTCACTAGAAGTTGGTCGAGTTTCAGGGGGCATCTCTAAGATGCCCTCTGGTGTGCATTTTACATTAAATCCCACACTGGCATCAGTGTGGGTTTAATGTGCTGAGAAGTTTGATACCAAACTTCCCAGTCTTCAGTGTAGCCATTATGTGGCTGTGAAGTTCGTAATGACAAACTCCCAGCACCATATACTCTTAATGGCAGCACTGCACACAGTGCCCAGGAATGGACCTGGGTACTGTAGGGGCACAGGGCTCATGCACCTGTACCCTCACCTCTGGCATAGAGCACCCAGCTAGAGGGGTGACTGAGGTATGCCAGGGCAGTGGTTTGTGGGCATGGCACACAGGGACGTGTGCCATGTCGACTCTTCACTTTGTTCTGCACCAAGACACGCAGCCTGCAAAGGCAGTGTGTGTGTCAGGGTACAGGGCCTCCAAGGGTGGCACAATAAGTGCTGCAGCCCTTGGAGGCCTTCTCTGGTCACAGTGCCCTGGGTACCAGTGGTACCATTTACCAGGGGCCTACCTGTGGCCAGAGATGCCAATTGGGTTTAGGCTGCAATGCAGTTTAAGGGAACGAACACAGGCCCTGGGTACCTGAATGGCAGGAGCATAGGGCACACACAGTCAAAGCACATCAATAATTCAGCAAAAAGTGGGGGCATACCATGCAAGAAAGAGGGCACTTTCTCACATCCTGTCCACGGGAGCCCCCGTGTTGGGCCTGGACCACGTGCCCAAAAGGACGTCGGTGAGGGCTTCATTAAAACGGCAGCATGGGCTCCGAAGAGCTCGCAGCCGGTTGAAGCACATCTGTCAGGAGTTTAGTCCTGACCGCCACCATAGGAAGCGCGCGGTTTAGAGCCTCGGCCGACCTACGCAACACCACTGCGTACGACGCTCCCTCCTCCGTAGCCACGGTAGGAGGAGACAACATGCCAAGGTCAGGGGAGGTGTCAAGACCACTGGCATCCCCAGTTCCTCTCTCCAGTCCTGTTCATCTAACTGGTCGGTCAGAGGGTCACCTGACCCTTCCCAGTCCTCCTCCTCATCCTCTGGGTGCCATTCTGGTAGAAAAGGGATCCCAGGAGTGAACAGGGGTACAAAAACCCCACTCGGCGCCGGGGGGCCGACCAGCGTCGAGCGCTGTAGTGGTGCCGGAAGAAGCAGCGCCGGTGGAGGCGTAATCAGGTCAACCGGCGCCGATCCGGATCCAGGCCTGGATCCAAAGGGGGCCTGCAGCGCCGAAGCCGTCGGCGGAGAAGGCCTAGGCCCCCCAACGGAGTCCGCAGGGCCCAAAGGCGGGTTTGGGCCACCCAAAGATGGCATGCATCGCCTCGTAGAACGTACGAAGCTGGGCGGGAGTCGCTCCGGGTCCAAGGGAGGGAGGGAAACACGGAGTCGATTCTTCGGGCTCCGCACGCGGAGCGGGCACCACCCGCATCCCTCGCCGGGTCGGCCGACGAGAAGTCTAAGAGCGACAATGCTTCTTCGACTTCTTATGCTTAGACTTACCCGACCCGGAGTGCGAAGACTTCGATGACTTGGACGAATTGGACGAATGGTGGTGGCTCCGCGACCGGTCCCTTGACCTCCCGCGCGACATGGACCTCGAACGGCGCGGAGCCGACTGCCGGCGCTCAACCAGCTTTCGGGGACCGCTCCCGCAAAGCCTTCGGCGCCATCGACCGGCAGTCGGAGCACGACTTGGGGTCGTGGTCGCGCTTCAGGCAAAAGAGGCACACGCGGTGCGGATCCGTCACAGACATCAGTCGGTTACAGGAAACGCATGCCTTTAAGCCGGGCATCCCTTGTGCACCAGGAGTCAAAGACTTGAAAAAGAAGTCGAGAAAAAAAGTCAGTCAAAAGGTGACTGGAGGTACCGCTCTTCCCGGATCTGCGCTGGCTGGCTTAGAAAAATAAAGAACTGACGTCAGCGCGAGGGCGGCGTCTAAGTAGCTGCCGCAACGTCATCCCGGCGACCACGACGCCAACGACGGACGCGGAGCCAACCGGCGCCACCTTCTGACGCGCAGAGGTACTGCTGACGAAAAACTTTCCGGATCCAGTCTGACGCCTGGGGGTAATTCTAAGGTAAGGAATCTATAACCAACTTGTTTCTTTCAGATGGCACTTCCAGCATCAACCTAGTCCAACGTTCTTTACCAGCAACTTGAAATCTTTGAAGCTTTCTGGAACCAGTCAGACGTCAGTGATTATTCTACAGGTGAGGAATATGCAGGTAAAATAACCATCAGAAGTTCAATGTTTAACAAAAAATCTGTTCTTGTTTTATGAATGGCCTTTAGTATTGGCAAATTCTTAATAGATGCTGGTCGTTTTGTTTTTATATTTGAGTGCAAGCATGTGCCATTAACAAGGATAAAATGCCACTTAATCATAGCAAATATACCGAAATAAAAATTTATATTACAGAAAGTATTGCGGCTTCTCAGCAGGCAGCTATAGAAAGTTTTCAATATTAAAGCAGATTACAGGAAAAATGTTTTATTAGGACAAAGAAAGATTACTAATGGCTTTCAATTACTGAAGCCAGAAAAAATAATGTAAAAAGCATTGGCAAAGCCAGCAGGTCTCAACCCTTTGGGCCATACGGAATTTGCCAATCATGGCTAAAGAATAAAAAATAAAATTAAAAAAAAAAAAAAAAAAAAATATATCAGGCATCTGCCCACCCCATTTAAATTTTTTTTTTTTTTATAGTACTAGCAACACGCTTGCATAACCACAAAATTAGATTAGTAAAGGAAAGATAAAAAAGTAGAGCAAAAGTGTCTTTTTCTAGGCAAGGGTGGGGGGAAGCAACAGAGGCCATGAGTGGGAAAGGAAGCAACTTGTGAGACAGAAGGAAAACTAAAGGTGGCAATAACACTGAGGGTGTGTGGAAAGTTTCACAGGTGAGAGGAACATGGGAGCACGGGGAGGGGAAAAAACACCCAGGGAAGAGTGTAACAATACTGTTGGAGGAACCACACACAATAGAAAGCATCACAGGGTACAAGCTCACGAGGCACAACAAAACAGTGTGGCCGGGGTACAGAGTACACAGGAGAGACAGCAGGAACACATGTACTCTCTGAGTGTTTAACCAAAAAAGAACAAGCATTTGCAATGCAATAGGTCTTGCATTTGCCAGAGTTTAAGCTATTGACATTGTAAATGACAATGCATTTTATCTATCTGTTTTGATAATTAACACATAAATAAAAAGAATTGTCATTTACAATGCCAATAGCTCAAACTCTTGTAAATACGAGACCTATTGCATTTCACAGAAGCAGCCATTGTCCCGGGCTGCTTGGAAAGTGAAAGCACGCATGGCGCACTGAATGTTGCAGGAAAGCATGTGGTGCCTGCAGTAGGAGAAACTCATTAAAGAAAATAGTGCTCACAGACTAAATAAGACCTACTGTGTAACAGAAGTAAAAGGGCCAGTCCTCATGGGAGGTTACAAATGAAGACAAGGCGGTACTAAGGAGGGACTAGCAGGCCTATTTATAAATCTGAAGCCAGCATTTACAAAGGACAATGACACCAGCCAGTGACAAATGTGGGCGGGGCTTCAAGTCCATACTTTAATACAGCATGCCTCGCAGAGCAGCGCATGCGCTGCCCAGGCTCGACCCAAAAACCTCTTCTTGCACTACTGCATGGCCGCTTACACAGCAGTTTCAATTGTCCTTTGGGGGATGTTTTGCAGTGTAAAGGGCCTTCTGTATAGTGAGCACGCCCTGGCAGCATTGCAGTGAAAGAACCATCAGTCAAGTGCAGCAACATGCAGTGATGCTCTGATGCGGAACGAGAGGTCTGGCAGCAGTGCAGCTAGGTTTTGATGTGTAGTTTGCGGATTGTACACCTGCTGCAGTATAGTGTTAGGGGCCTTGTTGCAGTAAATTAGTGTTTGTAATGGACCTAGCATAGCTGCCAAGGTTTCAGATTGATACGTGACATTTTCATAATTTCAGTGTAATTATGAATGATATTTCAACGACTATCAGTGACACTTTCTCACTATCAAAATCAAGCAATGAAGACGAAGGAAATGTATAAATATCAGAAATTATACCCATTTGAACAACAAGAAACTCCAACAAGTTCTTAGGCTCTGGCTGGTGCATAGGTACAGCTTTCTATGTTGGGAAATCTCGGGTAGACCCTTCAGCAAACTACGCCTGAGCTCCAATGTTAGTGCAACCAGAAGGCTTCGTCTGATAGGCACAGGGAGACCACACATGCTGGACCGGCTGGCAAAATCCAAACCTTTTGTGATCTCTCCCTGTGTCCCAACGCACCTTTGGCCACGTTAAATACACGTTCTGCTTTTTGCAGAGGATGGATTGGGCCTGCATTCCGCCACTAAAATGTTGCATGTGCTCCCTTTCACCAGTGCTCTTGTTGTGTGAAATCACAAAACTGATTAGTGAAAAACACAGAAGCTTCATATCACCAGGGAACAACTTGTATCGTGCAGGTCTTACCTTTTAAAATGTATTATTACATAAATCCCACGTAGGAGTAGCTCATTAAGTCTAGGTTTTTGCTTGTAAAGCAAAAACCTTGAGCCAATGCGCTACATGCGTGCGGACCTAGGAAACGTAGGAGCTCAGTTATTAGGCGTTACTGCAGTTATAAATTGAGGCTTATCGAGACTACGGCTCCCAGAATGCATTGTTTGTAAAAACCAACGCCAGACTAGAATCCTAATGCCTCGGCGTCATGAAAGGAACTGTGAATCCTTACCATACCACACCTTCACGCCGGCTCCCATGGTCTACAGCTGGAAGTCAAGACTAGAAATGAACGAGTCCGGTTCACAATGTGCACTGTTCTGGCAAACCCTTGAGCTCACGAACTACAGTCCATGCCAGTGCGAGTCCTTGTAGTTTAAAATACATACGCGGACTTTATCGCCGTGTAAAACATTAGGATGGCCCGAGATCTACTGCAGTGTTTTCTCTTCTTCAACGGGAGGACAAGCTACATCTAATAATTTAGACGAGGACTCGAGGTGTATTTATTGAGGAAAAACAATCGTGTGCATTTCTGTACAGGTGTCTGCAGAGCCCGCCTTGAAAAAAATGCATGCAAAGCAAATTCGTATAAGACTTTGAACGCGTTTTCTATCGGTAATCTCATTTCCTACCCCCTGTGAATGCTCTTTTAAAGCTCGCGGCTGGCGGTTCTTTTGTTACTTTGCATGCCGCAGGGATGCCCGGAAAAGAAGCAGAGACTGCAGCCCGCTTCTAATAAACCAATAAACCTGAGTGCTACAAATGCGATCAAATAACTGTAAAAACGCAAGTGCAGAACTTGGGTAAATAACCTTCCTTTGGCTGGGAAGCGTTTCCATGTTGCAATGTTTGCTTCTGTAAAATCCAACATTCAGTCCTAAGCTCCGGCTGCCTGGCCCGCGATGAACCTCAAAGCAGCACAAAAGACTTGTTTCTTTTGTTGAAAACCTTGTTAGATACAACAAAAAAACAGAAATGTTACACAGGAGCAAGCTCTGCCGGTGACCTTTCACTCCCAAACAGTCAGGCCTCATTAATTTCCTGGAGGCCTG
Organism: Calotriton arnoldi; assembly: GCA_963921515.1. NCBI lineage: Eukaryota > Metazoa > Chordata > Amphibia > Caudata > Salamandridae > Calotriton > Calotriton arnoldi. The sequence goes on along the minus strand of CAWUFW010007302.1, from coordinate 907,229 downwards.
ACCGCTGAAGCCTTAATGCTCACACTTGCTGGCGGAGCCTCACAGCGGAGGCCCGCTAATGCACTGCCCCGTCCGAGTGAACTGCACTTTGTGGGCCTGGCCCGTGTCTGCGGGAGGGGACGGCGGCGCGGGATTTCAACTCTGCGAGCGCAGCGACGTGCGCTCAGGTGAGCCGCACGCTCATTTATCACTTCAAACCGTGGTAATTACGGGTTAATCAATGACCAAGGAGCGCCCCATGTGTGGTCACCATGGGCTGCAGAGCACACGTCACAGGGGAGCCAGCTTTCAACACAATTAAACAAACAAGCAAAAGCGAAAGCACACGTTCTGTGTAACCTGACCCGGGAGGAATGCAGCTGCCAGCCTGCGCGCCGCTGCTCGCTCCCGAGAGCAAAACACCATGGGAGTGAACATTTGGAAAAGAGGTGGGACATGTGCCCGCCTTTAGCCATTTGCAGGCTACAATAACAAACTGACACAGGCAACAGCCAACCCAATGCGTTGGGGGGGGGGGAGGGGAGTCAGACCCACACATAGAAGTTTAAAGTGACTACAAGAAGCCTCGCAGAGCAGCGAATGCGCGCTGGCTCAGGCTCGACCTAAAAAACAGAGCTTCAACAGTGACCAGTAGAAGGACACGGGCAACGTGCCCATGATCCAGAGGAGGGACTAACAAGCAAAGCCCAGAAAAGAGGATGAATAAATAACTATCAAACGCATAAAGAACTGAAAGGAAAAAAATATTTGCATATCAGCCTTAGTACTAAGTAAACCACTGATCAGGCAAAAAAAAAAAAAAAATGGTCAGTAAATGCAAGAGAACCAATGGCTGAAGGGGGGGGGGGGGGAAGACCCTTTGTACCATGCTGTATGGTGGGTGGAACTGAGGATTACACAAAGCCCCTTTATAGATAGGCGGCTAACCATAGCAGTCTTCAAACCAGACCTTAATTAAAATAAAAATGTAAAAAATAAGAGGGCAGAGTTTATTACCTTTCACAAGACTACTGAAAAAGATGCAAACATACCATTGTGCCTGTTGAGGAGAGTGTTCTCTTCCCTCCTCCTCCCCTTTCTGCAGGGAAAACCTTGGTACAAGCGCTGGTCATCAGCTGTTTGGATTATGGTAATGCCCTATTGATCTCGGAAAATGAAACTTTGCTTTCCAAACTTCAAGTAGTGCAAAACACTGCCGCTCCCCTCTTTTGTAATCTTCCATCCGGTGCCCGATCTTTTACGGTGATTGCATTGGTTACCAATTGTGTAAAAGGATTATCTTTAAAATGTTATGTCTGAAACACAATTCCTTGCTTGGAAAAGGTCCCCGTTACCCGTCGCCTGGACTATTGCACCACCGCCCTCCTAGACTGCTCAGATCCAATGACAAATCACTACGTACAGTTCCATGAGTCAGAAGGACCATCACAGAAGGCATATTTTACCTACTTAGCCACTATGTACTGGAATAGGTTACCCCTGCATATCTGCAGGTGTACGGATCATCACCAATTCTGAAACTTACTGAAGACCGTGCTCTTTTAATGCAGTAGTCTCTTGCCTGGCTTCATGTTCTGTTGCTGGGGCAGCGATGCCCCTCTCTGGGTGATTCGTGCGCCACATAAATTCCATTAACATCTCATTAATAAACTGTTTGAAATGAAATGTTAAAAGCTTGCTAGGCAGTGCAGTTTAAAGCATGTACATTAAAATGACCTCAAATGAGAAAATATAAAAACTTCAAACCATTAATACGTACCACAATTGCAGGCGGAGGTTTCTGTCCAACAGAAGATAACCTTACTCTCTTTTTGTTAATCATAACAGGTACAGTTTCACTGAACTTTATTGCAGCAATTGCAGCTTCTCTAAAGCTCATTTCCAAGTACGCCTAGGAGCATAAAATACATACTTAAACTTAACAAGGACTTTTCAATTAGTCATTAATGGAATGTATCCAGCACCACACAGTTTCCTAGCCTTGATATATATAACAAAAGAACTACACACAAAAAACTCAATTCTCACAAAAAGCAAGTTGGAAAAAAAACATTAGAAATTCTCACACAATTAAACTTTTACATTAACATCAATTACACAAATAACCCAAGAGTAGGCAGGGAAATCGATGACCGTATTTTCTTGGTCTGTAAACAACTAACTTTTCTTGCAAAAGTGCCTACGGACACAGCCTTTTCAGCATGGGTAATGGTAATGTTACTTACCCAGTAACCATCTGTTCTTGGCATGTAGAGCTGTAGATTCACATGCTTTCCATACTCCCGCCATCTAGTGTTGGGTCCGGATGTTTGAAAGTTGTTTTTCTACAAAGAAGTCTTTCCTAGTCAGGAGGTAAGGTGACTTCTATCAGTGATAGTGCGCATGGGCATCGACTCCATTGTTAAGATTGTTTTCCCGCAAGAGGGTGAGAATGGAGTAAGTAAGTGTAATATAGAGATGTCCATGCGTATAAATGTATAATGAAGAACTGCAACAACTAAAGGTGCCCAGGGAGGTGGGTGGGCGCATGTGAATCTACAGCTCTACATGCCAAGAACAGATGGTTACTGGGTAACATTATCCGTTCGAGGCACGTGTGCTGTAGATACACATGCTTTGCATAACAATAAAGCAGTATACTCCCAAAGCGGTGGCTAACCTTTAGATGTTGCAGTTGTTTGGAATAGTGTTTTAAGTACTGCTTGGCCTACATTGGCTTGTTGTTGTGCTAATACATCTACACAGTAGTGTTTGGTAAATGTGTGTGGTGTAGACAATGTAGCAGCTTTACATAGGTCAGCTAGAGGAAGGTTACCTAAAAAGGCGACAGAAGCCCCTATTTTGCATGTTGAATGAGCTCTAGGGGGTATAGTCAAAGTCCTTTTGGCTTTAGTATAGCATGTTTGAATGCATTTAACAATCCATCTTGAAATACCAGATTTAGAGTTAAGATTGCCTTTAGGAGGTGGAGCAAATGATACAAAAAGTTGTTTAGTGAAAGTCCTTTGTTCCATCTATGTAGTATAATAAAGCTCTTTTAACGTCAAGCGTGTGAAGAGCACGTTCTGCTACAGAATCAGGTTGAGGAAACAAAACTGGTTACTCTACCGATTGATATGAAAGCCAGAAACTACTTTAGGAAGGAATTTGGATTGGTCCGGAGAACTATCCCGTCTTTATGTAGCTGAAAGAAAGGCTCTTCTAGCATTAATGTCTATAACTCACCAACTCTCCTCAGTGATGTGATAGCAATGAGGAAAGCAACTTTCCATGAGAGGAACTGTAAAGGCCATTTGTGTAATGGTTCAAAAGGTGGGGCCATGTGAGGACAATGTTGAGATTCCAGACTGGGACAGGAAGAATCCTCGGCGGTATTACCCTTTTGAAAACTTCCATAAAGGTTTTAATTACTGGAACTCTGAATAGTGAGAGAAGTTACCTATTTTGTAAGTACGCAGCTACAGCTGCGAGGTGCAAACGAATAGAGTAAGCCAGTCCTGTCCGTTGTAAATATAACAAATAACAATGTTTTGTATAGAAGCGCCTAAAGGATTGATTTTGTTGTTGCAATATACCGCAAATCTTTTCCATTTAGCAGCATGGCAAGCTCTGGTGGTAGGCTTTTTTGCTTCTTTAGAATATTCATACAGTTTGATGGTAAATTTAAGTACCCAAACTATGACTTGAGGAGCCAGATTGCTAAATTCAGTTCTGTGGGATTTGGATGTCCGATTTCTCCATGGTTCTGGAGTTCAGGTGTAACTTTTGATTTGGAACTAGTGACAGCTCCAACAGGGTGGCGTACCATGTTTGACGAGCCCATGTGGGAGCTACTAGAATTAGTGTGAGGGATGTCTGCCTGAGCTTCCGAACCAGCCATGGAATGAGCGGGAGAGGCGGAAAAGCTTAGGCAAATATCCCTGACCAGTTGATCCATACAGCATTGCCCTTTGATTGCGGGTACCTGGAGCCGAAGTTTGGTCATTTTGCGTTTTCGGCTGTGGCAAAAAGGTTTATTTGCTGAAATCCCCATTGTTGGAAGTATGGAAGGAGAACCTGTGGGTGAAGTTCCCACTCGTGAATTTGTTGCCTCCTTCTGCTGAGGAGATCAGCAATTTGATTGTTTACCCCTGGGAGATGTTCTGCCAGGAGATAAATGTGTTGGATCGCCCAATTCCAAATGGTTTGAGCGAGTGTTGACAGTTGGAGTGTGTGTGTCCCCCCTTGCTTCTGCACATAATACATTGCGGTCATGTTGTCCATACGGACTAGGACAGTCTTGGCTACAAGAAGAGTTTGAAAAGCTTTTAGCGCTAGGAAGACAGCTAATAGCTCCAGATAGTTGATGTGGAGAGTCTTGAGCTTGTTGCTCCACAACCCTAGTTATTGCGTAATCTTTGAGATGAGCTCCCCAACCGGTTAGAGATGTGTCAGCTGGGAGTACGATCTGTGAAACAGGGACTATGAAAGGCCGGCCTGCTGATAAGTTGAGGTTTCCACCACTGCAGAGAGCGATGTGTACGGCCATCTAACACTATATTGGTTAATTGACTCTGTGACTACTTCCACTGTCGTGCCAAGCATTCTTGAAGGGGGCCCATGTGATGCCTTGCATTGGGTACAATTGCTATGCAAGATGCCATCATTCCCAGTAGTTGCATGAACATTCTGGCTGGTAATGATTGGTTGGGCTGACTGTTGAATGGTAGCTTGAATATTGTGCATCCTGGCTACATGGTAGAGGTTGGAGCTTTGACTGTCTAGAGTGGCTCCAAGGTAAGACTGCATCTGTGAGGGATGCAGGTGAGACTTTTGTGCATTGATGGTAAAGCCCAGTCGATGAAGTAGATCTATTGTAATGTGTGTGTTGCAGACAGTTTTGGTGAGTGCTGGCTTTGATGAGCCAGTCGTCTAGGTAGGGTAAGACGTGAATGTCGTCTTCTGAGATGAGCAGCGACTACTGCGAGGCATTTGGCAAATACCCTGGGCGCTGACGTCACTCTGAAGGGAAGCACCTTGAACTGGTAGTGCTTGCCTGCTATGACAAATCTGTGGTATTTGCGATGAGCTGGATGAATTGGACCATGAAAATATGAGTCCTTTAAATCTAGAGTAGACAAAGACTGCTGTCTGTAGCAAAGGGAGTACTTGTTGAAGTGTCACCATGTGAAAATGCTATGACAGTATGTAATGGTTTAGCTCCCTCAGATAAATATGTCGAAGGGAACCGTCCTTTTTGGGGGATGAGAAAGAAAACAAGTTACTTACCTGTAACTTTGGTTCTCCAGTATTGGAAACTTTCATAGATTCCCTTGCTTGTATCATTCCAGTCGTCGGAATGGGAGTCCCCTGTATACATAAAATAGCAATAGAAACTATCACCAAAACAGAAACTAGGCCTAGGCCCATTCTTGTTTTGCAACCTATCCACCTCTTTTTGTAAAAGACCCAAAAAAAAATGAACCAATCAGGTTAGCCTCACCCCATAGAACCTCCTGAGAGAAGCTCAGAACCTCAGATTTTCGTAGCCGTTGTGTAACCACACCACTGGAGATGGAAGAGGCTGAGCTTTCCCAGGGGAGGAGGGTGGGTCGCATGGGAATCTATGAAAGTTTCCAATACTGGAGAACCAAAGTTACAGGTAAGTAACTTGTTTTCTTAGTCCAGTATTGGAACTTTCATAGATTCCCATGCTTGTATCAGAGTAGCTAGCAGTTGTCAGCACAGTTTTGGAACCATAACCATCATAACACCAAAAACAAAGCAATAGCATATGCACCATAAGTACAATATCAATGGCCAATAACATACTTAGAAAACCTTAGGAAATATAAACACAAGGTTCAAAAATGTGCAAGAGCTGAAAAAAAATAACATGGAAGGAGGGATGAAAGGGAAAGCTCACCACTACTGAAAGAGGTTCCTCAGGACTGCCTGGCAGATTGCTGTGTCACTCTGCGTCGCAGAATCGAGGCAGTAATGCCTTGTAAACGTATGGGCACTGCTCCAGGTCGCCGCCCTGCAGATCTCCCGGATAGGAACTCTGGCAAAGAGGGCTGTCGAAGAAGAAATCGCCCTCGTGGAATGAGCGCGGTCCCGCCCTTCCAGGGGTTTGCCCGCTGCTCTGTGACAGTACTGGATAGCGCTGGTAATCCAACGAGCAATCCCCTGCTTGGAAAGGGGAAAACCCTTACGAGGGTCACTAAAGGACACAAATAGTTAAGACTTCCTGAAGTCTTTAGTACGTTGGAGATAGAATTTTAAACACCTCTGAATGTCAAGAGAGTGAAGTGCCTTTTCTGCCGGAGTAGCCGGTTGAGGGAAAAAAGCTTTAAGTATAACCGGTTCATTCAAATGAAAGTCTGAAGGCACTTTCGGTATGAACTTTGGATTGGTACACAGTATCACTGTACCTTTTTTGAACTGGAGGAAAGGTTCCTGAATGGTGAGAGCCTGCAGTTCACACACTCGCCTAGCCGAAGTCAAGGCTAGCAGAAGAGCTACCTTCCAGGAGAGGAATTTCAATTCCGCCTGATGAATAGGTTCGAAGGGAGGCTTCATGAGCTGGGCGAGAACCAAGTTAAGATGCCAAAGAGGAGGAGGCGGCTTGACTGGAGGGAAAACTCTGAAAAGGCCCTTGAGAAACTGTTTAATTATCCTTGCCGACCAGAGGGACGGCCCTGAAGATGTGCGTCTGAAGCGAGAGATGGCTGCAAGATGCACCTTAATGGAAGAGTGAGCCAGTCCAGATTTTGCCAATGAAAGAATATATGGAAGAACCTCATGCGGTTCCGACTTAAAAGGATGGATACCCTTTTTCTGGCACCAAATGCAGAAACGCTTCCACTTAGACTTGTATGTCTTGTTGGTACTTGGTGCTCTTGCCTGAGAGAGAACCTCTCTACATTCTGTTGAAAGGGTCAAACCAAGAAATTCTCGCTGCTCAGGAGCCATGCCGACGGCTGTAGAGACTGCGGATCCGGATGCCAGATTTGGCCCTGGGACATCGTCAGCAGCGAAGGAATCGGCTGCAATGGAAGCGGAAGGTGCAGTTCTGTGAACCTAAACTGTCGGGGCCACGCTGGAGCTATCAGAATCATCTTGCAGGGTTCCGCTTTGAGCTTCCTGAGAAGTCTGGGGGATCACAGGAATGGGGGGAAAAGCGTAAACAAATGCGCCTGACCAGGCCATCGAAAGCGCATTCCCTCAACGATCCCGGATGGTGAAGCCTGCTTGCGTAAAATCGGCATTTCTTGTTCTCCGGCGTGGCAAAGAGATCTATGGAGGGCTTGCCCCACCTGCGAAAGACCTTCTGTAGAATGGAGTGGTCCAGTTCCCATTCGTGGCTAACCGACTTCAGTCTGCTCAGCGTGTCCGCTGCCTTGTTGAGAACACCTGGAAGGTGTTCCGCCTGGAGTGATACCTTGTGCTGGACTGCCCATTCCTAGATTGTCTGGGCTTCTTGTGACAACAGCCGAGATCTGGTGCCGCCTTCCTTGTTTATATAATGCATGGCCGTGGTATTGTCTGTACGTATTAGAACTGCAGACTGCTGTATACGTGGAAGAAAAGCCTGCAAGGCCAAGCGAATCGCACTGAGCTCCAGTAGATTTATATGCAAAAGACTATGCTGGGGTAGCCAATGGCCGCTCACATGAAGGTCTTGCAATACTGCTCCCCAGCCCTCCAGCGAGGCGTCTGTAGTTATTATGTGAGGAGCAGGGGCAATCCAGAAGGAAAGGCCCTGAGAAATGTTTTCCTTGCTCCTCCACCATGATGCGGCCTTCCTCAAGGCCACGGTAACCGAGACCTTGTCGAAGGATCCGTCGACCTGGCGCCACTCAATTCTTCCTGGAGAGGACGCATTCGTAACCTGCAGTGAGGGATCAGAGGTATGCAGGAGGGAATGGACCCTAGGAGGGACTTGTAGAGGCGAACTGAAAGTGACTGTCTTTTTAACAGCCGAGAGGCCATGTCCATCAGTTTTTCTTGCCTCTCCAGGGTCGGAAAAACCGTGCTGATGGACATATCCAGAATGGCTCCCAGAAATCTGGCTATTCTGGAGGGACAGAGCTGACTTTTCTCTGTTGAGGGTCAGGTCGAGATTGTCGAACAGGCGTGTGCATGCTAAGACTGATTGTTTTGCCGCACGTCTGGTAGGAGCTTTCAGCAACCAGTCGTCCAGGTAAGGGAAGACCTGATGTTGATGTTTTCGAAGAAAAGCTGCTACCGGGGCTAACACCTTTGTAAAGATCCGCGGAGCAGATCGTAGTCCAAAAGGCAGAACCTTGAACTGAAAGTGGCTCTTGGCTACTGTGAAGCGAAGAAACCTCCTGTGAGCTGGATGTATAGGTACATGAAAATAAGCGTCCTCTAGATCCAATGTGGCCATGTAATCCCCTGAGTTAAGACGAAGAATGTCCTGCAGAGAAACCATCCGAAAAGATTGTTTGATGAGATAGGTGTTGAGCTCCCTCAGATCTAGAATTGGGCGCCACTTTTCTAAGGTCTTCCGGACCAGGAAGAACCGGGAATAGAAACCCTCTCCCCGCTGAGAGATAGGGACCGGTTCTATTGCTCCTTTGAGGGGCATTTGATGGACTTTCGATCGTAGAAGACGGAGATGTTTTGATACAGTGGCGCAAGGGAGCTTGGAAGGAGGTGCTTGGACGAATTCCAGGGTATGGCCGCATTGAATGATCTTCAGCACCCAACGGTCCGATGTTATTCGTTGCCAGTTGTGGAGGTAATGTGAGATTCTGCCTCCCACTGATGTTTCAGGAGGAGAAGGGACAGTAGACCGAGCCAGCAAGCCGCTATTGACGCTTGGAGGTGTCTCTCGCCTGGCGTCCTTGTTTTCCTCTGTTAGACGATCGAGAGAAAGAAGAGGTTTGATTTTGCCACTGGTTATAACTCGGCCGGTAAGATTGTGAATTCGATGCATATGAGAAATACCATTGTTGCTGGTATCCTCTATATGTGGCATTACCTCTCCCTCTGGCTCCACGTAAGGGGACCTTGCTGTACTGTAGAGTCCCTAAGGATTTTGCGGTCTCCGTGTCTTTTTTGATGTCCTGGAGAGCATCATCAATATGCTTCCCAAAAAGCGCCTCGCCGTCGAAGGGAAGATCCAGGATCTTGTTCTGGACCTCAGGGCGGAACTATGTAGCCCGCAGCCAGCCTTGATGCCGAAGGACAGCAGCGCCCGCCAGGACGCGGAACGCAGTGGTTGCAATGTCCATTGCACAGTCAATCACTTCAGCCGATGTTACTTCTCCCTCCTGAAGAATCTTTTTAGCCTCTTTTTTGCATCTTCGGGTAATTGGTCCAGATAGGGGGAAAGATCGCACCACATCTGGCGATCATAGCGCCCAAGTATCGCTAAGGCGTTAGCGGCTCTGACCAACAGACTGGACATGGAAGAAAACCTCTTGCCCGCATTATCCAGGCGTCTTCCCTCTTTATCTGGAGGTGTTGTGAGAGGAGCTGAAGGATTTCTCGATTTTCTTTTGGCCGCCTAAGAAATGACAGTCTGGCTTAGGCTGACTGACCAAGCAGGCTGGGCTATCGTCTGGAGCCTTATATTTCTTTTCAAGGCGAGGTAAAACTGGAATTACTGTAGCAGGATTCTTCATTACTTTCAGTCCCTCATCCCAGACGTGACGAACGAAAGGAACGAATAGTTTACCTGTCGGTGTAGTTTTGCAGCTTGAAGACTTTCTGGATTCACTATGCCGTGCATTATTCCGCCATCTCGTGGTTGGGTCCGGATTCGTAGTTTTTTCTTTGTTTTTGTGTTTTGTTTTTTTTGGCCCAGGTGGTGTCTTCAGTGACATCGTCGCGCTTCCTGCGGAAGCTCCCACCCTTGGTAGCCATCTTCGGATTCTTTTTTCTTTTCCTCTTGCAGTTTTTGTCGTCTATGTCTTTGTCTTTTATCTTTCAATTTTCCTTTTGATCCCTCTAAACTCTGTATGTAGTCTAGTTGTACCCTTAACCTCCTATGTTATCTTCCTGGCGGAGGCGGGTGGTATCGCTAGTGAATCCAGAAAGTCTTCAAGCTGCAAAACTACACCGACAGGTAAGAAACTATTCATTTTGCAGCGTGAATCTTTCTGGATTCACTATGCTGTGCATAGACTTTGTAGCGGTTTTGTTATTGCGGTGGTTGGGTGGAAGATGAGCATCGGTTGCTGAAAATGTGCTGTAAGACCTTCTGTCCTACTTGTGCCTCTTTGTTCATCTGGATATCCACACAGTAGTGTTTGGTGAACGTGTTCACGGAAGACCATGTTGCCGCTTGGCAAATGACTTGTATAGGTGTGTTCGCTAGGAACGCAACCGTTGCTCCTTTCTTCCTTGTTGAGTGAGCCTGGGCGGCTCCCTCTAATTCTTGTCCTGCCTGCTTGTGGCAGAGTTGTATTGCTTGTGCAATCCATCGTGCTATGGTATTTTTTGTTACTGGCCGTCCCAGGAAACTGCTTGCGAAGGAAACAAAGTTGTTTTGTTTTCCTGCATTCCTTTGTCCTTTCTATGTAGTGCATCACTGCCCTTCTGGCGTCCAGCGTGTGTAGCGCCTTTTCTGTGGGCGTTGATGGTTTCTGGAAGAAACTTGGTATCTGTATTGTCTGGTTAATATGGAACCGCGACACCACCTTTGGCAGGAAGTGTGGGTCTGTTCTCAAGACAATTCTGTCCTTGTGTATTTGCAAGTAGGGCTCTTGTAGTGTAAGAGCCTGCAGTTCACTGACCCTTCGCAGTGACGTGATAGCCACTAAGAATGCCGTTTTTAGTGTGAGCATGTACAGTGTGATCTTGTGTATGGGCTCAAATGGTGGTTTCATCAACTGTGTTAGCACAGTGTTGAGGTTCCAGCTTGGGGCTGGCATTCTTTTAGGGGGGGCTATTCTTTTAGCCCCTTCCAGGAATCTTTTGACCACCTGGGAGGTGAAGAAGCTTTTCCCGCTTCTCCCCTGGTGTAGGCCACTATGGCTGCTAAGTGAACCCTTAGTGACGAGTAACTCAGCCCGCTGTGTAGTAGGTGCGTTAAGTATTGTAGTACCGTTGATTCTTTTGTGACCTTTCGTTGCAGTCCCTCTTTAATGCACCATTGCGAGAACCTTTTCCACTTTGCAATGTAACATTTTCTTGTAGTGGGTCTCCTTGCTTCTCTGAGAACTGCCATGGTGGTAGCTTGAGGTGTGCGAATTCTAGGTCCTCAGGAGCCATGCTGCTAGGCTGAGGCTCTCTGGTTCTGGGTGGAGCACTTTTCCGTCTTGCATTGTCAGGAGGTCTTTCCTTCTGCTGAACCTGTGTGCTGGTTCCTGCGCCATTTCCATTATTTGAGAGAGCCATGATTGTCTGGCCCACTGAGGTGCCACCAGTATGAGTGTCATGCTGCTGCTCCTGCATTTGCTGAGTACCTTGTGTAACAGTGGTATGGGGGGAAAAGCGTATGCAAATTCGTTCGACCAACTTATCCATAGCGCATTCCCTAGGGACCTTTGGTCCGGTTGTCTGGATGCGTAATGTTGGCATTTTGCATTGTGGAGTGTTGCAAACAGGTCTATCTGTGGTGTACCCCACTTTTGGAACAGCCGCTGCACCTACTGTTGGTTGAGCTCCCATTCGTGGGATGCCGACGTCTGTCTGCTGAGTCGGTCTGCCTCTACATTGTCTATTCCTGGGAGGTGTATTGCCAGTAGGTCTATCCATAGAGGGATGGCCCATCTCCAAATTTCCTGTGCTAGGTTTGATAGCGGTGCTGACTGTGTACCCCCTTGTTTGTGGATGTAGAACATGGTGGTTGTCTTGTCAGTTGTATCAGCACTTTCTGTCCGTAAAGCTGCTTTTGAAAGGCTTTTAAGGCTAGGAACACAGTTTTTAGTTCTAGGTAGTTGATGTGTTTCACTGCATCTTGTTGTGACCACAGCCCCCTGACGCGGAGTCTGTGCATGTGCGCGCCCCAGCCCTGCTGTGAGGCGTCTGTTGTGATGGTCACTGTTGGAGTTGGCTGTGTGAATGGCTTCCCTTGTAATATGTTCTCTTCCTTCCACCACGCTATTTCTTGCTGCACTGCGTGTGTGACAACCACTAGATCTTCCCAACTCCCTGTCGCTTGTGACCACTGCTGCTGTATCCATTCTTGGAACGGTCTCATGTGCAGCCTGATATGTGGGACTAGGTGGATGCACGATGCCATCATACCCATTGTTCTGCTCACTTTCCTCACTGTCAGAACTTGCCCCTTGCGGTAATGACGTGTTTCCCTCAGGAGCGCTATAGTTCTCTTGTCGCTGGGGAACACCTTGGACTGTGTGCTGTCTATTTGTGCCCCTAAGAATATTTTGATCTGCTGCGGTTTTGTTGACGATTTCTCCCAATGTATTGAGAAACCTAGTCTGGACAGTGTTTGTATGACTTGATTGATGTGATCCTTGCAGTGTCTGTATGATCCTGCTTTCACAAGCCAGTCGTCGAGGTAGGGGTATACATATATGCCCTTCCTCCGAAGGTGCGCTGCAGCTGCTGCTAGGCATTTTGTGAACACCCTTGGTGCGGACTTTAGTCCGAAGGCTAGCACTGTGAACTGGTAGTGATTGTGGCCTATTGTGTTTGTGGTTGACGGGTATGTGCAGATATGCATCTTTCAAGTCTATGGTCGCCATGTAATCCCCTTGTTGGATTTGGGGTATTACTTCCTGAAGTGAAGTCATTTTGAGTTTTTGAGTTTTTACTAACTTGTTCAGGAATCTGAGGTCCAGTATTGGTCTTAGTGTCTCGTCTACCTTTGGCACTAGGAAGTACGTTGAGTATACTCCCTTGTTCCTTTCGTTTATTGGAACTGGTTCTATTGCTCTTTTTGTAGCAGCTCCTCTGCTTCTAGACGTAGGAGGGCGAGCTCCCTTTCGGGAATTGCCCGGTGTCTTGGTTTTTTGCCTGGGGGTGTTTTTGGAGTTCTATGCAGTACCCGTGCTGTATGATGTTCAGTATCCACTTGTCCGTGGTAATGTTCCTCCATTGTGTGAGGAACTTTCCTATTCTGCCCCCAACTGGGGTTGTATGCTCAATGGTTATTTTTTGGCTGTGTGTGTTTTTTATTTTGTCCTTTTGTTGACTTCTCTCCCTTGGTGTTAATAGGGGAGGGTTTGGTTTGTTTGTGGAGTCACTTTGAGGTGGGCTGCTGTCCCCCTCTTCGGGCCTGTCCCAGTCCGTAACCGCGCCCTCGAAAGGACCGTCCTCTGGGTTGGTACTGCCAATTTTGCTGCTGTTGTCCCGGTTGGCTTTGGCCCTGGTTGTTCCCCTGGTATCCTTGCTGGGGGGACTGGTGTGAAGTGGTGGGTGCATTGCCCCCTCTACCATTGGGCCGCCTTGAGGGGTTTCCTCTTCTCATCCCCCTGAACGGCAGTGCTCCCATGGACCTCGCAGTTTCGTTGTCCTTTTTAGTTGCGTCAACTTGTCGTCGACCGGTGCTCCAAACAGTTTCTCCCCGTCGAAAGGTGTGTTAAGGATGTTACTCTGTACCTCCGGCTTGAAGCCCGAGATCCTGAGCCATGCGTGTCTCCTTTCAGTCACCCCTATCATCATTTGCCTGCTGGAGTTCTCTGCTGCGTCCAAGGCTGACTTTAGGCAAGTGTTCGCGATAGCCTTGCCCTCGTCCGCTAGGTAATTAGCCCTTTGTTGGTATTCTTCTGGCAGGTGTGTAATGAGCTGGCTCATTTCATCCCAATGCTGGTATGCATGCCTGCTGATGAGGGCGTTGGAGTTGGCGATGCGCCAGTGTATGGCTGCGTTCCTCTCCACCTTTCGTCCTGTGAGGTCTATTCGCTTGCTCTCCTTGTCTGGAGGTGGGCCTGTGTTGGTGGGCACACCGGCCCTTTTCCTGGCCGTTGCTGCGATAATGGAGTCTGCTGGCACTGACCCTTGGATGTACGCCGGGTCTTTTGTGGAATGCTTATATTTCTTTTCGCTTCTAGGTGTAACCGCCTTGCAGACTGCAGGTTCTCTGAAGGCCTCCCTTCCCTGGTCCAGGACGCCGGGCAACATGGGTAGGAATTGGCTCCTTGTCTGTTGAGGGAGCAGGGTTTCGAAGAGGAAACCTGCTTTTGTCTTTTCCTCCTGCATTTCGACCCCATATGTCTTTGCAGCCTTCTGGACGACTCCATTGTAGACTCCGATGTCGTCTGGCGGCGAAGGCCTCGAGGGGTAAGAGTCTACCCCCTATTCTGGTGAGACTGCGTCGAGGTCATGCCAGTCCAAGTCTTGTGCCTCCGAGGGCTCTGAGTCCCGGTAAGACTGCATCTCTTCTTCGGCTTCGAAGTCGTAGTCTTCTTCGTCCTGGTCTTCGAGCGGTTCGGGTGTTTTCGGGGGCTTGATGTATTCGACGTCGAACTCCTCGAGTGCCTCGTGCGCTGGCTTCGATGAAATAGCGTATTGCTTCATCTTCTCGTCGAAGTCTTTTTTACGTTGCAGGATGCTCGCCATCTCTGCCTCGAGCCTTCTCTTCTTTTTCGCCATCTCGTGGGCCTTTTCGGCGTCGAGTGGTGCAGCGCCTCTCTTTGTGGTCGCGGTCGAAGATGACGCCGGGCCTTCCTTTCTCGGTGTCGAGGCTTCCTTTTCGGAGGTGACCTTCGACGCCTTTGTTTTTTCGGAGGCTTTCGCCGATTGGGAGTCCTTCTCGAAGGATCCGCTCGGTTGCTTGTCCTTGGATGCTGTTGCTTTCGTCGAGGGTTTCGGCGGCAACGCTCCCTTTGAGGACTTTTCTACACTTCTAAGAGTGTCGCTCGGGGTTCTGGCTTCACTCTTTCGAGCGTCGCTTGGGTGCCTTGGGGTCGACGACTCCCTTACCTCCTTCGACGTTTTCTTATGGACCTCGACGACAGAGCAGTCCTCCGGTCCCTCTGCGATGTTGTCTTCCTCTCCGCTCGAGAGGCCCAGGTCTCGGAGCGATGGTGCTGGTCCCTGGCCCTGCATGTTGTAGTTCGCCCTTCTCTGTCTCGCTCTTACTCGGAGGGTCTTCGGGTGAACGCCGAACACGCGTTGCAGTCTTCACTGGTGTGTTCGAGCGGCAAGCAGAGGTTACAGACTGGGTGCTGGTCCTTCTGTGCGTACTTGTGGTGACAGTTCTGGCAAAACTTAA
Organism: Calotriton arnoldi; assembly: GCA_963921515.1. Classification (NCBI taxonomy): domain Eukaryota; kingdom Metazoa; phylum Chordata; class Amphibia; order Caudata; family Salamandridae; genus Calotriton; species Calotriton arnoldi. Next base: position 892,093 of record CAWUFW010007302.1, on the reverse strand, counting down.
ACGGTGTCTTGTCCATAACCGCTCTCAGGGAGCCCCTGTGAGCGCATTCTCTGTAGGCGTCGAGATTTCGGTCGTGGACCTTCTACCTCGTCGTCCTTGTTGTTGTCTCCGGTTTACTTGTGTCGTCGTCCGGTGTCTCGGGAAACTATCCTCTGTGGTGATATTCGACTTTGAGATTCCTCGTCCAAAGTTTCTGGAACCTCGACAACGATCCAGACCCCACGGCGGAAAAAAGAATATGAAGATGGCTACCAAGGGTGGGAGCTTCCGCAGGAAGCGCGACGAAGTCACCGAAGACACCAAATGGTGGGGCGTCGCCGCCCACCTGGGCCAACAACAACAACAACAACAAAAAACACAAAAACAAAGAAAAGACTACGAATCCGGACCCAACCACGAGATGGCGGAATAATGCACAGCATAGTGAATCCAGAAAGATTCACGCTGCAAAACTGAGCAAACCATTTTCCTGTGAGGTTCCTTGAAATCATATAGGAAGTATTCTGACTGCTCCGTGTGCATGGGCAGCTCAAACCTCCGAGGCTCTCTCCATCAACTTATGGAAACCCCCTGTCTGCAGGGGGGAATCAACCGGTGCTGGTGTAGGAGAAATCGGATCAGGGATCACAGTCATCCCATTCCACGTCAGGATCTGGTAGTGCACCAGCGCCCTGGTCTTCATCAGAGGTATCATTGTGAACGAGAGACAACAGGTGGTGCGTCTTGAGCCATAAGTGTTGGTTGAGGTGTCGGCAATTGGGGAATAGTAGGCTGAGCAGGAGGAACAGCCGTATCTGGTACCCCCACAGGAACTGGAGGTTGCATCGCAAATGTCCTTCTGTAGTCCACAAGCATAGATTGCAAGTCCGCCAGTAAGGAGTAAGGCATGGATACCATCTCCTGTTGGTAGTCCTCTTGATAATCTGAGGAAGGATCATATTGTTGCTACTCTCCGTAATACCCCTCTGAGTCCGTGTCCTGGCACTTGACGTGCAATTGAGAAGGGCTATTCGCATAGGCGACAGGACCATCATCATCTTCAGATCCCTCTTCTTTTCCAGAAGGAGTGCCGGAGGTAGAGGAGTCACCCTCCTGGGGGATGTCATGTCGGGTGTAATTTGGCGTTTAAGAGAAATAGTAATTTTCTCCACCGTCGACGAGGTCGACGGGGCCGTCAACGACTGTGAGAATCGTCGACGAAGAAAGGGACATCGCCGTCGAGACCATCGACACCCCAGCCGTCGTCGTCTAGTCGACGTGGTAGTCGTCGACGTGGTCGTCGCCCTCGTCGACATCCTAGTCAACGTCAGCACCGACGACGACACAGGCACCATCGCCAGCATCGGCTACGAACTCACCGTCGACGAGCCCGGAGTCATAGATGGAAGAGAAGACTGGGACTGTACCTTTGCTGCTTTCGTCGACGGAGTCGTTGACAGCGTAGTCGACGAGGGAGCTTTTTTCTTTGATTTCACCTCAGAATAGAGTGAGGAGGGCTTCTTGAAAGTCTTTGGAGCCGCAGGAGGAGAAGATGGAGGAACCGAGCTGGATTTCCTCTCAGACATCACTCCTTTAGACAGTCCTTCCCTCTCCTTTACACCTCGGTGAGGAGATACGCCAGGACTACGACCCTCAGACCTATGAGCGGTCTTTATCAAGGCCTTACCAGGACGTTCCTCAGAAGGTGAAGGGGAGACTCTACCCCTTTTTGCAGACCTTCTGGAAGATGTTGCAGAGGCTGTGTCGTCGCTGGAAACTGGTTCTTTCCTTGACTTGAGCTTTAGAAGCCAGGTCAAAAGACGTCCCTCACGGTCTCGTAGTGTCTTTGTAGAAAAGGTGCAGCATATCTTACAGTCTGATGCCTTGTGGTCAGGGTACAAACAGTAAATACAATCCTTATGTTTGTCCTCCACATACAACCTCTTATTAGCACAAGTTGCACAGGCTTTAAAAAGAGCTTTCTTTTCCTTGTCAAACATTATGAAACGAAGTCCAAGCAAATCCTGAAGAAAAAACTGGTGAAAAAACTGTAGAGTTAAGGATAAATAGGAAAAAACTGAGCAGAGCTCAGTGGAGACTCCCTAGCACAACGTGCGGTAGAAAATCTGAGGTTCTGAGCTTCTCTCAGGAGGTTCTATGGGGTGAGGCTAACCTGATTAGTTGTTCATTTTTTTTTTTCGGTCTCTTTTACAAAAAGAGGTGGATAGGTTGCAAAACAAGAATGGGCCTAGGCCTAGTTTCTGTTTTGGTGATAGTTTCTATTGCTATTTTATGTATACAGGGGACTCCAATTCCGACGACGGGAAATGATACAAGCATGGGAATCTATGAACGTTCCAATACTGGAGTAAGTAGAGTAAACCCCAGAGCCGTGGTGCTAGAAAGTGCCCTCTTTCTTGCATGGTATGCCCCCACTTTTTGCTGAATTGCTGATGTGCTTTGACTGAGTGTGCCCTGGGCTCCTGCCAATCGGGTACCCAGGGCCTGTGTTCCTTCCCTTAAACTGCATTGAAGCCCAAACCCAATTGGCATCTCTGGCCACAGGTAGCCCCTGGTAAATGGTACCACAGGTACCCAGGGCACTGTGACCAGAGAAGGCCTCCAAGGGCTACAGCACTTATTGTGTCACCCTTAGGAGGCCCTGTACCCTGACACTTACACTCTGCCTTTGCAGACTGCGCGTCTTGGTGCAGAACAAAGTGAAGAGTCGACATGGCACACATCCCTGTGTGCCATGCCCACAAACCACTGCCCTTACATACATCAGTCACCCCTCTAGCTGGGTGCCCTATGCCAGTGGTGAGGGTACAGGTGCATGAGCCCTCTACCCCTACAGTACCCAGGTCCATTCCTGGGCACTGTAAGTGCAGTGCTGCCATTAAGAGTATATGGTGCTGGGAGGTTGTCATTACGAACTCCACAGAACCATGATGGCTACACTGAAGACTGAGAAGTTTGGTATCAAACTTCTCAGCACATTAAACCCACACTGATGCCAGTGTGGGATTTAATGTAAAATGCACAACAGAGGGCATCTTAGAGATGCCCTCTGAAACTCGATCAACTCCCAGTGAACTGACTGAGTGGCTGCCGAGGCTGCCACCACCAGACATGTTTCTGGACCCCTGGGTCGAGAGCTTGCTGCTCTCGGGGGCCTGAAACAATGCACATCCTGGGACGAGGTGCCAAGCCTCCTCCCCCAGGATGGGCAGGGTCCACGAAGGAGAAGCTTCAAAGGCATACCGCCTTTGTGAGCCTCTCCAGACCACTTGCTGTACTCAGCAACTGGTCCCCACTGGTTCTACCCCCCACTTTGGGCGGGAGACCCGGCGGGAAAAACAAAGTGAGGAAGAGAGGTGTGCCCACCTCTGCCAACTCCACCCCTAAGGTGGGGGAGGCGAGGTGAAGCACAACCTCGAGTCCCCGCCATCTTGAGGATGGGGGGACCCAGCCAACCAAGGACCGGCTCCTGCCCCCCTCCCACTGGAGTGGCAGAGTAGGGTGTGTATCCACCCCAGGGAAGGGACCCATTGGTCCCTGCCCTTTACCTACCTCGAACGCCCCTAAATTCAGGATTTAGGGGCACCCTGAACCTTCCTTCCTCAGATCCAGCAACAACAAGAAAAGGAAGAAGGATGAGAAGCCGTGCAGAGCTAACAAGAGGACGACGCCCACTGACTTGGCCCCAGCCCTACAGGCCTGTCTCCCCTCGAACCTGCTCCTGCCAAACCCCGGCGTGTCCAGCAGCCAGCAACCTCAAAAACCCCGGAGGACCTGCCTGCCTTCACTTTGCAAGCTGTTTCTCCCGTGAACACCGGACGTGTTTTAACTGCAGCTTCTGGTGCCAGCCAGGAACCGCGAATCTCGCACACTCTGCACCCGCCGAGTCCGGCCCGAGCTCAAGTGGGCAAATACCCAGAGGAGGTCCCCCCGGCGATCCCGACCCGAGATCCGGCGACCCCTGACCTGCCTCAAGCCTCCTGACGCCTGCAGCCTCAATCCAGAGGACCCCCTCCTACCGCGACCAGAGCGGGTAAGAAAATCCGACGTCCCAAGGCACCCCTGCACCCGACGCCCCACGGCCTTGTGTGCCCAAACCAACGGTGCCTAACCATCCCTCTACATCCCAACTTACCCCTCGAAGTGGTGGTAGCTCCTGGAAGATCCTCGTCCCCGAGCCTGCAGTGTTTCTTTGTCCCGGAGAATCTCCATTGAAATCAACAGGGCACCCGACCTCAAAACAGCACCCTGCACCCGGCCGCCCTAGTGCCGCTGAGGGTGCCCCTTTAGTGCTAACTTGGTCCCCAACGTGCCCTGAGCTTAACCCTAGGAGCTTTGCTCCCACAACCCCGTGGCCTGCTTGCCAGCAGCCACCAACCGGAGTCCCCCTATCCTCCATAGGATAACATTGGGCCTCGACACTCCGCACCCGGCCGCCCTAGTGCCGCTGAGGGAGCAACAGTGCATTACTGACTCTGGGAGACCCCCGAGTCTAACCCCGGAACCCTAACGCAAAAGACTGATTACTTACCTCAAAACCGATAACTCATTTTTCCTCATAGGATAACATTGACACTTTTTCTTCCAAAAAGTTTCTAAGTGTCGACTTTTGAAAACTGCAAATATTCCTTAAAAATGAGCCGAATAACCAAAAGCATTTTCTCAACTGTTTTCAGGAAATGTCTTAGTGCTGAATCTAGGATCCAGCACTGAGTAAGAAAAAGTATCGATAACCTAACTTACCTGCTAAGTGAATTTCCTCCCATAGGATAACATTGGTGATTCTATGTGAAAAAGTTTCTAAGTGTCAACTTTGGAAATGCAATAATATTCTTTAAAAATCGTACAAACTACAAAAACGTAATTACTTACCTGTTTTAAGTAAATGTCCCAGTGCTGAACCTAGGAGTCCAGCACTGGATTACAAAAGTAACTTACCTGCGAATTGAATTTCCTTCCATAGGATAAGAAAACAAGTTACTTACCTGTAACTTTGGTTCTCCAGTATTGGTAACTTTCATAGATTCCCATAGCTTGGATCATTCCCCGTCGTCAGAATGGGAGTCCCCGGTAAACAAAAAATACCATAGCAGTAGGTACAAAAGAAGAAAAAAGGCCTAGGCCTCATCTCATTTTGTAGCATATCCACCTCTTTTTGTAAAAGAGACGAAAAACACTGAACAGCCAATTAGAACAGCCTCACCCCATAGAACCCTCCTGAGAGAGCCTCAGAGCCTCAGATTTTCATAGCCGTTGTATAACAGTATAACAGAAGATGCTAGAGGCTGAGCTTTCCCAGGGGAGGAGGGTGGGCGCATGGGAATCTATGAAAGTTACCAATACTGGAGAACCAAAGTTACAGGTAAGTAACTTGTTTTCTTACTCCAGTATTGGAACTTTCATAGATTCCCATAGCTTGTATCAGAATAGCCAGCAGTTAGGGAAAAAAATGCACATTTTGTGAAATACATTGTATAACCTTGCAAGATGTATATCGTCATAGGGATAACAGTTACCAAAACAGTAGTCAGAAAACATCGTTAGATACAAAATGTGCAAATGCAATAACAGGAAGGAGGATTAGAGGGGAAAGCTCACCGCTTATTGGAAGAGATTCCTCAGGACCGCCTGTCCCACTGCAGCATCACTTCGTGTGGAAGTATCCAAGCAGTAATGCTTTGTGAAAGTATGGGCACTGCTCCATGTTGCTGCCCTGCAAATGTCTTTGATAGGCACTCCCGCGAAGAGAGCCACAGAAGAAGAAATGGATCTCGTAGAGTGCGCCCGGACCCGCCCTTCTAGGGGCTTACCAGCAGCTTGGTGACAGTATTGGATTGCGCTGGCAATCCATCGTGCAACCCCTTGCTTCGAAAGAGGGAAACCCTTGCGAGGGGCACTGAAAGCAACAAAGCTGTGTAGATCTTCTGAAATCTTTGGTGCGCTGGAGATAGAATTTTAAACACCTTTGAACATCCAAAGAATGAAGAGCCCTTTCCGCTGGAGTAGAGGGTCGAGGAAAATAGGATTTGAGAATGACCGGCTCATTCAAATGAAAGTCAGAAGGGACTTTCGGGATAAATTTGGGATTGGTCCTCAGAATCTGAGTGTCCTTTTTAAACTGCAAGAACGGATCCTTGATAGTGAGAGCGTGTAGTTCACCTACCCTCCTGGCTGATGTTAAAGCGAGAAGGAGGGCCACTTTCCATGAGAGGAATTTAAGGTCCGCCCTATGAATTGGCTCAAAAGGCAGCCTCATGAGTTGAGTAAGGACTAAGTTGAGCTGCCACAGAGGTGGTGGAGGTCTAACTGGTGGGAAAACGCTAAAAGTACTTTTAAAAATTGTTTCACGATTCTTGCCGACCAGAGGGAAGGACCAGAAGAAGTTAGTCTGAATCTAGAGATAGCTGCCAGGTGCACTTTGATAACGGAATGAGCGAGACCTGACTTAGCTAAAGTCAAAATGTATGGCAAAATTTGATGAGGAGCAGAGAAATAAGGATGAATGTTCTCTTGCAGGCACCACAGGCAGAAACGCTTCCATTTCAAGAGATAGCTCTTATTCGTACTTGGTGCACGGGCCTGAGCTAGCACCTCTCTGCATTCTTGAGAGATATTTAAATTTTGAAACTCTGTGCTCAGGAGCCACGCTCTTAACTGAAGTGAGCTCGGATCCGGATGTACCACCTGGCCCTGGGACATAGTCAACAGAGAGGGAATTGGGCGCAGATGAATTGGATGGTCCAGGGAGAGCAGGAGAAGCTTCGTAAACCAAAACTGGCGGGGCCACCAGAATCATCCTGCAGGGTTCCGCTTTGAGCTTCTTGAGAAGCCTTGGAATTAGTGGAATCGGAGGAAAAGCGTAAACAAAGGCGCCTGACCAGGCCATCGAAAGCGCATTCCCCAATGATCCCTGATGGTGTTCCCTACTTGCGTAGAGTCGGCATTTCTTGTTCTCTGGGGTGGCAAATAGATCTATGGACGGAGTGCCCCAGAGATTGAAAATTCTTTCCAGAGTGAGATTGTCTAGTTCCCACTCGTGGCTCACCGATTTGAGGCGACAGTGTATCCGCCGTCTTGTTGAGGGCACCCGGAAGATGCTACGCCGATAGAGAGATCTGATGTTGGATACTCCACTCCCAAAGCTCCTGAGCTTCCTTGGATAGGAGACGAGACCTTGTTCCTCCCAGTTTGTTCACATAATGCATGGCCGTCGTGTTGTCCGTACGGACCAAGACGGTGGATCTGCGGATCCACGGAAGGAAAGCTTGTAAGAAGGCCAGACAAATCGCTCTGAGCTCCAACAGATTGATGTGGAGAATGCGTTGCTGGGGTTGCCAGCGGCCGCTCACCTGAAGGTCTTGTAGTACCGCTCCCCAGCCTTCTAGAGAGGCGTCTGTTGTAAGTATTAGAGGAGCTGGGCTGACTGTGAAGGTGAGACCCTGAGAGATATTGTCTCTGATCGTCCACCAGTTGGCAGCCTGTTTCATAGGCTGATTTATCCTTACTTTGTCGTCGAAAGAGCCTTCTGCTTGGCGCCACTGCAAATCCAGTTGTTCTTGGAGAGGGCGCATTCGTAGCCTGCAATGCGGAATTAAGGGAATGCAGGATGAGATCGATCCTAGAAGGGACTTGTATAGGCGAACTGAAAGTGACCGTCTTTTTTGCAACTGACTGGCAGAGGCCATCAGTTTCGTCTGCCTTTCTTCTGATGGAAACACTTTGCAACAAGTTGTGTCCAGAATAGCACCTAGGAACTTGGCCGATTTGGAAGGGCACAGGACTGACTTTTCCTTGCTGAGCTGAAGCCCCAGGTGACGGAAGAGTTGAGTGCATGTTTCGACTGCCTCTGTTGCTGCCTGAGAAGACGGTGCCTTTACCAACCAGTCATCCAGGTAAGGGAAAACCTGTAGAGTGTCTCCTGAGAAACGCTGCGACTGGGTGTAAGACCTTCGTGAATATCCGCGGTGCGGATCGGAGTCCGAAAGGCAGGACCTTGAATTGGAAGTGGCTCTTGGCTACTGTAAAGCGTAAAAACTTCCTGTGGGCTGGGTGGATGGGAACATGGAAGTATGCGTCCTCGAGATCTAGGGTGGCCATGTAATCTCCTGGATTGAGGAGCCGCAAGAGGTCTGTTAGGGATACCATCTGAAAAGAGCTTAATGAGATAGGTGTTTAGCTCCCTCGGGTCTAAAATTGGGCGCCATTTTTCTATGGTCTTTTGAACGAGAAAGAACCGGGAATAGAATCCCTTGCCCCGCTGAGATAGAGGCACCGGCTCGATCGCTCCTTTGAGAAGTAGTTGGTGGGTTTCTATACGTAGAAGGTGAAGATGTTTGGATTCGGTGGCGCGAGGGGCTCTGGATGGTGGTTGGTGTTGAAACTCCAGTGTATGGCCTGACAAGACGATATTGAGAACCCACCGGTTCGATGTTATAAGTTGCCAGTTGTGGAAGCATTGTGATATCCTGCCCCCACTGGTGTAACAGGGGACGAAGGAACAGTAGGGAAGCCGCTACTGGCGCTTAGAGGAATCCCTCCCCTGGCGCCCTTGTCGTCCTCTAGATGACGGTCGATAGAAAGATGACGATTGACCTGGACGCTGTGAATATTGTGGCCTGTAAGACAGAGGGTTGCGAGTAGGAGGAATAGCGCTGCTGTTGGTATCCGCCTCTGTATGAAGAAAAACCTCTTCCTCTCGCTCCACGGAAAGGAACCTTGCGGTATTGCCAGAGTCCCAAGGGACTTCGCAGTGTCCGTGTCCTTCTTTAGGTCTTGTAGCGCATCGTCAATGTGCTTTCCAAATAGCATTTCACCATCGAACGGAAGATCCAGGATCTTGTTTTGGACCTCCGGACGAAACCAAGTGGCCCGAAGCCAGCCTTGCCGTCGAAGGATTGCTGCTCCTGCGAGAGAGCAGAAAGCCGTAGTAGCAATGTCCGTTGCACAATCAATTATTTCAGAGGACGAACGTTCCCCCTCCTGCAAGATCTTCTTGGCTTCAGCCTTTGCTTCCTCGGGTAGCTGGTCTAAATACGGGGATAGATCACACCACATCTGGCGATCATACCGTCCAAGAATAGCCAAGGCATTGGCCGCTCCGACCAGGAGGCTGGACATGGAAGAAAACCTCTTCCCAACATTATCTAGCCGTCTTCCCTCTTTATCAGGTGGCGTGGTAAGAGGTGCCGCCGGATTTTTCGATTTTCTTTGGGCCGCTTGTGAAATTAGAGTCCGGTTTCGGCTGGCTGACCAGACAAGCGGGGCTATCCTCTGGAGCTTTGTATTTCTTTCCAGACGAGGAAGCACAGGCATGACCGTTGCCGACGACTTCATGACCTTTATCCCTTCATCCCAGACATGGCACACTATTGGGATAGAGCGAACAGACTTCCTGTAAGGTTCTTTGAAGTCATAAAAAACATTCTGATGGTACCGATGGAATGGGCAGATGGAAACATTTAGAAGCCCTTTCCATTAAATTGTGAAACCCTCCTATATCAGATGGAGGAGAATCTACTGGATCAGGAGTTGGAGAGGCGGGATCCGGAATAATATAATCATCTCATTCCCTATCCGGGTCTGGGATTGTGATAGTGCCCTAGTCATCGTCCGATGAGACGTCCTGGACAGTGACCACGTTCTGTTGCGGTTCCGTTAGATCCTGTACCGGAGTTTGAGGGAGATGGGGTGCAACCGTACAAGGAGGCTGAGTTGGAGGCATTTGCCCTGTCTCTTGGCCGGAGGACTGAGACGGAAATCTCCTCCTGTAGTCCGACAGCATGAATTGTAGGTCTGTAACGAGTGAGGATGGCATGCAGACCATGTCCTGCTGATACTGATCCTGGGACCTAGATTGCGGCACATTGTTGTTGCTCCATATAATAGTCGTCCGAGTCCTGATACTTCACATTCAGTTGAGATGGGCTATCTGCATCACCATAAAGTCCGTCATCATCAGAAAACTCCTCTTCCAAAAGGAGTGCAGGAGGCAGGGGTGTTACCTTCCTTGGGGGAAGTCATTTCCGGAGTAATGAGACGTCTCCTTATAGAAATTGCCACATTGTGCATCGTCGACGAGGTCGTCGGAGCCACCGACGACGAAGATTGAACCGTCGACGACAAAAGATCCACCGTCGACGGGACCGTCGTCAGTATTAAGCTGGAAGCGGTCGACTTAGTCGTCGACGTGGTCGCCGTCGACACCATCATCATAGTCGTCATCCTCGTCGACGTGGAAGTAGTCATCTTATAAGTCGATGACATAACACGGGTACCTCATTCTGTGGCGTCGAAGTCGTCGACGACGAAGTCAACGGAGACGAAGAAACTCTCGTCGACTGAGCCAAAGTCGACGTTGGCTGAATTTTTGTAGCTGTCGACGGAACCGATGTCGAACGAATTTTCCTGTCAGCTTTCACCTCAGGTGGGACAGAAGCTGGTTTTTTGAAAAAAATGTGTTTCTCAGAGGGTGAAGAAGAAACAGAAGACCCATGGCTCGTCTTCTTACTTGATGCCACCTCAGTAACCAGTCCTTCCCTCTCCTTTACACCTCGGTGAGGAGATTTGATGGGACTACGCCTGTCAGACCTTTCAGAGGTCTTTTGTAAGGCTTTGGCAGGTGGGTCTGAAGAAGTTGAAGGTGAAGACCTACCCCTTTTCTGTGATCTCTTCGAAGATGTCGCAGAGGAGGCATCATCACTGTCACTTGAAATAGGATCTTTCCGTGACTTCAATTTTTGTAGCCAGGTGAGCAGACGTCCCTCACGGTCCCGCAAGGTTTTTGTAGAGAAGGTCCTACAAATCTTGCAGTCAGTAGCCTTGTGGTCCGGATACAAACAATAAATACAGTCTTTATGTTTGTCCTCCACATAAAGCCTCTTTTTGGAGCAGATGGCACAAGCCTTGAACAGAGCCTTCTTTTCCTTATCAGACATAACGTAGATTTGACGAGTTGAGAAGTTGAAGAATGAAGAAAAACTGAGCAGAGCTCAGTGGAGACTCCCTTGCACAACGTGCGGTAGAAAATCTGAGGCTCTCTCAGGAGGGTTCTATGGGGTGAGGCTGTTCTGATTGGCTGTTCAGTGTATTTGGTCTCTTTTACAAAAAGGTGGATATGCTACAAAATGAGATGAGGCCTAGGCCTTTTTCTTCTTTTGTACCTACTGCTATGGTATTTTTTATTTACCGGGGACTCCCATTCCGACGACGGGGAATGTTACAAGCTATGGGAATCTATGAAAGTTCCAATACTGGAGTAACATTGGTGGTTCTAGGTGAAAAAGTTTCTAAGTGTCAACTTTTGAAATGCAATAATATTCTTTAAAAATCGTACCTTTAACCAAAACGCATTTACTCACCTGTTTTCAGGAAGTGTCCCAGGGCTGAATCTAGGATCCAGTCCTGTTAGCAAAAGTAAATCTTAAAAGTAATTAACTGCATTTTTACTTAAAAAGCCCATTCAATTGAATGTACTATACCTGCAATGTGTTGCAAACTGTAACCAAAACCAGTACAAGTTACACTGCAATTTTGAACTGTGTTCATACAAGTAATTTACTACTGAAAAGTATTTTTATGCTTACCTGTGCCAGGCTTGCTTGGTTCTAGAAATAAAACAGTATATTTTTTTTATACAAAACAATTGGCCTAGAGTTCAGTTCGTGAGTGTGTGGATTCATTTGCTGACTGAGTGTGTACATCAAATGCTTTACACTGTCCTCTGATACTGCCTTACTGCTCGACCAAGCTCTCACTAGAGAGTAAGGTTCTATCTAACTTTAACCTCTGCCAAACCTCTGGAGACCTTTGGACTCTATACACACTGTACCTCACTTTGGTGCAGTATATATAGAGCCAGTTTTACACGTGGTACTGGATTGGAACTGGCTCTATTGCTCCCTTCAGTGAAAGGCTGAACCTCTTCTTTTAGCAAGTGTATGTGTTCTGCAGATAACCTGTGAGATTGAGGTGGAATGTTTGGGGGATTGCTGGTAAGCTCCAGGCAATAACCATATTGGATAATTCCAAGCACCCATTTGCCTGATGTTATAGACTTACAAGTCTTCCCCCCCACAGGTGTGGTATAGTCGGGGGGAAGCATGAGCAAGTCACTGTTTGGGGAAGGAGAGTTACGGGGTGTATTACCCTTCACCCTTGAAATTGTTGCCCGTTTCCCCCTCTGAAAAAACCTCTAGAGGGAGAGGACTGGCTGCGTTTTGATTTGTGGGTGTGGTTTTCGAGCCACCTCTATAGGAGGAGCGGCGAAAAACCTCTGTTGGCTGCTGTCTGTAGCGCTCCCATAGATTTAACGATTTCAGTGTCCTTTTTCATTTTTTCTAAAGCCGGGTCGACGCTAGGACCAAATAAATGTTGTGAGAAAGTGCACTCTTTCTGCATGGTTGCCCCCACTTTTTGCTGAACTGCTGATGTGCTTTGACTGAGTGTGCCCTGGGCTCCTGCTAATCAGGTACCCAGGGACTATGTTCTTTCACTAAATCTGCATTGAAACCAATACCAAGTGCCATCTCTGAAAACAGGTAAGCCCCTGGTAAATGGTGTAGGAAGCTGGCTCTGTATACACTATACCAAAGTGAAGTATAGTGTGCACAGAGTCCAGTGGAACCCCAAAGGTAGGCAGAGGTAAAGTTAGATAGAACCTTACTCTCCATTTGTGGTAGTGTGGTCGAGCAGTAAGGCAGTATCAGAAGACAGTGTTAAGCATTTGATGTACCCACTCAATCAGCAAATTATTTCACACACTCAAAGACTGAACTTCAGACCAATTGGTTTTGTATAAAAATAATTTTAGTTAATTTATTTTCTAGAAGCAAGCAACCCTGGCACAGGTAAGTTGATAAATACTTTGCAGTAAATATACAGTTTGAAATGTAATTGTAAATGTATTTTGAAATGGTTACAGTTTGAATTACTGGTAATGCAATACTGTGAAATGCTGTACATATACTTTGCATCGACTTTGCAATGAAAATTACAGGTAAGTTACTTTTAGGTTACTTTTGAGATTACTTTTTGGATTACTTTTTCTACTCAGTGTGATATACCTAGATATCACACTGGGACATTTCCTAGAGAAAAGGTAAGTGAAATCAGTTTTGCACAATTGTTATTTTTCAGATTTCCATACAAATAAACTCCACACAACGTTTTTCAGAGAAAAACAGTCACTAGGTTCCTATGGAGAGAAATGAAGTTAAAGGTTACCAGGTAAGTAATCGGTCTTTGGAGTTGAGCTCCTGAGGTTGGAACAAGGGTTCCCCCAGGGTCAAGGATGCACTCGTTACACCCTCAGCGGCACTAGGGCGGCCGGGTGAAGAGTGCTGAGGCCCAATGTTAACCATTGAGGGATAGGGGGCCTCCGGTTGGTGGCTGCTGGCGATCAGGCCAAAAGGTTGTGGGAGCCAAGCTCCTGGTGTTAGGCTCAGGGCATAGGGGGATCCAGTTTAGCACACAAAGTGCACCCGCAGGGGCGGCTGGGTGCAGGGTGCTGTTTTGGCGTCGGGAGCCCTGTTGTTTTCAATGGGGATCTTCGGTTTTGGATTATAGCTGCAGGCTCGGTCCAGGAAGACTTCCGGGAGGAACCAACAGCTGGGCAGGTAAGGTAGAGGGCTCCGGGACAGCAGGTGCACCTCGGGTTCCTTTCTCCAGGGCGCAGGGCGGCCGGATGCAGGGGTGTCTTTTGAAGTAGGACTTCACCTTACCGGGCCACTCGCGGTGGAGGGTGCGTCTCCGTGCAGAGGCTGCAGGTGACGTCGGGGAGTCCTGGAGGGGTCAACCCACGGCGCACTCGGACTCTGGAGTGCTGAGGGACCTCGCTGGGACCGGTGGGCCACTTGAACTCGGACTGTAGGCGACGGGTGCAGTGGTGGTTCCAGGCGTTGGGATTCTTTTTCCTCAGCATGCTCGGAGTCTTTGTTTGGTGTTTCTTTTGAACAGAGCTGCTGTTCACAGGAGATCCGGTCTTTGTTGAAGGAAGTCAGTCCTCCCCGGGGTTCTGGAGGTCGCTGGCTGCAGGACAAGACGATTTTTGTCGCAGGATCTCCGGAAACTGCAGACGGGCCGGTAGGGCTGGGGCCAAGTCAGTTGTGTTCTCTGCAGTCTCCTCTGCTGGGCGTCTTTTTTCATCCTTTTTAGGTCTCGGCCTGCACCAGCGCTTGCGCTGGCCGAGAGTTTTAGTAAGCGGGTTTTGGAAGTGCAAACACTGGCTTTCGGCTGGCGACCAGCTTGAGTTCACGATGGCGTGCACGCGCAGCTGGCATCTGGGTTTCCTATCTCTTCCTCATTTCCTCGTCATGGCTCATTAACTCTCTGGACTTTGATGTTTCAATCGCAGCAGCAGCTCACATTACCAACTGAGGGCCCTGGACTACAGTCACATGAAAAACAGCGATTAGCATTGAAATGCAAGCTTTTCTTTGTCTAGTTGGAAATATTGCTTCGGTGGGTTGATTTCACCTTATATCGCTATTTGTTTTATATTGGGAGTCACAGCCTAATTACCAGTATTTTTGTGTCTCACTTTTTTTTTTTATATATTTATTTGCGCAAAGCACAAAGCTATATTTAAGGTTACTTTTTCCGCGTCACTTCTTCACTCTATTTAAACTCCACACCCACCACTCTTATTGTCTCTCTCTCTCCCCTCTCTAATTCTCTCTCTACTTAATTAACTCTCCCCTCTATCTTTTTTAGCCTTTCATTCTCTCGCACCCCTTTATCTGTTTCTCTTTCAAACTCCTTCATTCACTCTCTCCCCTTCTTTCTCTCTCTTTCTCTCTCACCACCCTCTCTAATTGGGCATTATATCTTCACTCTATCTCTCACTCAGCACCACAGCAGTATCACTCAGCAACACCAGAGTATCATTCAGCATCACCTCAGCATCGTCTCCGCAACAGTCACCACCACCACCACCACCACCTCAGCATCACTCAGCACCACCTCAGCCTGCTCTCGGAATCTGGCATCTGTTGATTCTCCCCTAGCGTCTGGCCGCTGCTAGTGTTATAATACAGGTACTAGTTCCCAACCTTCACCCTCCGATTGTTTATGCCCCCTCAAAAAAAAAAGCTTTAACAAACAACCATTGCCAGCATTGCAAGAACAAAAGAAAACTGAGGAAATTTTTTATTGTAAATACTTTTTTAATATGGTCGTTCAGTTTTACATAATGCCTTCTTGGTCATATATAAAGTAACAAAAATGCTTCTGACACTTTTTTATTATAACTTTTCAGCATGCCGCACAGCAGCCACACTTCTCTACAGCACAGCTTGAAGACATTGGCAAAGTCAATAGCTCTGGCTAAACACTTATAAGGCCCCAAAGGCGAGACCTATTGGCTATGCCAATGCTTGTTCTTCTTAGGTTGCGGGAATCTGCTTTCTTGGTTCAGGGCTGCCCCCTAAATACCGTATTTAGGGGGCGTTTTAGGGGTCTTGAGGTCAGTAGCCAATGGGCTACTGACCTTACGGTGACTACACCCCTGGTGTGCTCACCCCACGTGGGGGAGTGAGCACAATACCTAATCCTGATTGGTAAGTGCCTGCCATCTGCAAGATGGCGAGCACTGAAGAGAGGGCTTCACCTCGCCTCCCCCACCTGAGGGGTGGAGTTGGCAGAGGTGGGCATTTTCCTTGTGGGTCCTGTGCTGTGTGTTCACAAACTATCCGTACAACTGAAATTGATATTGGCACTAATATTCCTTGGACACTATCGAAGCACACTAATTGTAATAGTGACAAACTAATCTACATGATTACCTGCCCATGTGGTCTCCGCTATGTGGGTAGGACCACGCGGAAAATTAAGACACGCATACTCGAACACAAGAGCACTATCCGTTGCAAAAAAAGATCCACTAAGATGACAAATCACTTTCTAGACCTTAATCATAGTGAAGAAGATTTACACTGGGTGGTCCTAGAGCAACCTTTTATTCCGGCACATGTCACCAATATATCCAAATTTCTGTTCAGACGAGAACAGCGTTGGGTATATAGGATCAGGAGTGACATTCTGGGACTCAATGATGAGATTCCCTGGTTAGCTCTTTGAATATTGTTGTACTATTCAGCCTGTTTGAGTACATGTATCGTTGTAGAACTGAATTATCAATTCCGGGCGAGTTTAGATTAGCCTGCTTGCTTAATTGAGCATGTTGGAATTCTAATTGAAGCGGCTATTGGTTTTCTTCATACTCTCCTGTGGCATCCTTGGGTCACTACCTGTTAAGATACACTTAGGCTAAATAATGTACTTTAGAAGCCATTTCTATAAAGTTACATGGGCCAATAGTTGAAAGAGTGCTGTGGCATGTTTACACACATGCGCAGACAACGCCTTTTGAAACAGTGCAACATCTCCCTTTCACACATGCGCTAGTAAACATCGTTGCGAGTAACGCGCATGCGTGTTCCATTTACATTAGGACACAGGCGTTGCCTTTAGCCAACTAGGGGTCCTTGCGCTACATGCGCTGATTTGAAAATGCTGGGTTTGGACACTATTTAAAAGCTTTCCTTGCCTCCCGTCGGATACCTCCGGTTGCAGCTTCTGTACCGTGACGGGGTACCGACGGAGAGGTAAGCAGTTTGTAGTGTGTCCGCTAACCTCTTTTGGCTTCAAGACTTTGGTGTTATAGGCTCCAGTCGGAACGCTTGTAGGGCTCTTCACACACTTTGTTTGTTTAGGTTAGAGATTGAGTCTCCCTTGTTATTTGTGTGTGTGTTCTCACGAGTATCTAAATCTAGAACAGAGTTTCTCCTGTCAGTTTTGGGTGTTCCTTCACGAAGAGTTATGTTTTTACAACAGCGTTACAATCTTGGCGGAGCCTCCCTTGACGTATTTGGGTGTTCCCTTAAGATATGTGATTCTCTTATAACAGTACCCTGTAGTTTTATAAAAAGCTTTCTGGCCCATTATAAGGGACATTTATGCTAGTTGGATCATTATGGTAGCGTCTCACCTTTTCTGATTGTTTTGTGCATTTCCTTTTAAAACATTTTTCTTGAAAGCATATTACAATCGTTGCCCATTAGACCATTCTGTGGTTTTAAAATTGATTTTTATGTCAATTTTTCGCCATTTATACCCGACCTCTTACAGTGTGCTAGTTTTAACTGTGACGGAATTACTCACGCATTAATCTGTTAGATCAGTGCCTACACTGAGCTGTCATTGTGTGTGACACGTGATCTTACTTTGATTTTTTGCAGAGCGGGGCCCCCTTCCCTGAGCTGTTGCCAGGTAGAGGTGTGGCTACTTATCCTATACTGTTGGGTAAGTCACTTGTAGAAAACTTGAAGGATTCTTTCTTATATTGAATCTTCTCAATATAATTATGGTTAAATACCGATATGGTATGAGAATGGATATAGATTTAATCCTTTCAATTAAGCACGTTTGAGCAATACTGGTTGTTTGACTTATGTATTTTGTCTTTCTCCCCCCTTTTTTGTCTCACGTATACAGATAGTTCCAGTATTACTAAAACAAACAATATACAGGATTACTGGTTGTGTATATTTTATTTTTCACATTTTGTATTAGCAGCAGCACTAATGTCCACTTGGTCCTGAAGAAAGCCGGGATACTTTTGTAGATCGTATTGGCTGAAACATGTTGACCGCTTTTTTCAAATTGAGCAGTTTATAATTTATACTGCTCTTTGCACTGCTTTTAATCCTACCAGTGCTAGCAAGTGAATAAAGCTTCTGTTCTTGCTGACATTAGGTAGTTTTAAATTCACGATTTTCACTCACTTTTTTATTCTGTTAAGCTGCGTCCTCACCCCACCAGATACTTTCCATATGGGATTTTAGCATCCATAGTAGCATCGCACTATTCTTGAAAACATCCCAGAGCTCCTTCCTCTCAGTGAGGGAGTTGTAGCCCTCAGTGGGACTAGGTATTCCCACTGGGAAGAGAAACCCATATGATGAAGCATGCCACCATAGGTGGGTGAGGGTATTCGTCCTAAAAGGGATCTCTCCCCCCCCCCCGAGGAGATTTGATGATACAACTTGTTTACTTTGTTTGCTTTCGTGCGTATATAGACCAAAGGTTATTTTGTGTTATAATTGTGTTAGAAAGGGGATATTTTTCCTTGCAGGTCTCTAAACTCCCTCCCTTGGACCCTCTTCTCCTGTTTTTTGTGTTATGACACATCCCTGTGTGCCATGCCCACAAACACACTGCCCTGGCATACCTCAGTCACCCCTCTAACTGGGTGCACTATGCCAGTGGTGTGGGCACAGGTGCATGAGCCCTGTGCCCCTACAGTACCCAGGGCCATTCCTGGGCACTGTAAGTGCAGTGATGCCATTAAGAGTATATGGTGCTGGGAGGTTCTCATTACGAACTCCACAGCACCATAATGGCTACACTGAAGACTGAGAAGTTTGGTATCAAACTTCTCAGCACATTAAACCCACACTGATGCCAGTGTGGGATTTAATGTAAAATGCACGACAGAGGGCAACTTAGAGTTTCCCCCTGAACCTAACCTACAATCCACGTCTTGTCTGAGGGGCTGCCCCGTCTGCCACACAGCAGACACGTTGCTGGACCCCTGGGTGGAGAGCCATCCGCTCTCCTGGGCCTGCAACAATGCACATCCTGGGCGAGGTGCTAGGTCTCCCCCAGGATGGGCAGGGGAAGCTTCAAAGGCATGCCGCCTTTGTGAGCTTCTCCAGGCCACTTTCTGTACTCCGCAACTGGCCCCCACCGGTTCTGACCTCCTCTCTGGCGGGAAGACTGGCGGGGAAACCCCAAGGGAGGAAAGGGGATTTGCCAGCCTCTGCCAACCCCACTCCTCAGGTGGGGGAGGCGAGGTGAAGCACAACTCCGGGCTCTCGCCATCTTGAAGATGGGGAGCCCTGCCCAATCAGGACTAGGCTATTGCCCCCCTCCCACGGGAGAGGGGCAGGATAGGGGGTGTACCCACCCCAGGGAAGGGACCCATTGGTCCCTGCCCTTTACCTACCTGAAACGCCCCTAAATTTAGTATTTAGGGGCACCCTGAACCTTCCTTCCTCAGATTCCCGCAACCTAAGAAGAACAAGCATTGGCATAGCCAATAGGTCTCGCCTTTGGGGCCTTATAAGTGTTTAGCCAGAGCTATTGACTTTGCCAATGTCTTCAAGCTGTGCTGTAGAGAAGTGTGGCTGCTGTGCGGCATGCTGAAAAGTTATAATAAAAAAGTGTCAGAAGCATTTTTGTTACTTTATATATGACCAAGAAGGCATTATGTAAAACTGAACGACCATATTAAAAAAAGTATTTACAATAAAAAATTCTCAGTTTTCTTTTGTTCTTGCAATGCTGGCAACTTGTTTCTGCCTATTGGAATGGTTGTTTGTTAAAGCTTTTTTTTTTGAGGGGGCATAAACAATCGGAGGGTGAAGGTTGGGAACTAGTACCTGTATTATAACACTAGCAGCGGCCAGACGCTAGGGGAGAATCAACAGATGCCAGATTCCGAGAGCAGGCTGAAGTGGTGCTGAGTGATGCTGATGTGGTAGTGGTGGTGGTGACTGTTGCGGAGACGATGCTGAGGTGATGCTGAATGATACTCAGGTGTTGCTGAGTGATACTGCTGTGGTGCTGAGTGATGCTGTGGTGGTGCTGAGTGATATTGTCTTGGCACTGAGTGATGCTGTGATGACGTTGAGTGATGCTGTGCTGGCTCGGATTGATGCTGTGGTTGCGCTGAGTGATGCTGTGGTGTTGCCGAGTGAGAGATAGAGTGAAGATATAATGCCCAATTAGAGAGGGTGGTGAGAGAGAGAGAAAGGGTGTACATAGAATAAAGAGTGGAGCGGGAGAGAGAGAAAGAAGGGGAGAGAGAGTGAATGAAGGAGTTTGAAAGAGAAACAGATAAAGGGGTGAGAGAATGAAAGGCTAAAAAAGATAGATGGGAGAGTTAATTAAGTAGAGAGCGAATTAGAGAGGGGAGAGAGAGAGAAGGAGAGAGACAATAAGAGTGGGGGTGTGGAGTTTAAATAGAGTGAAGAAGTGACGCGGAAAAGTAACCTTAAATATAGCTTTGTGCTTTGCACGAATAAATATTTTTTTAAAAACAGTGAGAGACAAAAATACTGCTAATTAGGCTGTGACTCCCAATATAAAACAAATAGCGATATAAGGTGAAATCAACCCACCGAAGCAATATTTCTAACTAGACAAAAAAAGCTTGCATTTCAATGCTAATCGCTGTTGTTTTTCATGTGACTGTAGTCCAGGGCCCTCAGTTGGTAATGTGAGCTGCTGCTGCGATTGAAACATCAGAGTCCAGAGAGTTAATGAGCCTTGACGAGGAAATGAGGAAGAGATAGGAAACCCAGATGCCAGCTGCGCGTGCATGCCATCGTGAACTCAAGCTGGTCACCAGCCGAAAGCCAGTGTTTGCACTTCCAAAACCCACTTACTAAAACTCTCGGCCAGACCAGCGCAAGCGGTGGTGCAGGCCGAGACATAAAAAGGACGAAAGAAGACGCCCAGCAGAGGAGACTGCAGAGAACAACTGACTTGGCCCCAGCCCTACCAGCCCGTCTGCAGTTTCCAGAGATCCTGCGCCAAAAATCGTCTTGTCCTGCAGCCAGCGACCTCCAGAACCCCGGGGAGGACTGACTGCCTTCAACAAAGACCGGATCTCCTGTGAACAGCAGCTTTGTTCAAAAGAAACACCAAACAAAGACTCCGAGCCTGCTGAGGAAAAAGAAACCCGACGCCTGGAACCACCACTGCACCCGTCGCCTACAGTCCGAGTTCAAGTGGCCCACCGGTCCCAGCGAGGTCCCCCAGCGCTCCAGAGTCCGAGTCCACTGTGGGTTGACCCCTCCAGGACTCCCAGACGTAGCCTGCAGCCTCTGCACGAGACCCCCCCACCCCAACCGCGAGTGGCCCGGTAAGGTGAAATCCGACCTCAAAAGACACCCCTGCATCCAGCCGCCCTGCGCCCTGGAGAAAGGAACCCGAGGTGCACCTACGTCCCCGAGCCCTCCAACTTACCTGCCCAGCTGTTGGTTCCTCCTGGAAGTCTTCCTGGACCGAGCCTGCAGCTGAAAACCAAAACCGAAAATCCCCATTGAAAACAGGGCACCCGACGCCAAAACAGCACTCTGCACCCGGCCGCCCCAGCGCCCCTGAGGGTGCACCTTTTGTGCTGGCTTGTTTCCCAATTTGCCCCGACCTAAACCCTAGGAGCTTTGCTCCCACAACCTTGTGGCCTGCTCGCCAGCAGCCACCAACCGGAGGCCCCCCCATAGGATAACATTGGGCCTCAACACTCTGCACCCGGCCGCCCTAGTGCCGCTGAGGGTGCAACAGTGCATCACTGACCCTGGGAGACCCCCGAGTCTATGCCCAGAACCTTAACTCTGCCAGTCGAGTACTTACCTGAAAACCGATAACCTACATTTTCTCCATAGGGTAACAGTGACTGGTTTACACTGAAATTTCTTCTAAGTGTCGAGTTTTGAAACTTTAAAATAATCACAAAAAATCGTCCGATCAACGAAAACGAAATTACTCACCTGTTATCAGGAGAGATCCCAGTGCTGGATCTTGGTGCCCAGCACTGACCCTGAAAAGTAATCATAACTGTACTTACCGGTAACTTGAATTTCCTTCCATAGGATAACATTGCCTGGTTTTTGCTGAAAAAGTTTCCAAGTGTCGATTTTGCAAACTTACAAATATTCGTTAAAAATCGCCTGTATAAAAGGCAGACGAGAGCGGGAATATATAGGAGGTATCCTCGGACCAAATGGGGAGATTACACATAAAGATGAGGAAAAGTCCGAGATTTTTGGCTCTTTCTATAAAACCCTATACACCCGGGACCAATTAGATCCGGACGCCCAACACTAATATTTTAGCGCACTGCGCCTTCCTCAGGTCTCGCCTGACTGGAATGCTACCTGACTGCTTCCATCACCTCCGATGAGGTAAACTCAGCCATACAAGCTCTTAAACCCCGGAAGGCCCCAGGACCGTACGGGTATACCGCTCTCTTCTATAGAACCTTTGCCCCTGACATTATCCCACATCTTACGCAACTGTTCAATAAAATGGCGATTGAAGGGGAGACCACTGGGTCATTGTCTGAGGCCATGATCTCGGTTATACCTAAACCTGGGAAGGCCCCCCACTCTTGCGCCTCGTATCGGCCCATCGCCCTCTTGAATCTTGATGCGAAACTTTACTCCTCCATTTTAGCTAAGCGCCAAAATGACCTTATGCCAGACCTCATACACTAAAACCAATCGGGGTTTATCAAGGGACGGCAAACCCATGACAACACCCGTCGCATTGTACACCTCATTGAGAAAGCTACCAGACGTTATATACCCGAGGTCCTGATCGGCCTAGATGCCGAAAAGGCCTTTGATAGTGTCGATTGGCCATTTTTATTTACTACTCTCACGAACTTTGGGTTCGACCCTAAATTTCTCACTATGATTCGGGCCAACTTCGTACAACCTCGTTCCCGGGTACAGGTTAATGGAGTAGCTTCGCCCGCCTTTTTCCACTCTAGAGGTACCCGTCAGGGGTGCCCTCTTTCGCCCCTCTTTGCCTTGAGCATCGAACCCTTAGCGATGGCTATTAGAACCTACCCCGACATTCATGGCATACCCTTTAGTGGAGACTCCCATAAAATCTCCCTCTTCGCGGACGACGTCCTCTTGTCGCTTTCCGATCCTGGTCAATCCCTTCCTTCTTTGCAAACTGAACTGGAGCGCTTTGAAGGAGTGGCGGGCTTTAAAATCAACCTCAGCAAGTCGTATGTTCTTAACCTCACTCTTCCGCAGGTGGAGGTACACAGGCTTCAGCCCCTCACTCCCCTACAGTGGGCCACTACATCCATGCAATACCTGGGTGTCCAGTTAACCCCTAGAGTGGAGGGACTTTATGCGGCCAACTTTTCCCCTACTCTCATTCAGATCCAATCGGAACTCACAAGGTGGAAACCTCTTTCTGTCCTGGCTTGGCCGCATCCATGCTATCAATATGACCCTCCTTCCGAAACTTCTTTATTTATTCCAGGCCTTGCCGATAGAACCCGAGAAAGACTTTTTTCGCTGTGTTAAATCTATGCTCCTCCAGTACATCTGGCAAACGGGACGCGCCCGCCTTTCATTCTCTCCATTGCGACGTGCTCGCACGGATGGCTGTGTGGGACTCCCTGATATCCACCTGTACTATAAAGCAGCGCAGCTGAGAGTTCTGACTGAGTGGTCCAAACCGGAATCCGACAAACATTGGCTGCATATGGACCGTAGTGTTGCAGGGCGGACCATCTGGGATCTCGCTTGGCGTCCCAAAAAAGACAGACCCCAGAATGTATACCTTAGTACCCCTACACGTACTACCCTGCGGGTGTGGGATTCTGTTGCGGGGGATGACAGATGGACTACTTTCCCCTCACCGTTTACACCACTGCACTTCAATCCTGCTTTCCCCCCAGGTCTTACCGAGGGACCCTTTGACGCTTGGAGGAAGCGAGGTTGCCTCGCCACGACATCTTTTTCATAACTATGACCCCCTGACCTTTGACAACTGCAAACGGGAGTATGGACTAGATAAAACAGAACGATTCCGCCACACCCAATTACTACATTGGGCTCTCTCCCCGACGATCCGGGAGGCAGCCACTCGCCCACCTACCAGGTTTGAATCCTTCCTTTCCGAGGCCTCCACAATGAACGGGGCAATTTCATTCATCTATAATTTCTTACTCACCTCTACCATCTCACCGCGCCCACGATATACGACTATGTGGGAGGGGATCCTACAGCGAGACGTCTCAGAAGCAGACTGGTCACATTTATGGTCCGACATCACTAGATTTAACCACTCTGTGGACCTCCGGGAAGCCCACCTTAAGACTATGATGGACTGGTACCTACATCCGTCTAGGCTTAAGCAGATTTTTCCCAACACATCTGACCGCTGCTGGAGAGGCTGCGGCCACTTGGGTGATTTTCAGCACATTTGGTGGGATTGCCCGACTATACGTCCCTTCTGGGCAGAAATCTAGGCACAGATTAAAGAAATGCTGGGCTACCCCATTTCAACCACTATGGCGGAGATCCTCCTAGGACTGCGAGACCCTTCCCTAGAACACCAGTCCCGCTCGGACAAGGCCATTATGTGGCTTTGTATAGGCGCGGCTAAAGTGACCCTGGCGGCCGCCTGGAAACAGAGGGAGGCTCCGGTAATCTCTCTTTGGCACTCACGGCTCTGGCGAATACTCAGCCTGGAAAGAATGTCCGCTATCTTTCAGGATAATTACAAGAATTTTGAATTTAGATGGGGACCATTGGTTGCTTTCCTCTCCAGGGGGCTGCTGCTGGCCGTTTGCCCCCCTACGGCCCGAGCACTTCACCTCTTTCAATTTTAATTTCACTGTCACTACCCCTGGTTGTCATTAGTATTCTGATGTTGCCACCACCACTGTTTGGGTGGGGGGTGGGGGGGGGGGGGGTTTGTTTTTTCTCTCGGGGAGTTCTTATTGTCAGACACTATTACGCTTTATAAGATTCCTTCCGACTGGAGAGATTTACTAAGGCACCACCATAGAAAAACGTTGACACCTAATTACGTTACTAAATTTTATGAGATGCTTGCGGGGGACTGCCCGTACCCCTCCTCTACTAGCCGCTGTATCCTCATTTTAGCCTCCACTACAGGGTTGGGATCCGGGCATTTCCTGAGGGATGAGTTCTTGTTAGCCTTGTGTGTCTTGGTGATATTTCAATGCTCACTGCGTTGAGCGAAAAGTTGGTGCGAACTTAGGATGTACTTTGACAAAAGTTTAATAAACATATCTTTGGAGAAAAAAAAAAAGCCTCTATAACAAAAACACATTCTTTCAACTGTTTACAGGAGATGCACCAGTGCTGGATCCAGGATCCAGGATCCAACACCGAGTTAGAAAAAGTAACAATAACCACACTTACCTGATAAGTGAATTTCCTCCATAGTACAACATTTGTGATTCTATGTGAAAAAGTTTCTAAGTGTCAACTTTTAAAATACAATAATATTCCTTAAAAATCACAACTGTAACCAAAACGTTTTTACTCAACTGTTTACAGGAGATGTCCCAGGACTGAATCTAGGATCCAGTCCTGTGGTAAGAAAAGTAATCCAAAAAGTAATCTATTGCATTTAACTAGAAATTCCCATTGAGCTCAATGTATTATTGTGTTTGAAATTGTGTTGCCTATTGCAACAACTGTAACTATTGTATTCAAAAGATTATTGCCTATTTGAAAAGTATTTAACTAAAGTAACTAATTCTGAGAAAGTATATTTTGATACCTATTGTTGGTTCTAAAATAAAACTATATATTTTGATACAAAACCATTGGCCTAGAGTTCAGTTCTTGAGTGTGAGACCATTTGCTGACTGAGTGTGTACAACAAATGCTTTACACTGTCCTCTGATACTGCCTTACTGCTCGACCACACTACCACAAATAGAGTAAGGTTCTATCTAACTTTCTCTGCCTACCTTTGGGGTTCCACTGGACTCTGTGCACACTATACCTCACTTTGGTATAGTATATACAGAGCCAGCTTCCTACAGCCACCCTGTGAGGGGACCACTCCGTCTTGTGAAAGAGGGTTGGGAGAAGCCTCTCCAGGAACCCAAACAAGATATTGTGGACGATGTGCTTGGCCTAAGGTCCAGAATGGCTGAGTACATGGAATAGGCATCCAAAAATCTTGAGGCCAGCCAGGAGCTTCAGAAGCACTGGTATGACCAAAAAGCTGCACTGGTTGAATTTCAACCTGGGCAACAGGTGTGCGTTTTGGAGCCAGTGGCACCAAGGAATCTCCA
Organism: Calotriton arnoldi; assembly: GCA_963921515.1. Classification (NCBI taxonomy): domain Eukaryota; kingdom Metazoa; phylum Chordata; class Amphibia; order Caudata; family Salamandridae; genus Calotriton; species Calotriton arnoldi. The sequence continues at coordinate 866,223 of CAWUFW010007302.1, read as the reverse complement.
GGACAGATGGAGTGGCCCTTACCCTATCCCAGTGGTTCCCAAACTTTTTCGACCTGCGGCTCCCTTGACCTAATTGGACGTTGGCCGCGGCTCCCCATCATGTCACTTTTTTTCGGGAGGGGGGATGTAAACCCGACCTCGCGAGTGCTCACATTTTTCTCCCTGAAATTAATTGGGATGAAGCCGATAAAGGTGTTATAACCAATTGTGTAACAAAAGAAAAATATAGCAGTCATTTAATAAAAAACTTTAATTGGTCCGTATAGGTTTGCTGTTTGCGACCTGCGCCTGTAGATTGTAAGTTCTTGTCCTGAGGTGTAGCTCTCCTGCCTGAAACCTGCACCTGGAGGTTCTGAGCTACCTATAGAGAAGTACCGGAAAGACGCTCAATGTTAACAGTGCCAGCCGAGAGGTCAATGAGTGGATGAGCAGGGAAGCTACTGCAGCCTTTCACATTCATAGCAGATTTGACATGTACTGTACAACGTCAGAAGCTTGGACAGCACTATAAGACATTAACTAAGTGCCTGCACTATTTATGTGGAGCCCTTATGAAATCCCCAAATTTAAAACCTTAATTACCCAGAGCTATTGCGTTTACCACACATACAGCTCACAAAAGCATGCTCACTGCTGATCAGCATTCCATCCCCAAGGTAAGTAAAATGATTTGGAAGCTGTACCCTCCTGTTCTTGTCAGTGCTTATAAATTACAGAAGCGCTACTATACAAAAACAAGTTATGACTCCAGTAATATTTATGATTATTGTCCTTAATATTCTTAACAAAAAAGGAGTAGAGTAGAGACATGGTTAAGAAAAGACTTTGGAAGCATGGCAACTTGGAACACATCACTGTGACCCAAGACCATCCAACTTCCTCCCTACAACCCTCAAAGTGTCAGTGAGTGCCCTGTAGGTGGTAGCCATGCGTGTAAGAAAACAGAGGCCACTTACAGGAGCTTACGGTTCTCTTTCCTCTGCCATGTTGTGCATGGTTCGGGCAATGGCTTCAGCAAGGGACTTCCAGCTTCAATGTGTCTGCAAGCAGCCTTCTCTTTCTTCATGGCATGCTCAGTGCAACACAGAATTTGTTACTACCACGGGAAGAAGGTTAGACAGAGCTTTGGCTTTGCTAATAATGACACCACCTCGGTCACAAATGCCGACCAACTGCCTGAGAATAGAAGGAAAAAGACAGCAAGGGCCTGTCAAAAACGTCACACCCTCCACTGCATTAGTTTCTGAGGCACACCGTCCCTGGTGCTTCTCTGTGAGTATGCATTTCTGGGAATATTTTAGGGGTTACTCGGGGCCACAAAAGATTCTTAGATTTTAAAGTCTGCACATTACAAAATTCTTCTTCAGCAGAAATACCTTTCCCACGTTCCAAAGACGTGCACGGCGCCCCTGGCTAGTTGTAAAGGCGCACCGGGGTGCCGCGGCGCACAGTTTGGGAACCACTGCCCTATCCCATAAAAAAAAGAGTGAGGTCACCTACTTGGTTGACCTGAGACCGAACCTCTCCCTGACCTCCTCTTATACAGCCCAAAAGATGGGTCAGTGGATGGAGTTATCTTTTCAGACACCCTCTCTACCCAACAGCAGACTGATTGCAAGCAAGTTTTGCAGCAGTATGCTAAGCTCTTTTCCTTGACCCCTGGTCAGACAAACTGGTGTACCCATGATGTGGACACTGGTGACAATTCACCTGTGTAAGAAACTGGATATATATATATGTATATATATATATATACTACACCAAAATGAGGTATAGTGTGAATACCAGAGGTAGGCAGAGGTTAAAGTTAGATAGAACCTTACTCTCTATTTGTGGTAGAGTGGTCGAGCAGTAAGGCAGTATCAGAGGACAGTGTTAAGCATTTGATGTACACACAGTCAGCAAATGAATTCACAAACTCAAGAACCGAACTCTAGGCCAATTGTTTTTGTATAAAAATATACTGTTTTATTTTAGAACCAAGCAAGCCTGGCACAGGTAAGCATAAAATACTTTGCAATAATAAGTTGCTGATTGTAGAACAGTTCGAAAATGCATTAGAAATTGTACTTTGTTTGATTTACAGGGAATGCAGTAGGTTGCAACACTTAGCAAATACAGTACATTGGAATGAATAGGCTTTTTCAGTAATTTGCAGGTAAGTTTCTTTTCTCATTACTTTTCTAACTCCGTGCTGGATACCTAGATTCAGCACTGGGACATTTCCTGAAAACCGGTAAGCAAATACGTTTAGGTTATTCGCAGGATTTTTAAAGAATATCTTTAGATTTCAAAACTCCACACTTAGAAACTTTTTGGAGAAAAAGTGTCAATGTTATCCTATGGAGGAAAAACAGGTTATCGGTTTGTAGGCAAGTAATCAACTGTGGGAGTTAAGGTTCTGGGGTTAGACTCGGGGGTCCCCCAGGGTCAGTGATGCACTGTTGTTGCACCCTCAGCGGCACTAGGGCGGCTGGGTGCAGAGTGGTGAGGCCCAATGTTATCCTATGGAGGATAGGGGGTCTCCGGTTGGTGGCTGCTGGCAAGCAGGCCACTGGGTTGTGGGAGCAAAGCTCCTAAAGGTTTAGGTCAGGGCAAATAGGGAACCAAATTAGCACCAAAGGTGCACCCTCAGCGGCACTAGGGCGGCTGGGTGCAGGGTGCTGTTTTGAGGTCGGGTGCCCTGTTTTCAATGGACAACCTCCGGTTAGAAGAAACACTGCAGGCTCGGGGACCAGGATCTTCTGGGTGCGACCACCACTTCAAGGGGTAAGTTGGGATGTCGTGGGTTGGTTAGGCACCGTTGGTATGGGCACACAAGGCCGTGGGGCGTCGGGTGCAGGGGTGCCTTGGGACGTCGGAAAGTCTTACCCGCTCTGGTCGCGGTAGAGGGGATCCTCTGGATTGAGGCTGCAGGCATCGTCTGGAGGCATGAGGTAGGTCAGGAGTCGCCGGATCTCAGGTCAGGATCGCCGGGGTGACCTCCTCGTGGTGTTTTTCCACTCTAGCTCGGGCCGGGTTCGGCGGGTGCAGAGTGGGCTGGATTCGCGGTATCCGGCCCGAGCCAGAAGCTGCAGTTTGAACAAGTCCGGTGTTCACGGGAGAAGCAGTCTTGGAAGTGAAGGCAGGCAGGTCCTCCGGGGTTTTTGAGGTTGCTGGCTGCAGGACACCGGGATTTCGCAGGTTCGAGAGGAGACAGGCCTGTAGGGCTGGGGCCAAGTCAGTGGGCGTCGTCCTCTTGTTAGCTCTGCACGGCTCTTCGTCCTTTTCTTCCTGTTGTCAGGCTGTGCAATCCTTGTTTTCCCGATATGTACCATCACGATCTTTAAGATCAGCCTCCCTTGGTCTGGTACAACTCCCAAAGATAAAGAGAGCAAGGTGTGGAGGTAAACGCTTTTCATTTTTAGCATCCAAACTCTGGCAGAAATCTCAGGTGTGTGGGCAATGAGTTCCAAACAGATCTGCCTTCAGGAAGGAAATTAAAACATGGCTCTTTTCCCAACCCTGAACATGTCTGCTACTGTTTTTGCATATCACCTAGCGCCAAGACGCCTCGGCAGTAGTGCGCTCTACAAATACCTTCAGTCAGTCAGGCTGGATCTGAGGAAGCAAGGTTCAGGGTGCCCCCTAAATACTAGATTTAGGGGCGTTACAGGTAGGTAAAGGGCAGGGACCAATGGGTCCCTTCCCTGGGGTGGGTACACACCCTATTCTGCCACCCTCCAGTGGGAGGGGGAAGGAGCATGTCCCTGGTTGGCTAGGTCCCTCCATCCTCAAGATGGCGGGCACTCAGTTGTGCTTCACCTCGCCTCCCCCACCTGAGGGGTGGAGTTGGCAGAGGTGGGCACACCTCTTTCCCTCACTTGTTTTTCCCGCCGGTTATGCCGCCCAAACTGGGGGGTAGAACCAGTGGGGACCAGTTGCTGAAAGCAGCAATTGGTCTGGGGAGGCTCACAAAGGCGGCATATGCCTTTGAAGCTGCCCTTCCTGGGGGAGGAGGCTTGGCACCTCGTCCCAGGATGTGCATTGTTTCAGGCCCTCCCGAGAGCAGCAGGCTCTCAAACCAGGGGTCCAGAAACATGTCTGCTGGTGGCAGCGTAAGCAGCCACTCAGTCAGGTCACTAGAAGTTGGTCAAGTTTCAGGGGGCATCTGAGATGCCCTCTGTTGTGCATTTTACATTAAATCCCACACTGGCTTCAGTGTGGGTTTAATGTGCTGAGAAGTTTGATACCAAACTTCCCAGTCTTCAGTGTAGCCATTATGGTGTTGTGGAGTTCGTAATGACCAACTCCCAGCACCATATACTCTTAATGGCAGCACTGCACTTACAATGTCTAAGAATGGACTTAGACACTGTAGGGGTACAGGGCTCATGCACCTGTACCCTCACCACTGGTATAGTGCACCCAGCTAGAGGGCTGATGTATGCCAGGGCTGTGGTTTGTGGGTATGGCACACAGGGATGTGTGCCATGTCGACTCTTCACTTTGTTCTGCGCCAAGACACGCAGCCTGCAAAGGCAGTGTGTGTGAGAAAAGGTGCAGGGCCTCTAAGGGTGGCACAATAAGTGCTGTAGCCCTTAGGGGCCTTCCCTGGTCACAGTGCCCTGGGTACCGGTGGTACCTTTTAGGTACCTACCTGTGGCCAGGGATGCCAATTGGGTTTAGGCTTCCATGCAGTTTTTAGGGAAGGAACCTAGGCCCTGGGTACCTGATTAGCAGGAGCCCAGGGCACACTCAGTCAAAGAACATCAGCATTCAGCAAAAAGTGGGGGCATACCATGCAGAAAGAGGGCACTTTCTCACACTCACCCTATCCCAAGAGCAGATGAGTTGATAGACAAATTGGGTGCTGCCAAATTTCTAAGTACCTTTGACTTAACTGCAGGGTACTGGCAAATTGGCATGGCCCCAGGAGCAAAAGAAAAGACAGCATTCTCCACACCTGATAGGCATTATCAGTTTACTGTTATGCCCTTTGGTTTGAAGAATGCCCCTGCCACCTTCCAGAGATTGGTGAACCAAGTCCTTGCTGGATTGGAGTCCTTTAGTGCAGGTTATCTAGATGATATTGCTGTCTTTAGCACCACCTGGCAGGATCACCTGATCCACCTTGGGAAATGTTTTATATGCCCTTGCAAACTGCAGGCCTAACTATCAAGACATCCAAATGCCAGATAGGGCAGGGAACTGTGGTGTACTTGGGCCACCTAGTTGGTGGAGGACAGGTACAACCCTTACAGCCCAAGATCCAGGCCACCCTGGACTGGGCAGCTCCAACAACCCAGACCACAGTCAGGGCATTCCTTGGCTTGACTGGGTACTACAGGAGGTTTGTGAAGGGGTATGGGTCCATTTTGGCTCCCCTCACAGAACTCTCCTCCAAGAAGATGCCCAAAAAGGTAAACTGGACAGTTAGTTGTCAAAAGGCTTTTGACACCCTGAAAGAGGCTATGTGCTCAGCACCAATTCTCAAAGCTCCAGACTATGCCAAGCAGTATATTGTGCAGACTGATGCCTCTGAGCTAGGGATAGGAGCAGTCCTATACCAGACCAATGATGAAGGCCAAGACCAACCTGTTGCTTTTATAAGCAGAAGGCTTCTCCCCAGGGAGCAGCGTTGGAGTGCCATTGAGAGGAAGGCCTTTGCTGTGGTTTGGTCCCTGTAGAAGTTGAGACCATGCTTGTTTGGTACTCACTTCCTAGTTCAAACTGATCACAGACCTCTCAGATGGCTAATGCAAATGAAAGGGGAAAATCCTAAACTGTTGAGGTGGTCCATCTCCCTACAGGGAATGGACTTTGTAGTGGAACACAGACCTGGGACTGCCTGTGCCAATGCAAATGGACTTTCCAGGTTCTTCCACTTAGAAAATGAAGACTCTCTAGGGAAAGGTTAGTCTCATCTTCCGTTGGGGGGGGGGGGGGCCGGTTGTGTGAGAAAGTGCCCTCTTTCTGCATGGTTGCCCCCACTTTTTGCTGAATTGCCGATGTTCTTTGACTGAGTGTGCCCTAGGCTCCTGCTAATCAGGTACCCAGGGCCTATGTTCTTTCCCTAAAACTGCATTGAATCCTAAACCCAATTGGCATCTCTGGCCACAGGTCAGCCCCTGGTTGTAGGAAAGTGGATTTCTGTTGCAGTAAACCCCCCCCCCCACTTTTTGCCAGACTACTGATGCAGATTTTCTGCGTGTGCCCTGGGTCCCTGCCAATCATGTTCCCTGGGCCTGTGTTCTTTCCCCAAAACTAACCCAATTGGCATCTCTGGCCACAGGTCAGCCCCTGGTAAATGGTACCACAGGTACCCAGGGCACTGTGACCAGGGAAGACCTCTAAGGGCTGCAGCACTTATTGTGCCACCCTTAGAAGCCCTGTACCTTTACACACGCACACTGCCTTTGCAGGCTGCGTGTTTTGGTGCAGAACAAAGTGAAGAGTCGACATGGCACACATCCCTGGGTCCATGCCTACTACCCACTGCCCTGGCATAGATCAGTCACCCCTCTAGCTGGGTGCCCTATGCCAGTGGTGAGGGTACAGGTGCATGAGCCCTGTACCCCTACAGTGTCTAAGTCCATTCTTAGACATTGTAAGTGCAGTGCTGCCATTAAGAATATATGGTGCTGGGAGCTTGTCATTACGAACTCCACAGCACCATAATGGCTACACTGAAAAATGAGATGTTTGGTATCAAACTTCTCAGCACATTAAACCCACACGGATGCCAGTGTGGGATTTAATGAAAAATGCACATGGAGGGCATCTCAGATGCCCCCTGAAAACTAACCCACCACTAGTGTCCAGGCTGAGTGGCTGCTTTCAGCTGCCACCACCAGACATGTTTCTGGACCCCTGGGTCGAGAGCCTGCTGCGCTGTGGGGCCTGAAAAAATGCACATCCTGGGACGAGGTGCCAAGCCTCCTCCCCCAGGATGGGCAGGGTCCACGAAGGGGAAGCTTCAAAGGCATGCCGCCTTTGTGAGCCTCCGCAGACCATTTGCTGCTTTCAGCAATTGGTCCCCACTGGTTCTACCCCCCACTTTGGGCGGGAGAACCGGCGGGAAAAACAAGTGAGGGAGGTGAAGCACAACTCAGTCCACGCCATCTTGAAGATGGGGGGGACTCAGCCAACCAGGGACGGGCACATGCCCCCCTCCCACTGGAGGGTGGCATACTGGGGAGTGTACCTGCCCCAGGGAAGAGACCCATTGGACTCTGCCTTCTACCTACCTGTAACGCCCCTAAATCTAGTAATTAGGGGCACACCTGAACCTTGCTTCCTCAGATCCAGCCTGACAAGAAGAAGGACCAAACAGCCGTGCAGTCAGCTAACAAGAGGAAGACGCCCACTGACTTGGCCCCAGCCCTACTGGCCTGTCTCCCCTCGAACCTGCTCCTGCGAAATCTCGGTGTGTCCTGCAGCCAGCAACCTCAAAAGCCCCGGAGGACCTGCCTGCCTTCACTTCCAAATACTGCTTCTCCCGTGAACAGAGGATTTGTTCAACTGCAACCTCTGGCAGCAGGCGGATACAGCGGATACCGCAAATCCAGCCCACTCTGCACACGCCGATCCCGGCCCGAGCGGAAAAACACCACGAGGAGGTCACCCCGGCGATCCTGACCCGAGATTTAGCAACCCCTGACCTGCCTCAAGCCTCCAGCCGACGCCTGCAGCCTAAATCCAGAAGGCCCCCCTGACCACGACCCAGAGCTGGTAAGATCCGACCCCAAAAGGCACCCCTGCACCCGACGCCCCACGGCCTTGTGTGCCCAAACCAACGGTGCCTAACCAACCCCTAACTTCCCAACTTACCTCTCGAAGTGGAGGTCGCACCCAGAAGTCCTTAGTCTCCCTGCCTGCAGTGCTTTTGCAAACCGGAGGTTCTCCATTGAAAACAGGGCGCCCGACGTCGAAACAGCACTCTGCACCCGGCCGCCTCAGTGCCGCTGAGGGTGCACCTTTTGTGCTACTTTGTTTCCCCATTTGCCCGGACCTTAACCCTAGGAGCTTTGCTCCCACAACCGTGGCCTGCTTGCCAGCAGCCACCAACCGGAGGTCCCCTATCCCCCATTGGATAACATTGGGCCTCAACACTGAGCACCCGGCCGCCCTAGTGCAGCTGAGGGTGTAACAAGAGTACATCACTGACCCTGGGGGACCCCTGAGTCTACCCCCAGAACCTTAACTCCCACACTCGATAATTTACCTGTGAACCGATAACCTGTTTTTCCTCCGTACATTGACAATTTTCTTCCAATAAGTTTCGAAGTGTGGAGTTTTGAAATCTAAAAATATTCTTTAAAAATCGCACGAATAACCAAAACGTATTTACTTACCTGTTTGCAGGAAATGTCATAGTACTGAATCTAGGTATCCAGCACTGAGTTAGAAAAGTAACGTATAAAGTAACTTACCTGTAATTTACTGAAAAAGCCTATTCGTTTCAATGTAGTGTATTAGCTAAGTATTGCAACCTGCTGCATCCCCTGTGAATCAAACAAAGTACAATTCCTATTGCATTTTCAAACTGTTCTACATTCAACAACTTATTACCGTAAAGTATTTAATGCTTACCTGTGCCAGGCTTGCTTGGTTCTAAAAATAAAACAGTATATATTTTTATACAAAAACAATTGGCCTAGAGTTCAGTTCTTGAGTGTGTGAATTCATTTACTGACTGAGTGTGTACATCAAATGCTTAACACTGTCCTCTGATACTGCCTTACTGCTAGACCACTCTACCACAAATAGAGAGTAAGGTTCTAACTTTAACCTCTGCCTACCTCTGGGGTCACTTGGACTCTATACACACTATACCTCATTTTGGTGTAGTATATATAGAGCCAGTTTCCTACACTGGTAAATGGTACCAGAGGTACCCAGGGAACTGTAACCAGAGTAGGCCTCCAAGGGCTGCAGCACTTATTGCGCCACCCTTAGAGGTCCTGTACCATTACACTCACACACTGCCTTTGCAGGCTGCGTGTTTTTGTGCGGAACAAAGTGAAGAGTCGACATGGCACACATCCCTGTGTGCCATGACTACAACCCACTGCCCTGGCATAGGTCAGTCACCCCTCTAGCTGGGTGCACTACACCAGTGGTGAGGGTATAGTATATACAGAGCCAGCTTCCTACAAATGTTCCTTATCAAATGGTGTAGTAAGGGTGGATTGTTGGACCTCAGGTTTAAAACCTGAAATCCTTAACCAAGCGTGTCTCCTAAGTAGGATGCTGGTGTTAACCTTTCTAGCTGCGGTATCTAGAGCACAACGAATAGAGGAATTCGAAATGAGCTTACCCTCATTCACCAAGTCTTGTGCTCTAGCGTTATGCTCTTCTGGAAGCTATTGAAGCAATTGCTCCATTTCGTCCCAGTGTGCCCTGTCATATCTAGCTAGAGGGCCTTGGGTATTCGCAATGCGCCACTGATTTGCTGCCCGAGAGGCTATGCGCTTGCCAGAGCATCAATTAGTTTGGAGTTTTTATCTGGCGGAGGAGCATCCCCTGATGTTTGAGAATTTGCTCTCTTACGAGCATTAGATATAACTAGGGAATCTAATGGCACTTGTCCCTTGATAAAAATGGGGTCTGTAGGAGAGGCCATATATTTTTTGTCCACTCTAGGTGTTAAAATGCGTGCTCTGACTGGATCTTTAAAAATCTCAGCATGCCGCATCATGCCTTTAAGCATTGGAAGTGACTGATGACCTGTGTGTTGATGCTAAGGTCTCAAATAAAAAAAATCTTCCTCAAGGGATTCTTTGTGGAGCTCTACTGCATGGTAATGTGCAGCCCTGACGATGAGCTCTTGGTGTGATGCATTGTAAAATGGAGGGGATGGTTTGGATCAGTATCATCTGGGGGCTCCATTGTGTAATCTGTCCATGGTTCTGTTGGAATATCCATTCCCTCATCATAAGCATCATCATCATCATGTGATTGAGGAGAGCCCCGAGGTGTGATTTGTAAAGGATTCTCAGGTTGCGACAGAGGTGCTGGAAGTGGAGGCGATGGTATATGAAAAGGACTGGTAGCCACAGACTTTCTTTTCAAGGGGATTTTTTAAGTGTCCTCTTAAATCTTGCGTTTTATAGGTGGCTTTACGTGGATATGGCCAGTGTCAGGGTGACTATGGAGCCTGTTTTGCTTTGGATCGGGTGGTAATGGAATAGTGTCCAATTTCGTATCCGAAGGGGTGTCTGTTTCGGCACTGAAGTCTTTGGCGCCAAAGATGTCAGCATCGACGAAGGCTGGCCTTGCGGTGCGGAAGGTTTCGGCTTAGAAGGCTGCTTGGCTTTCGGCGCAGAAGATTTCGGCTACGAGCAAGACTTGTTTGGAACCGGAGGTTTTCGGCTCAGAGGAGGCTTTTCGCGGAAGGCTTGACTGGTAGTTTCGGTGCCAGGCCCGAAGGCGGGGCGTCAGAAACGTCGTCTCGGTGCCGAGCTTTGCCAGAAGGCAGAGGTGGTGCCGAAGCCTTGTGTTTTTTCTGAATTTGTGGGGGCAAGGCGTCTTCGGTACTCACGTCACCTTGCCCCTGCGGCAGTTCTTGACCGTCGAGGTATATCGAGTCGCCAAAGTCTTGATGTCTTCTTGGCCGGAGCCCTCACTGAAGATGTCGGCATGTCTTCGATGCTTTGACGCTGCATCTCACGACGTCGAGCCCGACGATCGTGAAGTCTTTTTTGATCGTAACGATCTGCAGGTGTCGCAGTCTTCCTTGCGCTCTGGAGACAAGCACAGGTGGCACACTGTGTGAGTCGGTGCGCGGATACTTCGCGTGGCACAGAGGACAGAATTTAAACGGAGTCCGATCCATCGACTGAGACATAACTGGGCACGGTTAGGCCTCAAAGGCCATCCACAAGGCTTTCCGATCGCATGTCGATTCTGATGTCAAAATGATACGCGGAGAAGTGGGAAACACGTACGGAAACAATACCGTGGAGGGTAGAGAGGATTGCGCATCGAAGGGAATCCGAAGAACGGTTTCAAACCGGAGCGCAGTAATACACGTCCAAACCCGATGGCGGAAAAAGAAAAAAAAACAGTCTAACAATGGAGTCGATGCCCATGCGCACTATCACCGAAAGGAGGAGTCACCTTACCTCATGACTAGGTAAGACTTCTTTGAAGAAAAACAACTTGCAAACATCCGGACCCAACAGTAGATGGCAGGAGTATGGAAAGCATGTGTATCTACAGCACAAATGCCTCGAACATTATTTTTCAAGTGGAGATCCACCACTACCCTAAGCAATCTCACTGCCACTATGGAGACATACGTTTGCCTACAAAATAAGTTTGTCGATCAAACCATTAATTGCAAACTGTTAACTGCAATTCAATATTTTCCACATTCTTTCTTATAAGGAGGGCAGCCAGCAGTGAGTATTGTTGATTTTTCTCCCCCTTTCACAACAACATTTTAAATTGCCTAGAACATACCCACCCTAATTCCAGTTCAACACTTCTTTTCCCTGGTTTTGTTAGAAAAGATTAACCATACACTGTGTAGGACACTGGACTGCTAATTGGGAGGAAGAGAAGCCTCTTTGCTATATCAGCCACAGCTCCCATCAGACAAAGTTAAACAATCTAAAACACAAGTCAAAAAACAGGTTTCTGCAAGAATTCGGGTCTGGCCCTTAGTTACTTAGCAAAAAGTGGTGTTAACAGCAGTACCAACACAGTTAAGAAATTAGAATGATAACATCCCAAACCAATGAATTTAATAAGAAAACATTTAATGGTTAACAAAAACGAAGCAAATCTGACTTGATAAGCAGGACAGTTATACATTGCCAGACCAATTTAGGTATGTTTTACCTCATTTTTACAGCGTATAATCAGTATATCACTTGCTTTGCCGAATGGCTGAACAACTTTCAAGATATCTTGATCTGTGTAACCATCATCAGGCAAGTCTGTTATATGAATAACTGTTCCAGGATCCATTTTGTTTTTGAACTGTGAAAATAAATTAATAAATCAGCTGCATTTCAGCTATGCTTTAAAGATATACGTTGTGACTTGCATCTGATTGAATTAATTGCAAATGATAATGACTCAAAGCAGACTAAAAGTTAAAAGCATCCGACTAGGAAAGCACATTGTTTTGCAGCAGCATTTTATACTAGTTGACATGACGTTATACCCAACCATCATGGAGCAAAAGGTCCTTGGTAGATTACTAAAAAAATATCCTAATAGGAGGAAATATTACTTGCAATTAGAAATTACGTACTGTAAGAAACGTTTGGCAAAATACTCAACATGAGTACTGGTCGGACTAAAGTCCTTTACATAGAGTGTACAAACACCGCTGTACTACCGTGTTAGATTTTCTGGACTAGTGCCAAGTTTTTCTTTATGTAAACAAAGAAGCAAGGCTACTGAAGATCATCTATTAGTTTCTGTACTGCTGATCATTTGAAGTATTGACAGATGGCTCAGAGCCACCTAAATTGTGGCCCCATCTTAATTAAGGGTAGATACTACACCCTCAAGCCAAGATAGGGAGCATCAATGGTGGGAGTGTTTTAGTCGAGTAGCAAATGCTGTCCTACTACTTCTAACAGTTGTCATGTGCATCAGAGCTCCAACCTGGTTGTTCATCATGGAAGTATAAACAGCATCAACTCAGAGCACTGACATCAGTTACCCATTATGTTTTCCACACGCCTCAAGGCGGAAACTAGGCCGACTAGACTAACATATCGAGCAGAACATAAAATTAATTGGACGCTGGTTATGAAAAACGCAATACTGTGAGGCACGAGTGATCAGGGAGAATCGGCAGGTAGATAGTTCGTTCACCAGAAAGATGGTTAATGAATGTAAGTAACTTGTCATTCTGATGGATTCTTCTACCTGCAGATTCCTCACCTCTTGAATCCATATCAAAGCAGTACTTCCTTGGTGGCTGGACTGAAGAAACAGTTAAAGCTAGAAGTACCGCAGTACCAACCTGGCAAATTTAAACATTTCAGCAGACTAAAGTCCAGAAGCAGGGTCTAGTGAAAATGTGCACTGGCGACCATGTTGTCACTCGCCAAATATCTCTCTGGAGGGTCCTCACTGATGAGTTCGTAACAGATCTTAATGCAAAGAATGAGCCAATGGGAGACTTTTTTTTAAATGACCTTGCCCTTTCTGGAGCTTGTGTAATCTAAGAACTGGTCTTTTATCTGAAACTCTGGTTGTCAATGTAGAATTTAAGGGCCCTACAGGTGTTCAAATGACACCTACCAGAATCTCACTAGAAGAGCGACAACTGCCTTAGAATTTCTCAGTAAAAAGAATCATATCATCAAACCCACGGACAAAGGATTGAATGGATCACATAGAAAGAACAAGAATTCCTAAAAATTAATGAACCGCAGATGCCTAAATTTTACACCATCCTAAAGATTCACAAAGGAAGGATCCTCTGGGTTCAGGGGTACCACCGAAATACTCAATTTAGGCACGTTTACAGGAAGCGACGGATGTTAGCCAATGGGCAAGCTACCTTTAGGGAGTCTACACCTTCTAAATGACCATTTCCAGTGGGAAGTGGGCATAACCCAGACCCTAGAATGCCAATTCTGTTCAAAGCAACATGGAGGAATCTGAAAAGTGGGGTCCCCATCAGCAGGCCTGCCCTAGGGGTGGTATTGGCTGAATGTGGACACCTCCTAATCAATTTCCCCACCTGTATTGCCACCAAATAATGGGGTCGGGAAATGGGGGTACCGCCACCATCTGGAGAGGCCTGGGGTCGCATAACAAAGGCAGTAGGGCCTTTGAAGCTTCCCACCCTGAAATGCCCCTCCAGCTTGAAGGTGGTATGAGCACCACCGCCAAGAGCAGGCTTTGCACCTGACCAAGAGTAGGCTTTGTATCCGACTTCCGAGACTGAAAGCTCTCCCCTCAGGAGGTCAGATATCGGTCTATGGTGGCTGGCTGGTCGAGAGCAGTCAGTCAACACACTCGTAGTAGGTAGGTTTTCACTGGACACCTCTAAGGTGCCCTCTGGGTTCGTTTCTTAATAAATCCAACACTAGCATCCATGTGGGTTTACTAAGACAAGGTGTTTGGTACCAAACACCTTGAGGTACAGTGAAGCCATCATGCAGCTAGGGAACTTGACCTTGCCAGGTAGGTCGCTCCCCCACCACACAGCTCCGCCTGTGTTGTCTGCCCGCTGCTTCTGCAGGTAAGATCGCCCCTCAGCTGCGGCCCCGGTGCCCGCACTTCTTGCTTCCCCCCTTTTTTCCTTCTGTGCCCCTCGCTGCCCCATTTACGTTGTGCCCGTGATTTTGTCTGTTTTTATCCCCTTTTTCCTTCTGTGCCCCTCGCTGCCCCATTTACGTTGTGCCCGTGATTTTGTCTGTTTTTATCCCCTTTTTCCTTCTGTGCCCCTCGCTGCCCCATTTACGTTGTGCCCGTGATTTTGTCTGTTTTTATCCCCTTTTTCCTTCTGTGCCCCTCGCTGCCCCATTTACGTTGTGCCCGTGATTTTGTCTGTTTTTATCCCCTTTTTCCTTCTGTGCCCCTCGCTGCCCCATTTACGTTGTGCCCGTGATTTTGTCTGTTTTTATCCCCTTTTTCCTTCTGTGCCCCTCGCTGCCCCATTTACGTTGTGCCCGTGATTTTGTCTGTTTTTATCCCCTTTTTCCTTCTGTGCCCCTCGCTGCACCATTTACGTTGTGCCCGTGATTTTGTCTGTTTTTATCCCCTTTTTCCTTCTGTGCCCCTCGCTGCCCCATTTACGTTGTGCCCGTGATTTTGTCTGTTTTATCCCCTTTTTCCTTCTGTGCCCCTCGCTGCCCCATTTACGTTGTGCCCGTGATTTTGTCTGCTTTCCCCCCCATTTCCTTTCTGTGCCCCTCGCTGCCCCATTTACGTTGTGCCCGTGATTTTGTCTGCTTTCCCCCATTTCCTTTCTGTGCCCCCGCTGCCTCTCGCCATTCCCGCCGCTGCGTCCCTGCGGCCCCGCCCCCTGACTGCCCATTCGCTGCCCCTGCCTCCCGCCTCCCAGCTGCTCCTCCCTCCCACCTCCCCATAAATGGCGGCCGCTGCGCGGTGAGGAGAGCGACCCTTGACCTTGCCAGGTAGGTCGCTCCCCCACCACACAGCTCCGCCTGTGTTGTCTGCCCGCTGCTTCTGCAGGTAAGATCGCCCCTCAGCTGCGGCCCCGGTGCCCGCACTTCTTGCTTCCCCCTTTTTTTCCTTCTGTGCCCCTCGCTGCCCCATTTACGTTGTGCCCGTGATTTTGTCTGTTTTTATCCCCTTTTTCCTTCTGTGCCCCTCGCTGCCCCATTTACGTTGTGCCCGTGATTTTGTCTGTTTTTATCCCATTTTTCCTTCTGTGCCCCTCGCTGCCCCATTTACGTTGTGCCCGTGATTTTGTCTGTTTTTATCCCCTTTTTCCTTCTGTGCCCCTCGCTGCCCCATTTACGTTGTGCCCGTGATTTTGTCTGTTTTTATCCCCTTTTTCCTTCTGTGCCCCTCGCTGCCCCATTTACGTTGTGCCCGTGATTTTGTCTGTTTTTATCCCCTTTTTCCTTCTGTGCCCCTCGCTGCCCCATTTACGTTGTACCCGTGATTTTGTCTGTTTTTATCCCCTTTTTCCTTCTGTGCCCCTCGCTGCCCCATTTACGTTGTGCCCGTGATTTTGTCTGCTTTCCCCCCCATTTCCTTTCTGTGCCCCCGCTGCCTCTCGCCATTCCCGCCGCTGCGTCCCCTGCGGCCCCGCCCCCCTGACTGCCCATTCGCTGCCCCTGCCTCCCGCCTCCCAGCTGCTCCTCCCTCCCACCTCCCCATAAATGGCGGCCGCTGCGCGGCCGCGCAGCGGGCGCGCCTAAGGCAAGCCCGTCTGCGCCCGTCCGTGCCTGGACCGCGCCCAGCGCCAGAACCCCTGGATCCCACCGATGCAACACTACTCGACGGACCTACGACGCCGCCACACTCACCGCACTCAATGCCGGCCGGAACCCTGCCTGCTACCGAGCCTCACCGAGACGCACCCACGGACCCTTCACCTGCCAAACCTGCCGATTCACCTGCCCCCGGACGTGCACCACCTCCGCCAAGTCGAGCACCAGCAGCAACAACCTGAAATGCATCCTGTTGAACACCCGCTCCGTCCACAGGCACGCCGTGGAACTCTGGGACCTGCTCGACGCAACAGCACCGGATATCGCCTTCCTCACCGAAACCTGGATGAACGCCTCCTCAGCGCCCGACATCGCCATAGCCATCCCGGACGGATACAAGATCACCCGGAGGGACCGCGTCTACCAGACGGGAGGAGGCATCGCCATCGTACACAAGAACACCATCCGCATCTCGACTAACTCCGACGAGACCTTCACCGCCGCCGAACACCTACACTTCCAGATACACACTGACCCCAAGACCACCCTCCGAGGCACCCTCATCTACAGACCCCCGGGACCACGCACACTATTCAGCGAAGACATCGCAGACTTCATCAGCCCGCACGCCATGCCCTCAGCCGACTACATCCTCCTAGGGGACCTCAACTTCCACCTGGAGAACAACAACGACAGAAACACCACCGCCCTGCTGGACAACCTCGCCAACCTCGGACTCAAGCAACTGGTGAACACGCCCACCCACTACGCCGGCCACACGCTTGACCCCGTCTTCTCTTCCAGCAAGCACATCTCCTTCAGCCACGCCACCGGACTACACTGGACCGACCACAGCTGCGTCCACTTCAGCTTCAGAAAGACTGCGACCCACCACCACCCGCAACAGGCTCCCCGCCGGAGCTGGAGCAAGATCACCACCGAGCAGCTCACCGCCTCCCTCAGCCAGAACACACCCACCAACACAACGGACCCAAACGAAGCAGCCAGCAACCTCGCCAAGTGGCTGACCGCCTGCGCCGACATCGCACCACTAAAAAACCCTCCCAGCAGACCCGGAAGCAAGAAAACCCCTTGGTTCACCAACGACCTCAAGGAATCCAAGAAGAACTGCCGCACTCTCGAGAGAACCTGGCGACTCGACCAGACCACAGACAAAAGGACCGCCCTCAAGCACGCCACCCGCAAACACCACCAGCTGATCCGTGCCACCAAGAAGGCGGCACTCAAAGAACGACTGGACAACAACGCCCACGACAGCAAGGAACTTTTCAGCATAGTCAAAGAGTTCTCCAACCCCAGCGCCGGAAACAACGACATCACCCCCTCGCAAGACCTCTGCAACTCACTCGCCACGTTCTTCCACCGCAAGATCATCGACATACAGAACAGCTTCGACGCACAAACCACGCACCCTACCGCCGAACCAACGCCCGCCACCACCACCCTCTGCAACTGGACCCCGATCAGCACCGAAGACACCACCCGCACGATGAACTCCATCCACTCCGGATCACCAACCGACCCCTGCCCACACCACGTCTTCAACAAAGCCGACGCCACCATCGCACCCCATCTCCGGGACATCATCAACTCCTCCTTCCACACTGCCACCTTCCCGGAGAGCTGGAAGCACGCCGAGCTTACCGCCCTCCTGAAGAAACCAACGGCGGACCCCACCGACCTCAAGAACTACCGTCCCATCTCGCTCCTTCCGTTTCCGGCCAAAGTCATTGAGAAGACCGTCAACGGACAGCTTGCCGCCTTCCTCGAGACGAATGGATCCCTCGACCCCTCGCAGTCCGGGTTTCGGGCCAACCACAGCACCGAGACCGCCCTCATCGCAGCCACCGACGACATCAGAACCCTAACCGACAACGGGGAAACAGCAGCCCTCATCCTCTTGGACCTCTCCGCGGCGTTCGACACCGTCTGCCACCGCACCCTAGTGAAGCGCCTCAGCAACATCGGAATCCGAGAGAAAGCACTGGAATGGATCATCTCGTTCCTCACCGGAAGAACCCAGAGAGTCCGCCTCCCCCGTTCAGATCCGAGGCCACTGAAGTCATCTGCGGCGTTCCACAAGGATCTTCACTCAGTCCAACGCTCTTCAACGTCTACATGAGCCCCCTCGCAGCCATCGCACGCCAACACAACCTCAACATCATCTCCTACGCCGACGACACCCAGCTGATCCTCTCCCTCACCAACGACCCCACCACCGCCAGAGCCAACCTACACGACGGGATGAGAGCGTCGCCGACTGGATGAGGAACAGCCGCCTTAAACTAAACTCAGACAAGACGGAAGTCCTCATCCTGGGCTCATCACCCTCCGCCTGGGACGACTCCTGGTGGCCCCCGGCCCTGGGCACCGCGCCCAAGCCAACGGACCACGCACGCAACCTGGGCTTCATCCTGGACTCCTCCCTGTCGATGACCAGACAAGTCAACGCCGTCTCATCCTCGTGCTTCAACACCCTGCGCATGCTCCGCAAGATCTTCAAATGGATCCCCACTGAAACCAGGAAGACCGTCACCCAGGCACTCGTCACCAGCCGACTGGACTATGGGAACACCCTCTACGCCGGAACCACAGCCAAACTTCAAAAGACTCCAGCGCATCCAGAACGCCTCCACACGACTCATCCTGGACATCCCCCGACACAGCCACATCACCGGACACCTGAAAGACCTGCACTGGCTCCCCGTCAGCAAGAGAATCACGTTCAGACTCCTCACCCACGCACACAAGGCCCTCCACGACCTGGGCCCAAAGTACCTCAACAACCGCATGACCTTCTACACGCCCACCCGCCAGCTACGATCAACCAGCCACGCCCTCGCCACCGTACCACGCATCCGCAGAACCACCGCCGGAGGAAGATCCTTCTCCTACCTGGCAGCCAAGACCTGGAACTCCCTCCCAACTCACCTTCGGCGAACCCAGGACCATCGCTCCTTCAGGAAGCAGCTCAAGACCTGGCTGTTCGAGCAGTAACTTACCCCCTCCCCCAGCGCCTTGAGACCCTCCCGGGTGAGTAGCGCGCTCTATAAATGCCGTGATTGATTGATTGATTGATTGAACTTGTAATGATACATGTCCAGCCCATGTACTTGTTATGGCTTACTTCCCTGTGCACTGGTAATATCCAAGGGTGAACTTAGATATCACCGGGACATATCCACTCCCGCAGATATGCCCTCACTGGGTCTGGTGCACCCTGCCTTAAGGCTGTAAGGACTGCCGAAGGGGTGACTTACCTACACCACATGTAGTGCTGGCAGGCATGGCACACAGGGATGTGTGCCATGTCGACACTTTGGTTTGCTCTGCACCAAGACACAGGCTGCAAAGGCAGTGTGCATCAGCTTGGTGAGGGATTCTATAGGGTGGCACAATTCATGCTGCAGCCCTTAGGGACCCTCTTTAGTTCCAAGCCCCTAGGTAGCCATGGTACCACTTACTTGGGACTTACAGGAATCCTAAAAGGGCGGCATCTTGGAACAATCATACAGTTTAGGGAAAGAACACTGGTACTGGGGACCTGGTCAGTAGGATCCCAGGACACTCAAAGTTGCGCCAGATACCAGGCAAAACGTGGGCGATAACCATGTCAAAAGGGGCACTTTCCTACACAGACTTACCACCTCTCTGTAAACAAAGACCACAGACTGAAACAGCCTACTGCATTTCAATAGTGCCCACCCTTGGGCAGTCAGTGAAAACATTCCCGTGGGGCTGTTTCTACAAATAAGGAGGAATTGTTCTGATGTACGAGACTTCAAGAAAGAAGCTGTGACCCTCACCAAAAAACTCAAAAGCAAAATATACCGAGAAGACCACTGAAAGAGCACAGAAACTGGCATGTAATATCCCTAAAGATGCAGCCAGAAACTAACACCTAACAGAACAAAGCCTTGATTTCATCAGTACCTACCACTCTTCGTCCAATATGGACAAAAAGACTGACCACACACTAGTGTATTCTCACTTCCAACCAGTTGTCCTTCACTACCACAGATTTCATTCAAAATAAACAAAAGTACCAGAGACAGACTGGTCCATAGTAACATATGGCAAAGAGCACCAGAACGACAGACTACACTTTGGGACGTCCCTCCAGTGAAAGGTCACTACCCCTGCGGGATCGGTTCCATATGCCCCATTACGAGGCAGTCAAAAACACTAGACCTTGGTCTCCCAACACTTTGGGAGCGGAAAACACTCACTAACTGTAACAGCAGCAAAGTCGTACACATGTCCATGTAGCCTCCATTTTATCAGAATGACCACCATAAAAATAAAAATATGAATTAGTGATCACAGGAGCACAATAAGGTGCAGAAGAGCATCTACCAAACTTACTACATATTTCTTGGAGAAAAACCACAAAGACATAAGGTGGTCAGTGATTGAGAAACTCACTCAACATGTGGGGGTCAACAAACTCCTGGAAAAAGAACAAAGATGGGTCTAAAAACCGCAGACTAATGGAGGGCTCGATGAAATACCGTGGAACCAACAGCCTACAATAGGTCGTGGATGAACACTTGCAATGATCCTATAGTATGACTCCTGGAAGTAAACATTGCTTTAGTCCAATGCGAGGTCATGGTCATAATTTTGGCACAATATTAGAATGGTGAAATGAGTTTCTTCACTAGGAGTACGTCAGGAGTACCATTTGTAGACAGTCTCATTTCCTACATGAGCATGCCCCATGTTCCTTCACGGCATGTGCCAAAAAAAATTTGACAGCACGATACCCATACAAGTTGACACGGGGCCTCCCTGGGCATATTAAATACAAAATAAGAAATCGCATGACATAGCTCTGGCATATACAACACACTATTTTAGAATGGGAATTTATGGTTGCAAGAAAACCTATAACAATTAGAGTTTGTCCCAAAAAGAAAAATGCTTTTACTGATTACAGTAATGCCAGAATTAGGCATACTTTATTTACCTGATTTGGGCCCAGGCAAACTTGATTTATCTTGAAAGAGCATTTTTTCGCTCCAATATGGTATGCCTCTTGCGATAAAACCTGTTTTACAGCACAATATCAACAAATACACACTCAGGGCTATGGAGGCGAGAGGGGGTGGGGGGGGGGGGACTACATTACCCAGAATGTTTGGGCCGGTCGTGTACACCGAGTAAATATCATACGTTGGCCCTCCTGTGCTCCTGCATACACCTGCGCTCTCACGCTGGTGATGACAAGCTGCTCCACCAGTGGGAGCCCACGCAATGACGTACAGGACCACTAGCCAACAAACCCACAGTAGCAGGGGCGAGCAGCTACGTTTCCACAACACCTGCGCCACCCCTGGAAGGGGTGGGGGATGGGGGGGCGGGGGAATAATTAATCCTACACGACCCAGGTGATAAAAAATCTCTCCTACTCGGCACTAAAGGGATACCTGGAGAGCGGATGAGGAACTTTTACTTACTTTAAGTCTCCCTAGATAGTAATACACAAAGCTCTCTGGAACATGGTTGAGCCCGCCCTGACTTTTAGGGTTAGGATGAACCCAATGATGAATTATGCTACTTTTCGAGTGGGTGAGGATTTCTTTCCTTTTCCCCCGCCTCCTACTGGGAGAGTGTACAGGCTTGGCACATATCAACCACCTGTGAGAAAGTGACCTCGTTCTGCATGGCTGCCCCCACTAATTGCTGATGTGCTTTGACTGAGTGTGCCCTCGGCTCCTGCTAATCAGTTACCCAGGGCCTATGTTCTTTCCCTAAAACTGCATTGAAGCCTAAACTCAATTGGCATCTCTGGCCACAGGTCAGCCCCTGGTAAATGGTACCACAGGTACCCAGGGCACTGTGACCAGAGAAGGCCTCTAAGGGATGCAGCACTTATTGTGCCACCCTTAGAGGTCCTGTACCCTTACACAGACACACTGCCTTTGCAGGCTGCGTGTTTTGGTGCAGAAGTGAAGAGTCTACATGGCACACATCTGTGTGCCATGCCTATAACCCACTACCCTGGCATAGCTCAATCACCCCTCTAGCTGGGTGCACTATACCAGTGGCGAGGGTACAGGTGCATGAGCCCTGTACCCCTACAGTGTCTAAGTCTATTCTTAGACATTGTAAGTGCAGTGCTGCCATTAAGTGTATATGGTGCTGGGAGCTTGTCATTACGAACTCCACATCACCATAATGGCTACACTGAAAACTGAGTTTGGTATCAAACTTCTCAGCACATTAAACCCACACTGATGCCAGTGTGGGATTTAGTGAAAAACGCACACAGAAGGCATCTTAGAGATGCCCCCTGAAAACTAACCGACCACTAGTGTCCAGGCTGAGTGGCTGCTTTCAGCTGCCACCACCAGACATGTTTCTGGACCCCTGGGCCGAGAGCCTGCTGCTCTCTGGGGCCTGAAACAATGCACATCCAGGGACGAGGTGCCAAACCTCCTCGCCCAGGATGGGCAGGGTTCATGAAGGGGAAGCTTCAAAGGCTTGCTGCCTTTGTGAGCTTCCCCTGGCCACTTGCTGCTCTCAGCAACTGGTTCCCACTGGTTCTGACCCCCACTTTGGGCGGGAGAACCGGCGGGAAAAACAAGTGAGGAAGAGAGGTGCGCCCATCTCTGCCAACTCCAACCCTCAGGTGGGGGAGGCAAGGTGAAGCACAACTTTCAGTCAACGCCAACTTGAAGATGGGGGAACTCGGCCAACCAGGGACAGGCTCATGCCACCCACCCCTGGGAGGGTGGCATAATAGGGGGGGCACCCACCCCAGAGAAGTGACCCATTGGTCCCTGCCTTTTACCTACCAGTCCCACTGTGGTGCAATGAGGATTAGTGTCATGCGGCTGATCCTGCACTTGTTGAGTACCCTGTGCAGCAGTGGTATCGGGGTGGGGGGGTGAGGGGGGAGGGGAGTGTAAGCAAATGTCCCTGACCAGTCTATCCATAGCGCATTCCCTAGGGTCTGTGCACACCGTTGTCTGGATGCGAAGCGTTGGCATTTTGGGGTGTTGAAAATAGGTCGATTTGCGGGGTATCCCACTTTTTGAAGATTTTCAGAATCTGATTCATCTCCCATTCGTGGGATGCTGATGTTTGTCTGCTCAGTCTGTCTGCTTCTACATTGTCCTTCCCTGGAAGATGAATTGCTAGTAAGTCTATGTTCCTTGGGATAGCCCATCTCCATAGCTCCTGGGCTAGGGTTGACAGTGTTAATGATTGTGTTCCTCCTTGTTTGTTGATGTAAAACATTGTGGTTGTATTGTCTGTTTGAATCAACACCCTCTTTCCGTAAAGCTCCTTCTGAAAGGCTTTTAAGGCTAGGAACACTGTTTTTAACTCCAGGAAGTTGATGTGCTTTATCGCATCCTGCTGGGTCCATAAACCCCTCACACCCTGAGGTTGTTCATGTGGGCTCCCCACCCCAGTTGGGAAGCGTCTGTTGTAATGGTCACTGTAGGAGTTGGTTGTGTGAAAGGTCTTCCCCTGTTTTATGTTCTTCCTGTTCCACCAAGTCATCTCCTGAAGAACTGTTTGTGTGTCATCCACTCGATCCTCTCAACTCCCTGTTGCCTGTGACCATTGTTGTTGAATCCATTCCTGGAATGGTCTCATGTGCGGTCGAATGTTTGGGACTAGATGAATGCATGAAGCCATCATCCCTAGTAGTTTCCCCACTGTCCTCACTGTCAGAGCTTGCCCCGTGGGGTAAAGACGTGTCTCCTTCAGTATTGCTACTGTCCTCTTTGTACACGGGAACACCATCCCCAATGTGTCAATTTCTGCCCCTAAGAATATCTTTACCTGCTCTGGTGTTATTGATGACTTTTCCTAATGTATTGAGAAACCGAGCTGGAATAAAAGTCTCTATGACCCTTTGTATGTGCTGTTTGCAAAGGTTGTATGTGCTTGCACTTGCTAACCAGTCGTCTAGGTATGGGTAAACGTGTATTCCCTGCCTTCTTAGTTGGGCTCCTACTGCTGCTAGGCATTTTGTGAACACTCGGAGCAGATTTGAGTCCGAACGCTAGCACCGTGAATAGTAGTGTTTTGTTGATTACGAATCTGTGTAGGTTTTTGTGCCTGTTGTTCATGGGGATATGCAAGTAAGAGTCCTTTAGATCTATAGTTGCCATGTAGTCCCCTACCTGTATTTGAGGTATTACTTCTTGTAGGGATGTCATTTTGAATTTTTGAGTCTTTATGAACGTGTTTAGGAACGTGTTTAGGAACCTTAAGTCTAGTATAGGTCTTAATGTTCCGTCCACCTTTTGTATGAGGAAGTATGTTGAATACACCCCTTTGTTCCATTCCTTGTAAGGTACCCTCTCTATGGCGCTCGTGAAGAAGTTCTTGTGCTTCTTCGAGCAAATGACAGTTCTCTTTTTGAATTAACCTTGTTCTTTGGTTTCCTGCATGGTGGTTGTTTTGCCAGTTTTATGCAGTATCCGTATTGTATTAAGTTTAATATACATTTGTCGGATGTAATCCTCTCCCACTCCTGGAAGAAGTTCCCTATTCTGCCTCCCACTGGTGTTGTATGTTGGAGGTATTCCTTGTAGCTTGGGACCTGTTGTCTTTCTATGTCTATTTGTTGTTGCGCCCTCTGAGATCTTTTTAGAGTGTGCGCTAAGGTTGTAGTGCAGTCACTTGGAGGTGGGTTGCTGTCCCCCTCTTTGCTGTTGGCCTCTTCGAGTGCGCCCTCGAAAGGATTGCTTCCCCTGATGGTATTGCCAACCTTGTTGTTGTTGACCTTGTTGCGGACCCTGGTTCCCTCCTTGGTAACCTTGCTGAAAGGTCTGGTGTAAGGCTACTGGCTACCTCTGCCTGTTGGTCTCCGTGATTGTGTCCCCCTACGCATACCTCTGAATTGTAGTGCCCCCATGGACCTTGCAGTTTCATTTTCTTTCTTCAGCTGAGTTAGCTTGTCGTCCACAGCTGTCCCGAACAGTTGTTCTCCATTGAACGGGGTGTTCAAGATGTTACTTTGAACCTCTGGTTTGAACCCAGAGATTCTTAGCCAGGCGTGTCTTCTCTCTGTAACCCCGATCATCTGCCTGCTTGCTGTCTCCGCAGCATCGAGGGCTGATTTCAAACATGTATTGGCCATGTTTTTCCCCTTTTCCACCAAGTGGCTTGCCCTTCTTTGGAACTGGTCTGGCGGATTCTTGAGCAGTTCGCCTACCTCCTCCCAGTGCTGGTACGCATGCCTATTGATCAATGCGTTAGAGTTCGCTATGCGCCACTGAATAGCGGCACTTCGTTCCATCTTCCTCCCTGTGAGATCCATCTCTTTGCTCTCATCTAGTGGTGGGCCCACGTTAGTGGGAACATTAGCCCTCTTTCTGGCTGTGGAAGCTATTATAGAGTCAGCAGGTGTGAGAAAGTGCCCTCTTTCTTGCATGGTATGCCCCCACTTTTTGCTGAATTGCTGATGTGCTTTGACTGAGTGTGCCCTGGGCTCCTGCCAATCAGGTACCCAGGGCCTGTGTTCCTTCCCTTAAACTGCATTGAAGCCTAAACCCAATTGGCATCTCTGGCCACAGGTAGGCCCCTGGTAAATGGTACCACAGGTACCCAGGGCACTGTGACCAGAGAAGGTCCCCAAGGGCTGCAGCACTTATTGTGCCACCCTTAGAGGCACTGTACCCTGACACACACACACACACACACACACACACACTGCCTTTGCAGGCTGCGTGTCTTGGTGCAGAACAAAGTGAAGAGTTGACATGGCACACACCCCTGTGTGCCATGCCCACAAACCACTGCCCTGGCATCCATCAGTCACCCCTCTAGCTGGGTGCCCTATGCCAGTGGTGAGGGTACAGGTGCATGAGCCCTGTACTCCCTACAGTACCCAGGTCCATTCCTGGGCACTGTAAGTGCAGTGCTGCCATTAAGAGTATATGGTGCTGGGAGCTTGTCATCACGAACTCCACAGCACCATAACGGCTGCACTGAAGACTGAGAAGTTTGGTATCAAACTTCTCAGCACATTAAACCAACACCGATGCCAGTGTGGGATTTAATGTAAAATGCACGACAGAGGGCATCTTAGAGATGCCCCCTGAAACTCGACCAACTCCCAGTGACCTGACTGAGTTGCTGCCGAGGCTGCCACCACCAGACATGTTTCTGAACCCCTGGGTCGAGAGCTTGCCGCTCTCGGGGGCCTGAAACAATGCACATCCTGGGACGAGGTGCCAAGCCTCCTCCCCCAGGATGGACAGGGTTCACGAAGGAGAAGCTTCAAAGGCATAGCGCCTTTGTGAGCCTCTCCAGACCACTTGCTGTACTCAGCAACTGGTCCCCACTGGTTCTCCTCCCCCCTCTCCCCCCACTTTGGGCGGGAGACCCGGCAGGAAAAACAAAGTGAGGAAAAGAGGTGTGCCCACCTCTGCCAACTCCACCCCTAAGGTGGAGGAGGCGAGGTGAAGCACAACCTCGAGTCCCCGCCATCTTGAGGATGGGGGGACCCAGCCAACCCAGGACAGGCTCCTGCCCCCCTCCCACTGGAGAGTGGCAGAATAGGGGGGTGGGGAAGGGATCCATTGGTCCCTGCCCTTTACCTACCTGTAACGCCCCTAAATTTAGTATTTAGGGGAACCCTGAGCCTTCCTTCCTCAGATCCAGCAACAACAAGAAAAGGAAGAAGGACGAGAAGCCGTGCAGAGCTAACAAGAGGACGACGCCCACTGACTTGGCCCCAGCACTACAGGCCTGTCTCCCCTCGATACAAAAGGGGATGATGGACGGAACGTTTGAGCCAATCAAACACTCACCCCCAGTCAACTGATCTGGGTTTAATCCATCATCATTCTTTAGCTCACTCCACCACCCCAGTTCAGACATGGCCATATGCAAATCAGTCTGACCCTGTGCCTCATGGGAACAGTCCAGCACGAACTGCCAAGCCATGTCCTCCCTGGACCGGAAACAAGCATCCTAGGACCGGTTTCTGGCATTCCAGCCGTCATCAGCCAGGCTTGCTTGAATCCAGTGGCAAAGTGAGCAAGGGACCCACGTCTGGGCATACCCCCGCCAACTTAGGGCGAACAAAGCGATACAAAAGGGGATGATGGACGGAACGTTTGAGCCAATCAAACACTCACCCCCAGTCAACTGATCTGGGTTTAATCCATCATCATTCTTTAGCTCACTCCACCACCCCAGTTCAGACATGGCCATATGCAAATCAGTCTGACCCTGTGCCTCATGGGAACAGTCCAGCACGAACTGCCAAGCCATGTCCTCCCTGGACCGGAAACAAGCATCCTAGGACCGGTTTCTGGCATTCCAGCCGTCATCAGCCAGGCTTGCTTGAATCCAGTGGCAAAGTGAGCAAGGGACCCACGTCTGGGCATACCCCCGCCAACTTAGGGCGAACAAAGCGATACAAAAGGGGATGATGGACGGAACGTTTGAGCCAATCAAACACTCACCCCCAGTCAACTGATCTGGGTTTAATCCATCATCATTCTTTAGCTCACTCCACCACCCCAGTTCAGACATGGCCATATGCAAATCAGTCTGACCCTGTGCCTCATGGGAACAGTCCAGCACGAACTGCCAAGCCATGTCCTCCCTGGACCGGAAACAAGCATCCTAGGACCGGTTTCTGGCATTCCAGCCGTCATCAGCCAGGCTTGCTTGAATCCAGTGGCAAAGTGAGCAAGGGACCCACGTCTGGGCATACCCCCGCCAACTTAGGGCGAACAAAGCGATACAAAAGGGGATGATGGACGGAACGTTTGAGCCAATCAAACACTCACCCCCAGTGATTCAAGCAAGCCTGGCTGATGACGGCTGGAATGCCAGAAACCGGTCCTAGGATGCTTGTTTCCGGTCCAGGGAAGACATGGCTTGGCAGTTCGGGCTGGACTGTTCCCATGAGGCACAGGGTCAGACTGATTTGCATATGGCCATGTCTGAACTGGGGTGGTGGAGTGAGCTAAAGAATGATGATGGATTAAACCCAGATCAGTTGACTGGGGGTGAGTGTTTGATTGGCTCAAACGTTCCGTCCATCATCCCCTTTTGTATCGCTTTGTTCGCCCCTAAGTTGGCGGGGGTATGCCCAGACGTGGGTCCCTTGCTCACTTTGCCACTGGATTCAAGCAAGCCTGGCTGATGACGGCTGGAATGCCAGAAACCGGTCCTAGGATGCTTGTTTCCGGTCCAGGGAAGACATGGCTTGGCAGTTCGGGCTGGACTGTTCCCATGAGGCACAGGGTCAGACTGATTTGCATATGGCCATGTCTGAACTGGGGTGGTGGAGTGAGCTAAAGAATGATGATGGATTAAACCCAGATCAGTTGACTGGGGCGAGTGTTTGATTGGCTCAAACGTTCCGTCCATCATCCCCTTTGTATCGCTTTGTTCGCCCTAAGTTGGCGGGGGTATGCCCAGACGTGGGTCCCTTGCTCACTTTGCCACTGGATTCAAGCAAGCCTGGCTGATGACGGCTGGAATGCCAGAAACCGGTCCTAGGATGCTTGTTTCCGGTCCAGGGAAGACATGGCTTGGCAGTTCGGGCTGGACTGTTCCCATGAGGCACAGGGTCAGACTGATTTGCATATGGCCATGTCTGAACTGGGGTGGTGGAGTGAGCTAAAGAATGATGATGGATTAAACCCAGATCAGTTGACTGGGGGTGAGTGTTTGATTGGCTCAAACGTTCCGTCCATCATCCCCTTTTGTATCGCTGTCTCCCCTCGAACCTGCTACTGCAAAACCCCGGCGTGTCCAGCGGCCAGCAACCTCAAAAACCCCAGAGGACCTGCCTTCACTTTCCAAGCTGTTTCTCCCGTGAACACCGGACGTGTTTGAACTGCAGCTTCTGGTGCCATCCAGGAACCGCGAATCCCGCACACTCTGCACCCGCCGAATTCGGCCCGAGCGGGCAAATACCCAGAGGAGGTCCCCCAGGCGATCCTAACCCGAGATCCGGCGACCCCTGACCTGCCTCAAGCCTCCTGACAACGCCTGCAGCCTCAATCCAGAGGACCCCACCCCTACCGCGACCAGAGCGGGTAAGAAAATCTGACGTACCAAGGCACCCCTGCACACGACGCCCCAAGGCCTTGTGTGCCCAAACCAAAGGTGCCTAACCAACCCTCTACATCCCAACTTACCCCTCGAAGTGGTGGTAGCTCCTGGAAGATCCTCGTCCCAGAGCCTGCAGTGTTTCTTTGTCCCGGAGAATCTCCATTGAAATCAACAGGGCAACCGATCTCAAAACAGCACCCTGCCGCCCTAGTGCCGCTGAGGGTGCCCCTTTGGTGCTAACTTGGTCCCCAACGTGCCCTGAGCTTAACCCTAGGAGCTTTGCTCCCACAACCCCGTGGCCTGCTTGCCAGCAGCCACCAACCGGAGTCCCCCTATCCTCTATAGGATAACATTGGGCCTCAACACACTGCACCCGGCCGCCCTAGTGCCGCTGAGGGTGCAACAACAGTGCATCACTGACCCTGGGAGACCCCAGAGTCTAACCCCAGAACCCTAATTCAAAAGCCCGATTACTTATCTTGAAACCGATAACTCATTTTTCCTCATAGGATAACATGGACACTTTTTCTCCCAAAAAGTTTCTAAGTGTCGACTTCTGAAAACTACAAATATTCCTTAAAAATCAGCCGAATAACAAAAACGCATTTTCTCAACTGTTTTCAGGAAATGTCCCAGTGCTGAATCCAGGATCCAGCACTGAGTAAGAAAAAGTATCGATAACATAACTTACCTGCTAAGTGAATTTCCTCCCATAGGATAACATTGGTGATTCTGTGTGAAAAAGTTTCTAAGTGTCCACTTTTGAAATGCAATAATATTCTTTAAAAAAATCGTACCTTTAACCAAAACGCATTTACTCACCTGTTTTCAGGAAATGTCCCAGGGCTGAATCTAGGATCCAGTCCTGTGTTAGCAAAAGTAATCTGAAAAGTAATTAACTGCATTTTACTTAAAAAGGCCCATTCTATTAAATGTACTATACCTGCAATGTGTTGCAAACTGCTTACTTAAAACTGTAACCAAAACCAGTACAAGTTACACTGCAATTTTGAACTGTGTTCATACAAGTAATTTACTACTGAAAAGTATTTTTATGCTTACCTGTGCCAGGCTTGCTTGGTTCTAGAAATAAAACCGTATATTTTTTATATACAAAACAATTGGCCTAGAGTTCAGTTCTTGAGTGTGTGGATTCATTTGCTGACTGAGTGTGTACATCAAATGCTTTACACTGTCCTCTGATACTGCCTTACTGCTCGACCAAGCTACTACTTTAGAGAGTAAGGTTCTAACTTTAACCTCTGCCAAACCTCTAGAGAGCCTTGGACTCTATACACACTGTACCTCACTTTAGTGCAGTATAAATAGAGCCAGTTTTACAGCAGGCACTGAACCTCTGATGTACAATGGGTCCTTTGAGGAGTGCTTGTACTTCTTCTCACCCCTAGGTGTTACTGCCTTGCATGTGGCAGGTTCCTTAAAGGCTTCCTTTCCTTGGTCCAGCACACTTGGGAGCATGGGCAGGAATTGGCTTCCTGTCTGTGTGGGCAGCAAGGTTACTAGGAGAAAGCAGGACTGTGGCTTTTCCTCCTCTAGCTGTACTCCATAGGTGTCAGCGGCCTTCTTTATTACTTGATTGTACATCCCGATGTCGTCGGGGGGTGAGGGCCTCGAAGGGTATGTATCTACCCCTTCTTCTGGCGAGTCTGCGTCGAGATCTTGCCACTGCATGCCTTGTGTCTCAGAGGTCCCCGAACCGTGGTAGGTTTGGTCCTCTTCTTCTCCCTTGGCTTCAAAGTAGTATTCTTCTTCATCCTCTTCATCAGCCGACTCTGGGGTTGTAGGAACCTCAAGTTCCTCAAGGTCTTTTCCGGGAAGTGTGGCGATTTTCAGCGGAATCTTGAATTGCTTCATAGTCTCGTCGAAATCCTTCTTGCGCTGCAAGATACTTGCCATTTCGGCTTCTAGCCTCTTTTTCTTCTCGAGCGCCGACGCTTGTGCTTCGGCGTTGAGATATTAGAGCTTTCTTTTGGCGCTTGTCGATGTTGAAGTCGAAGCTTGCTTCACCCTCTTTTTTCGACGTCGAGGAGACCTTCTCGTGACTGCTCTTCGGCGCCTTCGTCCTTTCCAGGGTTTTCGCCGTCTGGGAGTCCTTGTCAAAGGAACCGACGGACTGTTTGTCCTTGGACGAGCTCACGGTCGCCGAAAGTTGACGCTGGGGCTGTTTTTGAGGACTTCAAGTCACTCCTTCGGGGCTCGGTGGAATGTTTTGGGGGTCACTGTCTCTTACCTTCTTCGGAGTTTTTTTCGGCGTCGACTTGGACGTGCGCGTCCTTCTCGCCTTCGGGCCCTTCGGCGACGTTGTCTTCCTCCTCGCTGGAGAGGCCCAGGTCTCAAAGCGATGGTGTTGGTCCTTGACCCTGCATGTTGTAATTCGCTCTTCTTTGCCTTTCCCTCACCCTCAAGGTCTTCGGGGTGAACGCCGAGCACGCGTTGCAATCTTCGGAGCGGTGGTCGAGCGGTAGGCAAAGGTTACAGACCGGGTGCTGGTCCTTCTGTGCGTACTTGTGGTGCCAATTGTCGCATAACTTGAATGGTGTCTTGTCCATTACAGCGCCCAGGTAGCCCCGTGTGCGCATTCTCCGTCGGATGTCGAAGTTGCGGAGTTTTCCTCTTCTCTGCGTCCCTGTTCACCGCCTCGAGAGCCGGTGTGTCGATAAGTTGTTTTCCTCTTGTTCTAGCTGATTTTCGTGGATTCTTCTCTCCAAAGTTGTGGAGCTCCCTCCGTGTCGATCCAGACCCAACGGCGAAAAAAAAGAATCTGAAGATGGCGACCAAAGGTGGGAGCTTCCGGAGAAAGCTCGTCGACGTCAGAGGGACACCAAATGGTGGTATGTCGCTGCCCACCAGGCCACGAAGAAAAAAAAAAAAAGAAATACTACAATTCCGGACCCAACCACTAGATGGCGGAATAATGCACAGCATAGTGAATCCAGAAAAGATTCACGCTGCAAAACTAGTATTTAGGGGCACAACTGAACCTTGCTTCCTCAGACGAGAAGAAACTACAAGAAGAAGGACCGAACAGCCGTGCAGCAGCTAACAAGAGGAAGACGCCCACTGACCAGGCCCCAGCCCTACCGGCCCGTCTCCCCCTCGAACCTGCTCCTGCGATCCCGGTGTGTCCTGCAGCCAGCAACCTCGAAAACCCTGGAGGACCTGCCTGCCTTCAACCCCAAAGACTGTCTCCTGTGAACACCGGATTTGTTCATCTGCAACCTCTGGATCCGGCCGGACACCGCGAATCCGCCCCACTCTGCACCGACCGTCCACGGCACAAGCCCGAGTGGGCAAACATAACGAGGAGGTCAACCCGGCGAGCCTGACCCGAGATCCGGCGACCCCTGACCTACCTCAAGCCTCCAGCTGACGCCTGCAGCCAAAATCCAGAAGGTCCCCCCCCCCCAACCGCGACCAGGAGCTGGTAAGAAGATCCGACCCCAAAAGGCACCCCTGCACCAGACAGCCTTGGGTGGCTAAACCGACGGTGCCTAACCAACCCCTAACTTCCCAACTTACCTCTCGAAGTGGTGGTCGCACCCAGGAGACGTTAGTCCCCAGGCCTGCAGTGCCTTTGCAAACCGGAGGTTCCTCATTGAAAATAGGGCGCCCGACGTTGAAACAGCAACATAACCCGGCGGCCCTAGTGCCGCTGGCGGTGCACCTTTGCCTACTTTGTTTCCCCATTTGCCCTGAGCTAAAGTCCAGGAGCTTTGCTCCCACAACCAAGTGGCCTCCATAGAGCATTGCCTTTGGACAACGGGTGTGGATACCTGGAGGCGAAGCTTTGGCAATTTGCGTCTTCGGGTGTTGCGAACAGGTCTATGTGAGGGACTCCCCAGGCTTGAAAGTATGGTTGGAGAACTTGAGGGTTAAGTTCCCACTCATGTATCCGATAACTTTGCCTGCTGAGGAGATCCATAATTTGATTGTTGACTCCTGGGAGATGTTCTGCTAGGAGATAAATGTTGTGGTGTATCGCCCACCTCCAGATGTCTTGGGCTAAGTGGGACAGTTGGAGAGTGTGTTCCCCCCTGCATGTAATACATAGCTGTCATGTTGGTTAGGACTAGTACAGCTTTACCAGATAGGTGATCTTGAAAAGCTTTGAGCGCTAGAAAGATTGCCATGAGTTCCAAATTATTGATGTGAAGCAACCTTTGCTGTCGGCTCCACCGCCCTTGCACTGTGTTGTTGAAGATGAGCTCCCCAGCCAGTAAGGGATGCGTCTGCTGTTAACACGGTCTGTGGAATCGGGTCTATGAATGGCCGCCCTTTTGACAGGTTGTGTGTGTTCCAACACTGCGAGGAGTACGGCCGCTTACCAACACTAGATCAGTTAATAGACCTTGTGACTGATTCCACTGACTGGCTAAACACTCTTGAAGTGGACGGATGTGTAACCTGGCGTGGGAAACGATCATGATGCAAGATGCCATCATTCCCAGCAGTTGCATAAATACTCGAGCTGGAAGTGACTGATTGGGTTGAAATTTTAGAATGAGCGCCTGAATGTTTCTAATTCTGGCTGCATTGGGATACGCTAGAGCCTTTTGAGTGTCTAGAGTGGCTCCTAGGTAATCCTGAACTTTCTTTGGCTGAAGATGTGATTTTAACACATTGATTGAGAACCCTAGCTGTTGAAGCAGCGGAATGGTTACTGAAGTGTGCTTGCGACATTGCTGATATGTGCAGGCTTTTATGAGCCAGTCGTCCTGATAAGGAAAGACATGTATGCTTTGTCTTCTGAGATGCGCAGCTACTACCGCCAGACATTTTGTGAAGACTCTGGGGGCAGTGGTGACTCCGAATGGGAGCACCTTGAATTAGTAGTGTTGACCTGCTACCACAAACCTGACAAATTTGCGGTGAGCCGGATGGATTGGAATATGAAAGTAGGCGTCTTAAATCCAGAGTAGAAAGAAAATTGCCTTTTTGCAAAAGAGGCAGTATCTGTTGCAGTGTTACCATGTGGAAGGTGTCTGACTGTATGTAAAGATGGAGTTCTGAGATCCAATATGGGTCTGAGAGCCGTTCTTTTTTGGAATTAGAAAGTAAGAGGAGTACACGCCAGACCCTTGATGTTTGGGTGGTATGGGCTCTATGGCTTGTTTGAGTAACAGATTGTACTTCTTGTTTGAGAAGGTCTAGGTGATCCTGTGAAAGTCTGTGCGACTTTGGGGGAATGTTTATGTTTGGAGGAGTGTTGATGAACTCCAGGTAGTAACCAGAATGGTTAATTTGGAGAACCCATTTGTCGGTTGTTATTGAATGCCACTTTGGTAGAAGTTGTGACAGTCGTCCCCCTACAGGTGTTAAGTGGTCGGGGGGGGGGGACTATGGGCAAGTAACTGTTTTGTATTGGAGGGGGAGGTACGTGTATTGGAACCTCTACCATTGCCGTTATTACCTCTGTAATTGCCTCGAAAGTAACCCTTGGAACCGGAGGGCTGGTTATTGCCCTTATAAGTGGACGCAGTGTCAGAGGAAGTATTTTTAAATCCTGCTCAAAAGAAGGAGCGACGAACGGAACCACGCCCTTGTGGAGACTGAAGGGCTCCCATGGATTTAGCCACTTCAGTATCCTCCTTCATTTTATCCAGTGAAGTGTCTGCCACCGGTCCAAAAAGGTGTTCCTTGTCAAAGGGTGTGTTTAATATGGAAGTCTAAACTTCCGGTTTAAACCCCGATCTGCGCAGCCAGGCGTGTCTTCTTAAAAGAATACGAGTGTTCACTGCTCTGGCAGACTTATCGGCAGCATCTAGCGAGCATCTAATTTGGTTATTAGAAATTAACTGTCCCTCACGAACCAGGTCCTGCTCTTTGCATTTATGTTCCAGAGGAAGAAATTGGATGAGTTGTTCCATCTCAACCCAGTGTGCGCGATCATAGCGCGCTAGCAATGCCTGCGTATTGGAAATACGCCAGAAGTTAGCAGCCTGGGAGGCTATCCTTTTCTCTGAAGCATCAAGGAGTTTAGACTCTTTGTCTGGGGGTGGTGCGTCTCCAGTAGACTGGCAGATGCCCTTTTTCGTGCATTAGCAGCTACTAATGAATCTAATGGTAGTTGACCCTTTATGTAGACTGGATCTGATGGAGCAGGCTTGTATTTTTTTATCTACCCTAGGGGTAAGGATACGTGCTCTAACAGGATCCTTAACAATGTCGTCAACATGTCTAGTCATGCCTTTTAACATGGGCAGTGTAGACTTTTGTGTATTGTGAAGTGTCTCAAAAAGGAAGTCCTCTTCAAGGGATTCTCTATGTAGCGGGACATGGAGTGGTAAGTAGCAGCCCTACTTAACAAATCAACAAATCCTACACTGTCATCTGGTGGAGAGGGCCTGGTCGGATACATGTCTGGGTCATTGTCAGTGGGAGAATAAGTATTATAGTCATCCCACACGTCTCCAGGCTGATTGTCATTATCCCCATCCCCATCACCCTGATTGTCAGGAGTGTGTAGTGGTGAGTGCTCAGGTGAAGTTGGCACAGGTATAGTCTGGGGTAGAGAAGGAAGA
This sequence comes from Calotriton arnoldi, assembly GCA_963921515.1. Lineage (NCBI taxonomy): Eukaryota > Metazoa > Chordata > Amphibia > Caudata > Salamandridae > Calotriton > Calotriton arnoldi. Next base: position 830,753 of record CAWUFW010007302.1, on the reverse strand, counting down.
GGAGGAAGGGAAGGATTTGTCCCGACAGTTCTCTTCTTCAATGGGATGTGGTATTCCTCTTCTGTAGTAGCACCTCTCTTTAAAGTCACTTTAGAGGTGTTATGTCCAGTCTTTGGGTGTATAACCAGAATTTTGTGTTTCGGATCCGGTTTGTCAAGCGGATCACCGAAAACATGCTTTTTAGGTGATTTCGGCGTGTCCTTGTGTTTCGGCTCCAAATGTTTCGGTGCCGATGGTTTCTTGGCCAGAATTTTCGGATCCAAAGTTTGTTTCGGTGCCGACGGAGGGTGTTCGGTGCCAGACTTGTTCATCGGCTCCGGAGTCTTTGGCTCGGTGCTCGATTTGGCATGGGGCTTTTCGGAGCCAGAAGGCTTTTTACTGGGCTTCGGTGCAGAGCCCGAAATCGGGGCTTCGGAAGCTTGTTCTTGGCGCCCACCGGGGCCCGAAGGCGCAGGCTGGTCCGAAGCCTTTTTCTTCGATGGAAGTGGTAGGTGGGGCGAGGTAGGGACTGTACTCACGGTAAGTTGTCCATGCGGGATGTCTTCATCCTCATCGGAGCTGTGTTCAGAAATGAAGATGTCTTCCTGTTCCTCATCGGCTCAGATGGGCTCGCCGCCTTCCTCCTCGTCCGATTGAGGTCCGAAAAGGTCCGGAATAGAACCGGTTTGTTGTCTTTGCATGTCACATCGTCGGGCCCGACGATCGCGAAGTCTTTTTAGAGCGGAAAGCTCAGCACGCGTCGCAGTGGTCTTCTCTGTGGTCGGGTGACAAACACAAGTTGCACACCTCGTGCGAGTCGGTGCGCGGGTATGTCACGCGGCACAGAGTACATAACTTGAAAGGAGTTAGTTCCATCGACTGCGAGTCAAACCAGGGACTAGGCCAGACGGCCTACCACGAGTTCTCCGATCGAAATGGTCTTTAGGAATCACGGTCCGCGAAGAAAGGGGAACGCGATCGGAAACAATACCGCCGAGTGTGAAGTAATACGCGCCGAGAAGGACCGAAGGATCGACGTCGAACCGGAGCGCAGCCAGTTACATCCGAACCCGATGGCGGAAAAAAACAATCTGAAGATTGAGTCGATGGCCATGCATCACCTAAGGGAGGAATCCCCCTACCTCGTGATTAGGGAAAACTTCTTCCAGAAAAACAAAGTGCAAACATCCGGACCAAACAACAGATGGCGATCTTATGCAAAGCATGTGATGTACCGCTCACATGCCTGGAACAGTATTTATTGCTTACCTGTGCCAGGCTTGCTTGGTTCTAGAAAATAAAATAACTAAAAGAATATTTTCATACAAAAACAATTGGTGCGAAGTTCAGTCTTTGAGTGTGTGAATTCATTTGCTGATTGAGTGTGTACAACAAATGCTTAACACTGTCCTCTGATACTGCCTTACTGCTCGACCACACTACCACAAATGGAGAGTGAGGTGCTAACTAACTTTACCTCTGCCTACCTTTGGGGTTTCACTGGACTCTGCGCACACTATAGCTCACTTTGGTATAGTGTATACAGAGCCAGCTTCCTACAGTGTAGCCCTGAGGTAGCCACGCGCCGAGGTTGAGCTAGTGAGGCCTGTACATGGGGAGGGGACGGGGGGTGGGGGGGGAGTGGGGGGGGGAGAGAGGGTGGGAGTTCGGGGGGGGTGATGTCACCATCTTGGTAGTAGGCAGAACGGTGCATCCTGGGACAGCCGGATACACACTCCACAGGAAGTGGTCACCTGGTGGGAGAGGACCTGGTAGCCCATTAGGTACCGACCGCATCCTGCCCGGAGGGCAATTTCTGAGCATAAAGGGGGCACCCCGCACACCCAGAGCTAAAATTGGCCAACTTGGAAGAAGGCCCAACAGAGTACCGCCCTGCTGTACCGAGATACCAGCAAAGAGACTGCAACGTCGAAGACTCCACCTGGTGGCCAGTGAAGAAAGGGACTGTGCCTGCCGTGTGCTGCTCAAGGTGAAGTTGTCCCCAGAGCCCAGTCAAGCCAAGAGAACTCCAGGGGCCAGCTGACTGGCCTCCTGTTCGCAGAACAGGGACACAACAGTTAAAGAAGATGGTCGGGATAAGGTGGTAGCCTAAAGTCTTCAAGCAGCTATTACCGTTGCCTTGCAGCACCAAGGACCGACGCACAGTGTCACACTCTAGCTCGTGGAGCCCAGGAGTGACGAAGAGGTGCTGGGACACTGTAGGAAGCTGGCTCTGTATATACTATACCAAAGTGAGGTATAGTGTGCACAGAGTCCAGTGGAACCTAAAAGGTAGGCAGAGGTAAAGTTAGATAGCACCTCACTCTCCATTTGTGGTAAAGTTTGAGCAGTAAGGCTTTATCAGAGGACAGTGTTAAGCATTTGTTGTACACGCTCAGTCAGCAAATGATATATCACACACAAAGACTGAACTTCAGACCAATTGTTTTTGTATAAAAATATTCTTAGTTATTTTATTTCCTAGAACAAAGCAAGCCTGGCACAGGTAAGTGATAAATACTTTGCAGTAAATATACAGTTTGGATTGTAATTGTATATGCACTTTGTTTTGACACAGTATTGTTACTGAGAAATGCAATGCGTGTTAATTACAGTACATATACTTTGAATGGGCTTTTTAGTAGAATGACCAGTACATTACTTTTCGTACAGTGTAGTATACCTGGATACTACACTGGGACATTTCCTGTAAACAGGTAAGTAAAGGCGTTTTTATTATTTAGTACAATTTTAAAAGGATCCCTTAGGTTTTCCAACTCCACATTTAGAAACTTCATAGAAAAACAGTCCATGTTATCCTATGGAGGAAAATAGTGTTATCGGTTTAAAGGAAAAGTACTTTTTTTGTGGGAGTTGGTATTCTGGGGTTAGATTCAGGGGTCCCCCAGGGTCAAGGATGCACTCCTGTTACACCCTCAGCGGCACTAGGGCGGCCGGGTGCAGAGTGCTGTTTTGGTGTTTAAAGCCCTGTAGCTTTCAATGGGGAGTCTCCGGTTTGCAAAGGCACTGGAGGCTCGGGGGCAAAGGTCTTCTGGGTGCGACCACCACTTGGAGAGGAACGTTGGGATGTTTGGGGTAGGTTAGGCACCGTCGGTTGGGCCACCCAAGGCTCTGGGGCGTCGGGTGCAGGGGTGCCTTTTAGGGTCAGAACTTCTTACCAGCCCCTGGTTGGGGGAGGGGGCCTTCCGGTTTGAGGCTGCAGGCGTCGGCTTGAGGCAGGTCAGGGGTCGCCGGATCTCGGGTCAGGATCGCCGGGGAGACCTCCTCTTGGTGTTGGGCCACTCGAACTCTGGCCGTGGGCGTCGGGTGCAGAGTGGTGAAAACTCGCAGATCCTTGAGGAGCCGGAGTCCGTTTTTTTAACAAATCCGGTGTAAACAGGAGTCTTTGGGATTTAAGGCAGGCAGGTCCTCCGGGTTTCCTGAGGTTGCTGGCTGCAAAATACACCAAGGTTTCGCTGGAGCTGGTTCAAGGTGGGGACAGGCCAGTAGGGCTGGGGCCAAGTCAGTGGGCGTCCTCCTCGTTAGCTTTGGCACGGCTGTTCGGTTCTTCTTTTCTTCGTGTAGGTTCTTGTCTAAAGAAGCAAGGTTCAGGGGTGCCCCTAAATACTAGATTTACAGGTAGGTAAAAAGGTTGGGACCAATGGTCCCTTCCCTGGGGTGGGTACACCCCCTATTATGCAACCCTCCAGTGGGAGGGGGTGTAAGCCTTTTCCTGGTTGGCTGGGTCCCCACATCTGCAAGATGACGGGGACAGAGTTGTGCTTCACCTCTCCTCCCCCACCTGAGGGGTGGAGTTGGCAGAGGTGGGCACACCTCTCTTCCTCACTTGTTTTTGTCGCCGGTTCTCCTGCCCAAGGTGGGGGTCAGAACCAGTGGGGACCAGTTGCTGAAAGCAGCAAGTGGGCCTGGGGAAGCTCACAAAAGCGGCAAGCCTTTGAAGCTTCCCCTTTGTGAACCCTGCCCATCCTGGGGGAGGAGGCTTGGCACCTCGTCCCAGGATGTGCATTGTTTCAGGCCCCCCCGAGAGCAGCAGGCTCTTGACCCAGGGGTCCAGAAACATGTCTGGTGGTGGCAGCTGAAAGGAGCCACTCAGCCTGGGCACTAGTGGTAGATCGTTTTTCACGGCATCAGTGTGGGTTTAATGTGCTGAGCAGTTTGATACCAAACTTCTCTGTTTTCAGTGTAGCCATTATGGTGCTGTGGAGTTCATAATGACAGACTCCCAGTACCATATACTCTTAATGGCAGCACTGCACTTACAATGTCTAAGAATGGACGTAGACACTGTAGGGGTACAGGGCTCATGCACCTGTACCCTCATCACTGGTATAGTGCACCCAGCTAAAGGGGTGAGTGATCTATGCCAGGGCAGTGGGTTGTAGGCATGGCACACAGGATGTGTGCCATGTCAACTCTTCACTTTGTTCTGCACCAAAACACGCAGCCTGCAAAGGCAGTCCAGGAGTGTAATGGTGCAGGGCCTTTAAGGGTGGCACAATAAGTGCTGCAGCCCTTAGAGGTCTTCCCTGGTCACAGTGCCCTGGGTATCTGTGGTACCATTTACCAGGGGCTGACCTGTGGCAAGAGATGCCAATTGGGTTTTGTTTTCAATGCAGTTTTAGGGAAAGAACATAGGCCCTGGGTACCCGTTTAACAGGTGCCCAGGGCACACTCAGTCAAGGCACATCCGCAATTCAGCAAAAGTGGGGGCAACCATGCAGAAAGAGGGCACTTTCTCACAGTATGCACTGCTTACTTTACACATTACTTTTGATTTAAGCCCGACTGCACGAGTCACGTTACCAGGCACTGACCATAGGCTTATTTTACCTTCTGTGCCATCCAGCATGGAGCCCATCTTCTTTGAGGTGGACACTTGTTAACCTCAAAGAATAATCCACTTTCCTACACTTAGTTACTCTCAAAATGGACTTCTCCTTCAAAGGGGACATGACCCAAAATGTCAAGAAAGCAGGATACCATCAGATTGTCTCAGGGTTGGGTGATTCATATCGCCAGAGACATGCTGATTTTTGTGGTGGGCAAGAAGATTTAATGCCTATTTTGTCCGATGGACAACTAGACAATTCACAGTAAATAATGTACGAGCTGTGGCAGTCTGGGGCCCCCAGCCAATTGCAAATGCTAAAAGAAATCCTATGAACATCGGAGCAGTTTAGAGGCCTCAGACAGGCCAGAAGCCCATGACTAAGCTCTACTACTTGATTGGCTGTGGGAGTCTTGAGCCCAACCCTTTAGTAAAATTTCGCATTTCTCTCCGTAGGGGAAACAGTCTAGGGGCGTGGGGACAGTGATGTCACTGGAGGCAATGAGCAGCCCATGTTTGTTCCCCCTTCCAGACCCTGGACAGGGGCGCGGGGAGGTCTCATGTCAGCTCCTCCAGCCCCTAGCATCAGCTCTCTAAGACTCTCTAGATCCTAGTCGTCACTATAACACTATCTGTATATGGGCTGGGCACAGCATTGGTAAATTACAAATTGGGAACTTTGAAATGGGTCCCCATCGGGATATCTGCTTTCTGCCCGTAATTCAATGTCATGCCACAGAGGGAAAAAAAATAAAGCAACTACGGGCAGTTAGCTTTGCAGTGAGATACATGTAAAGACAGGAGTGCTGCAGCAGGTTTTTAAACTTCTGCACTCTGCATTAGATGGATGGGGGGGTGGGTTGTGAGGGACAGAGGCATGCATGGACTAACCGGGTGCAAGGTGGAAAGGAGATCGAGGGCGCCAACGTGCAAGCGAATGACTTTCCTGCTCTTTGATCTGCCCTGCCACCAGAGAACGAGAGAAGTTGATTTAGTGTGACTGTGTGTCAGTTAAGGGCGGACGGTATCCCCACAGCCTCCTTCCTCTCACTGTTCAAATTTGCGTGCCTTGAGGAGAAGTGTTTTGTTGTGATGAAACATATTTTACCTTCTGGTAGGTCATGCTTCACTTCATGATCAATGTTGTGTATCGATATCCAGTCCCTTTACCAGTCCTCTCATCCACGGCCTGCTGCTCTCCTGTGTGATTGGCATGTCTGCCATAATCTTATTGACAGCTGTTGACCTGTTGTGTAATACTTGGCATCCTGAACGAGTTTGAGAACCCTTTGCTCTCATCTCATTCAATAAGGTAGCTGAAGTATGATTTGCATTATTATAATTCAGTTATTAGGTAAATTTCTACCCAAGACAGGTACAAAAAGGCAAAGTTTCAAATGTCACTCAATTGACAAAAGTGCGTTTGTTTTCGTTTGAGAGCCCCCCTCTTCTCAAATTTGTGCTACACTTTAATTTCTTCCTGCAGCTTCTGACAGCTGTAAACAAAACATGTTATTACATGCAAAAGGAAAAAAAAAAATCTGCACACTTGTTTATGCTTGAGCCAGACACAGCATTCCGTTCAACATCTACCTGCCACCCATGGTATAAACTGATGTACAGCATTACCATTTTATGTAAAAACAGGGAGGAAAAAGGATACCCAGCAACTGGATGAATTAAAATTGTGCAACCAGAAATCCTCCGATCAATCCTGGCTCCCCCTCTTGACCAAGTCGTGTGATCCTGAGCAAATATTTTATTTAACAGATATCTTTTTCTTCATTATCACAGACAAGAGCATATTCAAATGAGTGAGTTCAAAATGTGCACTGTATAAAAAAAAAAAACTCATACTTGATGGGCTTATGTTGCTTCATGTATAATAAGAATCTAGGACATGTACAGGGGGCACATGAAAAGTAACTTGCCTTTTAAATCAGTAGTGGCACCGTATCTGTCCCACAGCTGTCAATATATGTAGCAATGCTGAAATGTCATCTTTGGAACAACCCTTGAATCAATCCCAAAGGTGCTGAAGAAGGTATTGCAACACTGTTTGAACCAAATTGCAACCCCTGACAAGAACCAAGATTAATGAATGTCGCTGGCCAGTAAGTAAATAAATTCTAATGTATGCCTTGCAAATGTAATCAGTATAAAGATCTTTAAATAGCTACAGGAGCAGTGGTGTCCAACTTGGGTCCAGGAAGCCCAAATCCATACCAGGTTTTCATAAAAATTCAACAAAATAAATGTACATGCAATTAATCACTTTAGAACTCATTTGTATAGCCGGTGGTTATCCTGAAAAACTGGAATGGATCTGGTCTTTCTGGTCCTACATTTGGCACATTTGCCAAAGAGTCTAGAACACCACAGAGCACTCCCCCTTTCGCAAGCTCTTTGGATAGCAGGAGTCCTGTCTTGCGTTTGTAGAATCCCCAAACCAAAAGGGCCTACAGGCTTTTTTTGTAAATGTATTTTTTTGTTCTTGGCAGTCTGCTGCCTATGAAATGTCTACCTAACTGGACTTTCTTGGGGCAGCCAGTACGACTAGTATCAGAATAGCTCCGCCTGACACATAACTGGCATTGCCTTTTCTGTGGCTGATGAACCTCAGTCTGTCTCACAATTTTCCTGTAAGTAGAGCATTTGGGATTGCTGGTTTGTCAAATAATTTTCAGCCAATGGCCAGGAGAGGACTGTGCCTTCAGTGGCCAGGATGAGATGTCCCTCCACAGAAAGCATTGCACATTGTGAACATGTGCAGCATAGTGTTGGCTGTTTGAGAACAGGTTTATATGGTTTAATTGGAAGGAGTAGTAGCACTAATAGTGTGCAAAACAGCCCAGCTTTAGAAACGGGGTTTATTGCAAAAATTCTAATCAGAAGGATTGTGAACACCAACAGTGGAGTAACCCTTTACAAGCAGGGGACTGTGCCCGAAGACTATTGCAGCTGGCCCAGCCAGTATTGGTCCGGATGATCAGCTCTCACCTGGTAGACTGGAACAGGATGGGAACCCTCTTTGCTACCTTTCCCATATCTTTATTCGTATTCAGTCAGGCCATACACTCACTGAACTCATACAACTACCTCATGACATCCCATAATCTGTGCAACGACCTCCACCATTTGGGGGGTTGATCTGCAAGATGGTATGCCAGCTGGTGGTAAATGTATGCTGTACAAAGTATTGTGTGTGTTTGCAGTGACTGTGTGCGCGCCTACAGGCATACATGCTTCTTGATATAGGACTCTACTTTCAAGAGTATAACCACAGAAGAGCTGTTGATCTCGGACTTCACACAGGAGGCACAAAGCATGTGTGCAGACAGAGGCCACATCATAACTATTGAGTTATTATAGGTCATTTACTGTTTTATTTCTATACTTTTAGATATTATGAATAATATCACTTTTCACATGTTTCTTTAGCATTATTACAAAGACTAGATTGTGTTTATCATTTTTAATTAAATAAAAATATATCAAATGTTTCTCTGTGAGCCCTTACAACTGATGGAGAACAGGTAGGACAAGTGGATTTTACTGGACAAGTAGATCTGGGAAACATTTTGTCCCTTGGACAAGTAGATTATTAAAAAAATTCCCCACCCCTGTTGTCTCCTTGAACCAGACTTCAGAAAAGCATTTCAGGCCTCAGTTTTTGCATCAGGGCAAAAATACCCTCACATAGTCTCCTGGGTGCCACTTTGCTCCCCTCCATCTAAAAAGCATCATTCGCACTATAGCCTGTCTCCTTGGAGACGTTAAGAATTTCACTTCCTTCCTCCAACAAGCCTGCATCATCCCAAAGATCACAGGCTTCAAACAATACCGCTAGGCATTGCCCAGCTGCACATCTGACTGAAAAAACCACTACCTTCTCACTATACATGTAATGAATATACTTCAAAAAAGTTAAAGACCAGAAGACAGGCAATCTCAGTCTGCCAACCTAGGATCTGGAGCATAAACTCCAATATCAAAAATGCTCTACCATCCTGCTATTCAGAAAGTCTCAGAATACTCACTTCAGAGAGGATTATAGCTCTACACACGTGGTACTCATCGTACGGGCCGCGGGCTGCCAGGCCTCTATTGGCGGCCCGCGGACCTTGCCTTGCCGTTTCTACGTTTCCAGTGAGGCAGGCAGTAAACACAGAAGATGACCGCAGGAGCATACGTAGTGAATACGTATTAAATAAGAATTCACTACGTATGCGCCTGCGGCCATCTTCTGTGTTTACTGCCGGCCTCTGTGACGTTATACACATCGCCGCCGGAAAGCTTTCCAAAAGGCCCTTTAAAAGTCAGCTGTAATTGCTTCCAGAGCGGACTTTTAAAGGGCCTTTTGGGAAGCTTCCTGTTTCGTGTTGCTGACGACGCCCTCTTTGCCTGAAGCCTCTTCTCCACCCGCAGCAGCTTCATCTTCGAGTCACTATCCCTGAACATTAGATGTAAGCACATTCAGAACTTGGACAATTGCGCCTGTATACGGTCAGTGCCCTAGCCTAAGAGGGGAGGACAGACATGTGTATGCTGGGTCTGGTGGCTCAGTGGACTAATGCGTCTGCTGCAGGGGCCTGTTAGACCTCATGGTCACAGTTTTTTTTTTTACTCTAGCACCGCCCCCCACTGACCCCGCCCCCACCGGTGTGGCCCTTGGCCACAAACCACACTGTAAATTTGGCCCCCGAGAGAAGGTTTGTAAGTACCCATGCTTTACACAAAGCTCTACATGATTAAATGCCCATCACTGTAACTAATACCAAATCATATCTTAGGGACACATACAAGTTAAGCACTCTGCTGCTCTTCAGTCAGCTATATATCCTATTAATACCCAACCATACATGCCATACTCTAGCTCTACACCATTGAGTCAAATTAAAATTGCGTTTCCGTGACGTTTCTTGAAATTTACAACAAATTAGTATCAAGTACATTAGTGTAGCTATGGTTCAGTTGCCACAGAAAGAGTAACCTGTCCAGCCACACAATCTCACTCAACCACTATAGTTCAATTACAAAAATAAAGAGAATCAGATTACCCAACCACTGATAATGAAAATTTAAAATACGTAATGCATGGCTATTAGTCAACGAAAAGTCTGATAGGCAACAAATAAAATGTAACTATACAACACTAATTAACTCAGGCATGAAACAGAAATCAAAAATACTGACCCATGGAAGAGAATGATATGCTTCCTTAGGAGTCGGAGGTGGCGGTGCCGGAGTCGTAACAACAACTGCTTCCATATTTCCAGGTTTTCTTTTATCGTGAGATTTTTTTGATTCATCTGTAGGAGTAACTGACTTTTCTTCAAGTGAAGTTGAGGACCCTGGCTTCTTAGCAATGCAATCTGTGCCAGACTTCTTTGACAATGTGCTGCTACAGCTTTGCTTCTGGCTGCTGCTAGAAGGCAGCCTCTTTGATGAAGCGCGGTCAGCATTAGCTGAAGTTTTCCTGGGAGACGTGCGGTCATTGCTAGGATATCTGGCAGCAAATCCAGGCCTTCTTGTAGAAGTGCTTTCGGACCCAGGCTTCCTCAAACTTGTAGATTCAGGTTTAGTCGGTATTCTTTTACCAGCTGCAGAAGATTTTCCATTTTTATGTTTACCTAATTCAGTTTTCGAACCAGATTTAAAACTATCTGAAAAAAATTTTTCTGAAAGAAACATGTTTCAATTAGTATGGATGACCTAACATGGGTTAACATATTTGAATTTACACATAAGTGTTCATTTTAAGGTTTTGGTTGGTGTCATTTACAATATTATTAAAGGAATGGCCTAGGTGCACCCAAAGGAATAGAGAAGCTGCTTACTGAATGGCAGACTGCCTGCCTATCACAATCAGAATTAGCAGAAAAGGGATTACTGAGCTTCATACTGTCGCTTCAATATATACTGCAGTCACCGCCCCAGAATGCAGACCTTTGCATTCACATTCCTGAGCAAACACCCATTTATAAGATATGTAGCTATTCCCAAACATCCATCCATCCATCTCAAGCGACAGAGACAAAACTGCCTGCACAAGAGGCTGGGGATGAGGAAGCTTAATTCTGGTGCAATGGTACTTTCCATGGCATGTTGGGTCAGCCAAATGTTAAATCTGATGAGAACTTATCCTATATTCCTGAGGCATCGATTCCTGTGCTTTCTACTGCACTGCCTACTTATTATGTTTGGAACTCAGTTATCACTTCAATACAGCAGGAATGGTTTGAGAAGGATGTATGCAGCTCCTCAGCATACATTACATGCCCCCATATACTGGACAGCTTTGCCTTAGAGAAATTTCTTAATCTGTCTAAGTTGCAAGCGTTGCCACTGGTTGGCAGCCCAACAAGATTTAAGCAAATACAATTGTATAACTTGTGTTAAAAACCATACAACAGTAATTGGAAGAAAAAAAAAAAAAGGGAAAAAAAGGAGACTTTAGTGCTATTACCTGGAGTTCTACTTGTCTTCCTTGATGAACGTTCACCACTTGAAGTCTTTCGGTACCTTGGACTAGCTCTTGAAATGCGTCGTGGGCTTCTTGAACGTCTTGGACTGCGACGAACAGCACGCCTTGGACTTCGACTTAGACTTCTCGGACGAGTGAATTTATCAGGGCTTCTGGATCGAAGAAGTCTGTGGCTGGAGCCTGAAGATCTAGAATGCCTAGGGCTGGAACTTCCAGATCCAGAACGTCCCCTTGGGGACCGATCTTTGTCTGCTTCATTTCTGTCAACGTAAAATTGAGACTATTCATGCAACCAGGTTATTTCTTTTTTCCTGCAATTTTTAAAGTCTGAAGAGCAATAAATGAAGCACAAATATACTGACTTTCAACATAACTCTCTAGCAACGCCTTGTATGTAAAGGGCTTCCCTTAAAAAAATATGGACTTTATCTTTAGAAAGCACTACGACCTACGTACCAAATAAACTGTCAGTTTGAACTAGAGCCTTCAAGTCTGTATCAACAAATCCTGTGAAAGTCAGAAGACTTTGCTTAGTCGGTGAAAGGGTTCTAAAATCATTACCAAATATCAAGTCCATCATTCCATAGTAATAAAGAATTTACAAATTAACAGTTCAGTACTGTTACCAATCTTTACAGGAGTTGACACCTTAGCAAATTCACCCTGATATCAAACTGCAGGATTCTCTTGTACATGGCAGAGATTGTCTAGGTTAAATCTAGGAATCCATATGCCTCTCACAAGACAGTAAAACGGTCCATCGTTCTATCATTAGAAAAGACTGCCTTTTGTAAAAAAGTAGCCAGCAGAAGTGTTCTCTCCAAAAAGCAATTTGTCGCACAGCTTTTGTTTGCAAAAAGCACCTCAGTGGACCACAAGATTTCTGGAACATAGCCCTCTAGAAAGTAGATCACAGTGGAGTTGGCTGGTTTTCATGCACACCAACGTTTGACCAAAACCAAACATTGTATAACACCACAAGAACACAATACCAACCATTGGGTAGGTCAGTTGGGGAGGGGGAGATTTAAGCCTGCTTTGCACACAACACAACAAAGTGGATCTTGCAGAAAGACAATGATCCACAATACCAGTAAAGTTGCAACAGAGTACCTGAAAAGGGAAATAAGGATTTTGGAATGGCCAAGTCAACTTCCAGTCAATCTATTGAGATGCTGGAGCATCTAAAGAGAGCAGAGATTATACAAATGCCCTTAAACATTACCAGGACCAAGTAGTTTTGTAAGGGGGAGTGGGCCAGAATTCCACCCGAGTGAAGACACTTAGACAAACCATTTAATTCAAGTTAATGCTGCTAGAGGGAATTCTTCATAGGAGTATTATTTGCTATAAGGATAGAGTTATGTACTTTTAGGACATTTAGAGGACTAGATCAAAGTAAGTTATGGCTCCAATATGTAAAATCATCGAATCTTAAGTGGATGCATTTTTATACCACTGTATAGCACCATATACAGCCACGGGCCTGTAACCGTCCTTAATAGTAAGTTTGAAATAAGTGTGCCAAGGACTCATGGAAGGGGGAAAAAGACTTAAATGCCAATTCTCCAGCACTGGAAAATACCCAAATTATCAAACAATACTATATATTATAGAGATATTACAATCCCCATTGCCAACAATGAGAATTGGTCTTTGTAGGATCATGATTGACCTCAACTTCAAGAATCAATTACTAGACAAACGTGCATGCTAGAAGAATTGCTCAAGTTTGCGTAATCAGTACAACTACCTCAGGCCACAGGGGCTGGAGGCAGAAGACTGTCTCTTGGTACATCTGCGAACAGGTGATACAAATGTATCAATGCATTTGAGACTAAACCGCAGTACTATTGCAGGCGGTTGACTTTCATGTCTTTGTTCTGGCTAGCTGGCTTGCAAGAATAATAACTAATTTAACAATGCATTAGTGGGTCCTACTAATTTCCCTCAGAGTGGCACAATATAAATAAAGATTAACTGACATGAAAGAAAATAAAAACATTTGTGATCAAACATCCAAGGATTACTTTGCATACTTTTCAATTTTAGAGTGGAAAAAAGTGACTCGTCCCATCTAAAAATAGAAGTTGCACTGTTCAAAGCCAACTCATGTTCCCACTACCACTCTGAGCTTAAATACTCAAAGAACATCCTACCTCAAAGCACCAAGAGCCTGCGGGTTCCAGTCAGGATATCTGCAAAAGATAAAGTGTCAGACTGCACAAGTTCATTCTGTAAGCATTTACATGTAAATAAATTAATCTACAAAACATTTATGAAGGAATACACAAATTTAGATTTGGTGCACTTGCAATATAAAGTAACAGTTTTGTCATGGTTTGGATGTTCAGAGTCCAAGGCCAGAATGGAAAATATTGCAGAAGATAGGATGGGAGAAAGATTGTTGGAAAAGGTACACATTATATAAAGAGAAACGAGACACCATCAATTCTGCTCTGCTGAAAGAAAACAAGTTACTTGCCTGTAACTTTAGTTCTCCAGTATTGGAAACTTTCATAGATTCACATGCTTGAATCATTCCCCGTCGTCAAGATGGGAGTCCCCGGTACATATAAAAATAGCAATGCAAAGCCATTACAAACCAGAAACCCAGGCCCATTCCAGTTTTGTAACATATCCACCTCTTTTTGTAAAAGAGACCAAATAAAATCAACAACCAATCAGATCAGCCTCACCCTCTAGAACCCTCCCGAGAGAACCTCAGACCTTCAGATTTTCGTAGCCGTAGTGCCACAGGATAACCATAAAGATGCAGAAGGTCAAGCTTTCCCAGGGGAGGAGGGCGGGTCGCATGTGAATCTATGAAAGTTTCCAATACTGGAGAACTAAAGTTACAGGTAACTTGTTTTCTTACTCCAGTATTGGAACTTTCATAGATTCACATGCTTGAATCAGAGTAGCGAGCAGTCATGAGCACATTTTTTGCTATTATCTTGAACAATTATTAACAATGCCCAATAAGATTAGAGAAAGGAAGAGAAAAAACAGTCAATTTGGACTTTTTTTTTTTTTTTTTACACTTTAAGCCTATAAAAAGTCTAACCCACCAGAATTCAAATTAGTAGGGAAACAAAAATATCATCAAAATTCATATGCAAAGAAAATACCTATATATACATACATAAATAGTCAGAAGCAATAAACTTTATCAAAGAATGTGCGAGGAACTTATGAAGAAAAGGAAGGAGGGATGAGAGGGAAAGCTCACCGCTTACTTAAACAGGTTCCTCAGGACTGCTTGGCCCACTGCAGTGTCTCTGCGTTTCGAAGAATCCAAGCAGTGATGTCTGGTGAAGGTATGGATACTTTTCCAGGTTGCTGCCCTGCAGATGTCCCAGATAGGTACCCCAGCAAAGAGGGCTGTAGAGGAAGAGATTTCCCTCGTGGAGCGAGCATGGACCTTCCCCTTGAGGGGCTTCCCAGCTAATTGATGACAATATTGGATAGAGCTGGAAATCCAACGTGCAATCCCTTGTTTGGAAAGTGGAAATCCTTTACGAGGAGCGCTGTAAGCCACAAAGAGTTGAGGAGACTTCCTGAAATCTTTAGTTCTTTGGAGATAGAATTTCAAGCAACGCTGAATATCAAGTGAGTGAAGTGATCTCTCAGCCGGAGTCATGGGTTGAGGGAAAAAAGTCTTAAGGACCACAGGTTCATTTAAGTGAAAATCCGAAGGCACTTTCGGAATGAACTTAGGGTTGGTACGGAGTACTACTGTCTCATTCTTAAACTGAAGAAAAGGCTCCTGGATAGTGAGTGCCTGCAATTCATTAACCCTTCTAGCTGATGTCAAAGCAAGAAGAAGGGCCACCTTCCATGACAGGAATTTTAAGTCCGCTTTATGTATAGGCTCAAAGGGATATTTCATGAGCTGAGTCAGGACCACGTTAAGGTGCCACAGTGGTGGAGGAGGCTTCACCGGAGGGAAAGCTCGAAAAAGCCCTTTCATAAATTGCTTAATTATCCTTGCTGACCAGAGAGAAGGGCCTGAAGATGTCCTACTAAAGCGAGAGATAGCCGCGAGATGAACTTTAATAGATGAGTGAGCCAGACCCGCCTTTGCCAAGGAAAGGATGCAAGGAAGGATTTCATGCGCCGAAGAAGAGAAAGGGTGAACTCCCGATTCTCAGCACCAGAGACAAAACCTCTTCCATTTCATCCGGTACGTTGTGTTTGTACTTGGAGCACGAGCCTGAGAAAGGGTGTCTACATTCTGTGGAGAGCTTTAAGTCGAGAAACTCTGTGCTCAGGAGCCACGCTGATAATTGCAGGGATCGGGGATCCGGATGCAGTACTTAGCCCTGGGACATAGTCAGCAATGATGGAATAGGATCCAGGGGAACTGGTTGCTCCAAGGATAGGAGAAGAAGCTCCGTGTACCAGTACTGGCGAGGCCAGGACAGTGCTATTAGGAGAATTTTGCAGGGTTCCATTTTCAACTTCCTGAGAGGTCTCGGGATCAGAGGAATGGGGGGAAAAGCATAAACAAAGGCGCCTGACCATGCCATCGAAAACGCATTCCCGAGGATCCCGGATGGGGATGCCAGCTTGCGAAGAACCGGCATTTCTTGTTCTCTGGTGTAGCAAAGAGATCTATTTTCTCTGTTGAGGGTAAGACCCAGACTCTTGAACAGCGTTGTGCAAGCTGCCATCGAATCCTCGTTTGAAGCCTTGGTAGGAGCCCCCTATACTACGGGCATTCCTGCAATTCGGACACTACTCCGGTATTAGTATCAACTGGAGCAAATCACAAATTTTTCCCCCTCACAGACAAAGTCAAAAAATACGCCCTGGACTTCCCACTGGATTGGTGTGAAGACGAAGTAAAATATCTTGGAGTAGTAATAACCAGAGACAGAGAACACCTCATGAGGGCTAACTATGGCATGATACACTCAGACTCCATTACGCGCTGGATCTCAATGCCACTTTCTCTAGCGGGTTGAACAGCGTTGATAAAGATGGTCGTCCTCCCAAAACCACTCTACCTTTTCACCTGTATCCCCTATGCACCCAGCAAATCCTTTTTTCAAGCACTCAAATCACAACTTATACGATTGACGTTGGGGGGGGGGGGGGGGCAAACAACCTAAGCTGAAGTGGGAGGTTCCAACGCTACCCTTTGACAAAGGAGGCTTTGAGGTCCCCGACATGGAGCTCTATTTCTGGTGTGACCAAGCACACTTTGCCGCCTACTGGATGAATCCACCTCCATATATGCCACATCTGGCAATAGAACACTGGCCCATGGTTCCGACCCCATACTCTGCCTAGATCAGCGCACCTATCAACCCAAAATGCACAGACCCAACTACAGTGGAATGTACAAACAGGGCATGGAGGGCCATCGCGAACCGCATGGCAGTGGACACACTATACTCCCCACTGTTGCTACTAGAAGGCAGACTGGACATCCCGGGCACGACGGAAGTGCGGGGTCAACAAATGATACGTAAACACGACATCCAGACTTGGGGAGCTCTATATGAGAACGGGACCTTCCGCACACGCGAAACACCCTTTAAAGACTGCCATCCCTCAACCATGGAGCTATTCATGTACGTGAGGCTCCGCCTCGATGTAAAATCAGCCACCCCCGACTTCCCCGCTGAACCCCCCACATTCGCTCCATTGCATGCCCTATTGCAACGTTCCTCCCCCACACACATAGTATCCCTGCTGTACCGAATCACCCAAACCAATAGCAGGCCTAGCGGACAGGACGCGCGGACAAGATGGGAAAAAAAGACCTCAACGCCCCATCACTGAGGATCAATGGACCTATTGTTGCCAGCAGACTGGGAGAACCTCAGCTAGCAGCAGGCTCCGTATCATTCACTTTAAATTCATCCACCGGCTCTACTACACCCCGGCACGTCTGTTTCGATTCAGGATCAGGGAAAACGACAATTGCGACAAAGAGGGGGCTGACTTCTTACATCTGGCGTGGGAATGCCCCACAGTCTTAGCGTACTGGGCGGAGACTACCGACCGTATCAGCCAGATGACAGGGGAACATGTTACCAATACCCCTCTCACCACATTGTTGGGATACACGAGAGACTTTAAGGAACCTTTCCGGAAATTCATCTCATTAAGCCTACTTCTAGCTAAACGTAGGGTAGCCTGTAAATGGGGGAGGGGAAGAGCGTCCAAGTTCATGGACTGGCTGGGGGACCCAATATATTGCCAGGAACAACTGTCAGTGTATGCGGAATTGATGCCACCCACGTCTCGCCCTCGAGACATGGGAACCACTACGTATATATTTGCAGGAGCGCGAGGCTGCGGCAGGCGACGATGGAGACACCCCAGGAGGCTTATACATGGAGGTACCGGGGCAATAAATGTGAGGGCCTAGTCGGTCGACCCCTAGAAACACTGCATTGATTACATAGTACTTACGCTATAGGGTGCCACTGAGCACCACTACCAGCCAAATTATGCAATGTTAGCACGTGATGTGTAGGACAATGTGTATTGCCAGTATTTTCTTAATTCGATAATATAACGTCACAAAATGTAAGTGCAAAATCTTGAAGATACCTGTACTGTCTCTTCCTGTTTTTCTCTTGTTGCAAAACATGAAAAATAAAGTTTTTTTTTTTTAAAACGTTACTTTTTACGTTACTTTTCTAACTCAGTGCTGGATACCTGGATTCAGCACTGGGACATTTCCTGCAAACAGATAAGTAAATACGTTTTGGTTATTCGTGCGATTTTTAAAGAATATTTTTAGATTTCAAAACTCCACACTTAGAAACTTTTTGGAAGAAAATTGTCAATGTTATCCTATGGAGGAAAAACAGGTTATCGGGTCACGGGTAAGTTATCGACTGTGGGAGTTAAGGTTCTGGAGGTAGACTCAGGGGGCCCCCAGGGTCAGTGATGCACTCTTGTTACACCCTCAGCGGCACTAGGGCGGCCGGGTGCAGAGTGTTGACGCCCAATGGTATCCAATGGGGGATAGGGTGCCTCTGGTTGGTGGCTGCTGGCAAGCAGGCCACTGGGTTGTGGAAGCAAAGCTCCTAGGGTTAAGGTCAGGGCAAATGGGGAAACAAAGTAGCACAAAAGGTGCACCCTCAGCGGCACTGAGGCGGCCGGGTGCAGAGTGCCGTTTCGACATCGGGCGCCCTGTTTTCAATGGAGGACCTCCGGTTTGAAGAAGCACTGCAGGCAGGGAGACGAAGGACTTCTGGGTGTGACCACCACTTCGAGAGGTAAGTTTGGAAGGTAAGGGTTGGTTAGGCACCGTCGGTTTGGGCACCCAAGGCCGTGGGGCGTCGGGTACAGGGGTGCGCCTTTTGGGGTTGAATCTTCTTACCAGCTCTGGGTCGCGGTCAGGGGGGCCTTCTGGATTTAGGCTGCAGGCATCGGCTTGAGGCAGGTCAGGGGTCACCGGATCTCGGGTCAGGATCGTCGGGGTGACCTCCTCGTGGTGTTTTTCCACTCAAGCTCGGGCCGGGTTCTGCGGGTGCAGAGTGGGCTGGATTCGCGGTCTCTGGCTGCTGCCAGAAGTTGCTGTTGCTGTTGAACAAATCCGGTGTTCACGGGAGACAAAGTCTTTGTGGTTGAAGGAAGGCAGGTCCTCCGGGGTTTTTGAGGTTGTAGGGCTGGGGCCAAGTCAGTGGGAGACTTCCTCTTGTGAACTGGCTGCACGGCTGTTCGGTCCTTTTCTTCTCGTCGTTGCTGGATCCGAGGAAGCAAGGTTCAGGGTGCCACCTAAATACTAGATTTAGGGGCGTTACAGGTAGGTAAAGGGCAGGGACCAATGGGTCCCTTCCCTGGGGTGGGTACACCCCCTATCGTGCCACCCTCTAGTGGGAGAGGGGCAGGAGCCTGTCCCTAGTTGGTTAGGTCCCCCCCCATCCTCAAGATGGCGGGGACTCAGAGTTGGGCTTCACCTCGCCTCCCCCACCTGTTGTGCATTTTACATTAAATCCCACACTGGCATCAGTGTGGGTTTAATGTGCTGAGAAGTTTGATACCAAACTTCCCAGTTTTCAGTGTTGCCATTATGGTGCTGTGGAGTTTGTAATGACAAACTCCCAGCACCATATACTCTTAATGGCAGCACTGCACTTACAATGTCTAAGAATGGACTTAGACACTGTAGGGGTACAGGGCTCATGCACCTGTACCCTCACCACTGGTATAGTGCACCCAGCTAGAGGGGTGACTGATCTATGCCAGGGCAGTGGTTTGTAGGCATGGCACACAGGGATGTGTGCCATGTCGACTCTTCACTTTGTTCTGCACCAAGACACGCAGCCTGCAAAGGCAGTGTGTGTGTGAGAGAAAAGGTGCAGGGCCTCTAAGGGTGGCACAATAAGTGCTGCAGCCCTCAGGGGCCTTCCCTGGTCACAGTGCCCGGCCTACCTGTGGCCAGGGATGCCAATTGGGTTTAGGCCTCAATGCAGTTTTTAGGGAAGGAACATAGGCCCTGGGTACCTGATTAGCAGGAGCCCAGGGCACACTCAGTCAAAGAACATCAGCAACTCAACAAAAAGTGGGGGCATAACATGCAGAAAGAGGCCCTTTCTCCCAGTAACATTATCTGTTCGAGGAATGTGAGCTGTAGATCACATGCTGTGCATAGATTACATATCAGTATCCTCCCAAAGCGGTGGCTAAACTGTAGCTGTTGGAGCGATCTGAAATAGTGTCTTAAGTACTGCTTGACCCACATTGGCTTGTTGTCTTGCTGACACATCTACACAATGTTTAGTGAATGTGTGCGGTGTAGACCATGTTCCGGCTTTGCAAATGTCAATAGGAATGTTTCCTAAAAAAGCCACAGTGGCCCCTGGCTTACGAGTGGAATGTGCCATAGGGAGTACAGTTAGAGTTCTCTTTGCTTTCACATAGCAGGTTTGAATGCACTTAACAATCCACCTTGCAATACCTGATTTTGAGATAGGATTGCCTTTGTGTGGTGTAGCAAAAGCAACAAAGTTGTTTCGTTTTAGGAAAAGATTTTGTCCTTTCAGTGTAGTACAAGAGTGCTCTTCTAACATCCAAGGTGTGTAAAGCTCTTTCTGCAACTGAATAAGGTCGAGGAAAGAATACGGGTAATTCTACCAACTGATTTATGTGAAATGAAGATACGACCTTAGGTAAAAATTTAGGATTAGTACGAAGAACCACTTTGTCTTTGTGTAGTTGGAAAAATGGTTCTTGTATGGTTCATGCCTGTAATTCACTCACTCTCCTTAATGATGTAATTGCAATGAGGAAAGCTGTTTTCCAAGAGAGAAACTGTAGTTCGCATTTGTGCATGGGCTCAAAAGGTGGGCCCATCAACCTTGTAAGGACTATATAAAGATTCCACAGTGGAGCTGGTGGAAGTTTTGGTGGTACGACTCTTTTTATTCCTTCCATGAAAGGTTTGATCACAGGTACTCTAAACAACGACAAATGCTGTCTATTTTGGAGATATGCAGCAATTGGCGCTAGGTGTAGTCTGATAGAGGTATAAGCCAACGTTGATTGTTGCAAGTGTAACAAATAGCATATGATGTTATGTATGGAAGCATCAAGAGGGTTGATATGATTGTTACCACAGTAGATAACAAATCTTTTCCACTTAGCTGCGTAGCAGGCCCTTGTAGGTGGTCTTCTAGCTTCCTTAATGACATTCATACATTCTGGTGGAAGGTTCAAATAACCAAACTCTAAGATTTCAGGAACCAGATCGCAAGGTTCAGCTGTTTGGGATCTGGGTATCAGATTTCTCCATGGCTCTGTGTGAGGAGACTGGAGGTTAAATGCAGCTTTTGATGCGGAACCAGAGATAGCTCCAACAGGGTTGTGAACCAAGGTTGGTGAACCAATGTGGGAGCTACTAGGATTAGTGCGAGACGTTTGCCTGAGCTTGGGAACCACTAATGGAATGAGTGGGAGAGGCGGAAAAGCGTAGGCAAATATCTCTGACCAGTTCATCCATAGTGCATTGCCCTTGGATTGCGGGTGTGGGTACCTGGAGGCGAAGCTTCAGCATTTTGCGTTTTGGTATGTGGCGAACAGGTCTATGTGAGGTGTAGGAAAGTGGGTTTCTTTTGCAGTAACCCCCCTACTTTTTGCCAGACTACTGATGCACGTTCACTTGATGTGCCCTGGGTCCCTGCCAATCAGGTTCCCAGGGCCTCTGTTCTTTCCCCAAAACTAACCCAATTGGCATCTCTAGCCACGTCAGCCCCTGGTAAATGGTACCACAGGCACCCAGGGAAGACCTCTAAGGGCTGCAGCACTTATTGTGCCATCCTTAGAGGTCCTGTTTGTACGTACAGACCCCCCCCTTTGCAGGCTGCGCGTTTTGGTGCAGAACAAAGTGAAGAGTCGACATGGCACACATCCCTGTGTGCCATGCCTACAACCTACTGCCCTGGCATACATCAGTCACCCCTCTAGCTGGGTGCCCTATGCCAGTGGTGACGGTACAGGTGCACGAGCCCTGTACCCCTACAGTGTCTACGTCCATTCTTAGACATTGTAAGTGCAGTGCTGCCATTAAGAGTATATGGTGCTGGGAGCTTGTCATTCCGAACTCCACAGCACCATAATGGCTACACAAAACTGGGAAGTTTGGTATCAAACTTCTCAGTACATTAAACCCACACTGATGCCAGTATGGTATTTAATGAAAAATGCACACAGAGGGCATCTTAGAGATGCCCCCAGAAAAACGACCTACCACTAGTGTCCAGGCTGAGTGGCTGCTTTCAGCTGCCACCACCAGACATGTCTCGGGACCCCTGGGTCGAGAGCCTGCTGCTCTCGGGGGCCTGAAACAATGCACATCCTGCAACGAGGTGCCAAGCCTCCTCCCCCAGGATGGGCAGGATTCACGAAGTGGAAGCTTCAAAGGCTTGCCCGCCTTTGTGAGCTTCCCCAGGCCACTTGCTGCTTTCAGCAACTGGTCCCCACTGGTTCTGACCCAGCGGGCGGGAGAACCGGCGGGAGAACCGGCGGGAAAAACAAGTTGTGTTCCCATACAAATGTAGACTGCCAGGCAATTCATGCCAGCCCACATCAAAGGCCTGAAACTGAAAATTCAATCTTTCCAACCACCACATTTATGACCATCGCATTGTACTAAAGTAAAACATTTTTGGCACCAGCATGCATACAATAAGTAATACTCACTTGCTGCGTATTTGACGGCAGCTCTCAATGTGAGTAGTGGTATTCTGGTGTTGAATCCAATCCTGATAAAGTAAACAACATTCACATACTTCCTGTTAATGTTGTGGCACAGTTTAACAAGCAAACATTTAAAAAACTACTTTTAAACCAGAAATAGTGTAAAACATGGTTTCAATTGTGTTTTTGCAGCAGACATTACTATTAATCAAGTTAACTTGCTGAAATCAACTGCTAGCTAGAAAATTGGCTACAGACAAATTATATATTAAACATGGCGAGGATTTACTAACACCTAATCTGATAATTAAGGAACAGGTAGAATGTTTGCAGGAACCAATAACCTAGGATCAAATGTATTTTAGTTCTTGAGGTTGAGGGTCAAGACCCTGGGTGTAAAGTGCTTTCCTGCATGATGCAATGACACGAAGTGCAGGAGTGAAAAATAAAATTACACATTCATCAGGATTTAATGCATCAAAATACAGGTAAGAGGAATTCAGCATGCAGTATCGAATAGTCCAATACAGGCAGCGGATGCAGTTCATGTAAGATTTGTAAGAAAGTGCTTCGTTGACCGCGGCGCGAATTCCGCCGCGGTGCGGGTGATTTATGACTGGGCGTGGTTCGGACGGCCCCCGGCCGTCCTCCGCACACGCCCACTGTGACGTCGGACGCCCAGGGGCCGTCTGACGCACGCAAGTGGTTAAGGTCATGCCTAAAAGGGTATGGTTTGGTTTAGCGGTTTGATGTGTACCAGGAAAGCATGCCATATTTTTCACACATTTCTGGAGAAAGACTGTGGAGAGAGGTATTTGAAAATCTGGGAGTGTCCCGAGATTTGTTGCAACAGGTACCTGTTCAGGTGGATCACCATGTAGGTAAGATGTACTGTTTTATACCCTGACCAAGGTTCCAAAAAAAAAAAAAAAAAACAACCAGTACTTTAAGGAGAGGTGCGACAGGCCAACATGATTGGAGAGACAGGGAGGATTGGTTTGAAAGGATTTCCCAAGATTTAGGCAGGAACCTCAGCAGAATCCTGCCACAGTCTAAGTGATATGACTATGGTCTCGACCCCAAAAGTCGAGTTTTGATTTGGAAGAAAGGACTTGAGGCTATGGGGATGTTTACAAAGAAATCTAGGAAAGCTCAAGTTAGAATAGTTTGCTCTGTCTGCAGCTTATATACATTTGAGGTGCTCAATTTAGATAGAATGCCTACGTTCATTTATCAAGTCAGTGTAGGCTTGTGACCTGTGTAAGAGGAGCAGAAGTGCTGTCTTTTGTGGGTTCCACCTTGGCTTCATATTAGTAACAGTGTTATAGTTCCTTCAGGCCATTTTAGCATTCAATTTTATTATACAGATGGGCATCATACGTATAATGGGGAAAGAAGCCCATTTTGTTAGGACATCACTTTGTGACTACAAATAAACACTGAAAAGAACGTAGCCTTAAGAGAATACTTATGCTATTTTAATTGGAGAAAGTTTGGGATTTTGATCCAACTGCAAGGTAGGACAGGTACTAGTTATGCAAAGCTTCAATACCCAGTGTGTCACCCTGAATACCTAGTCTGTCACCTTGAATTTTAAGGAGGTTATCACGGTTCACTGTATCCAAGGCAACTGCCAGATTAAGAAAGACTAGGCCTAAATCGAAAAAACTAAACTACACTACTACCAATGGTCTGTTTCCAATATGGTTTCAGATCAGGTCCTAGCACTTTAACAATAATTTGAGAATATAGTTTTCCATTTGGTTGATATTTGTTCAGTTATTGGAAAGAGAGGGAAGGTCAGTGCGGCCTGTAGCTGTTGAGAACTTCAATTACAATAACATTTGGGGACAAGAGCAAACAAGACCATAAGCAAATTCGGTAGAGTCAGGGAGAAGATTAGGAAATGTAGCTATAAAGGAAGGCATTTGGGAATTCCAAAACAAATTTGAGTGGGACTGTGTCAAAAGAGAAATAATTTAGTATTGCCATGTCCTCTCTAACATTTCAGTATTAATGGGATGAAGTCACTACAGTTCGAGAACCTGTTCGTAAAATTTAAATTTTCTGTGACAGATAGGATTATGCATCGAGATATATTTGCTCTACTAGCAATGCTTCTGCTGTAGAAGTGAGAGGAAAAGCTGCTGCATTTTAGAGTCCGTATGAGGGGGTAGGGTAAACCCTGCTGATTACTTCGAAGAAGTTTTATGGTGCGATGAGGTGCTCGCATAAGTTATGATTTCAGGGTAGGGAATTACAGTATAGAGGATTTTCTGGCAGTTTGGGGGTGGACATGTGGGGATTTTCAATTCCTTTCAAATGGGTTGTCCACATCGCAGAGGTTTTCTTATATCATTTAGCTTTAGATGTGGCATGAATCAGTCTGTTCAAGATGCTGGGGAGCTGACACAGCTCTAATAGCTTGGAAAACTCAACGTCACACTTTACTGGAAATGTTAGAATGGACAAACTGAATGTAAAGTAACAGTAGATCAGTACCATTAAACTAAAAACTTTAATGTTAATTAAGCTGAAAGATGAAAAAGTAACATACCTCTAATACAAGTTAATCTCATCATCTATAACTAAAAACATAAGTACTGCAATATCTCTGCACATGTGCTGAATCCTGAAAACAATTTAAATAAAATAAGTAAAAATCCCCAGCTACAAAGACAGAAAAGTTAGCTTTAGTTGTGTGCCACTTGTTATAGTAAAATGGGGGGAAAAAAGTCACTAGAAAATTAGAGTTTACAAACAAGAAACTATCCAAAGTTCACTGTTTCTATATGCATATAAGGAAGAGCAAAAACTGCCCCTTCGCTTTAGGGCACACAACATGCATAACCTGTAGCACAAAGGCACTAGGTTCCACATTTTTATTAGTTAAGGATGTAAAAAGAAACTTTCATTCAAATAGCTCTTACGGGAAGGGCAGGGCAATTAGGAATTTAACAAAGATATTCATGATGGAGAATTGGGTGTTACATGCACGTAAATTTTAACTCTCCAATATGAAATCTTCATTAGTATTCATAACCATTAGATTGTAACCTCATTTCTTTCCAAATGTTGTGGGAGACCCAAGCAAAAGTTAAGTAAGACTAAACAGAGCAGCAGGAACATGTAGCATATTGAGAAAACTGAGCTACTTGTATGCCACTTTGTAGACAAGATTGGGACACAAGAGTTAAACTGTCCTACAGAGTGTTTTCCAAACTAAACCCTTTAAAAATCACAAAAACATGGAGAGTTCTACTTCCTCACCTGACCTCTAAAATGTATTCACAGATATTCCAACCTTCCAATAAATAACTCATTGAAAAAAGATAGTTAATCCTGTAATCCACAGGCGCTACCCAGTATGCACACTAGGTATTAATAATCAACTGGGCAGGTCAGTACGGCAGTTGAAATAGCTATCTAAGTTTTTTTATATACTTGCAATAACAAGAAGAATTAATGTTGGTCAAGTGCAGCCCAGCTGAACAACATACGGAAATACCCAAAGAACCATACCCTGAAGAAAGATATGCCCAAGAAGGCAAAAGAAAAAGGGAAAGATAAGGTACTATTAAACAGAAGTGTTGGCTTTAGTCTTAAAGACAATGGGGCTCATAATAGAGGAACTCCTGTCATCCAAGTAATGTGACTAGAGAATGAAATTTAGCAGCCCTACTTCTGAAGGTCAAAAATACCTGGTTTAGCAAAACCAGCCATTCTGAATAGGCACAAGAAAATTAAACTACACACAAACGATGAGTGGAAAATAAAACACTGGCTTATCTTTCTCTCCTGAAGTTGAGAAAAAGTTTTTAAAAAGCCAATTGCACCTAGAGAAACTGATCTAGGTCAACCGAATTCCATCATCAGACATTTGAGGTCATAGGTTACAGTTGTGCCTCTTCGCCAAAGTTCTGGGGGTACATGAACAAAAACTAAACATGTGCCTGCAGAGTGTCTTGGATTACGAGAATTTTTTTGGGAGGGGCCTAGACCAGGCTAGATGAATCGAATATTAGTAACAGAAAGGACACCATCCTCCTGGATGTTTCAAGTACATTAAGTGTTCTAGGCACTGCAGGCACATCTGAAGAGATGTTGACCAATAATTTACTGAGCAGTTGTGGAGCAGCCGAAGGGGCAGATACACAAAGGAACACTGTGTATATTTTATGGTTGGGTTCTTATCTGTGAAGTTGCTGGATCCTCCACACTAGGAAGATGGAAATCTAGTTCTTAAAGTACAAGTAAGATCACTCAATGACCAAAAAATAAGTTTCTCAAGATTAACAGAAGAGGTTTTATCAGTTGAACTGCTCACCTGAAGCACAAGACCTGAAGCACAAGACTTGGATCCCAAAACCTAGGCAGTAAATATTGCGTTGGTGTACAAGGTTATTTCTGGATTTACCTAGCTCCAGTAACAGATTGTTCAATCAAATACTAGGGGAGAAGACATGATGGGGCAGGAATTCCCCAATACTAAATATGTCAGACATCATTCAGAGCAGGCCTTGCCAATTGCTGCCGCTACTGGAAATTGGATTTCCTATACCAAAAGCAAAAGTGTGGCTCCCGACATAAGACTGTTAAAACTGAAGGTATGTATTAGATAAACGAATCCAGAAGTCCAAATCTACTCATCGAAGAAATGGCCTAAAAATGTACGCATTAGATTTGCAAACCAGAGGCCAATAAACAAATGAAAAAAACTTTCCAGTTTACACCATCCACTCTGCCAAAACATGAAATTCCTAAAACGTTCTGAACAAAGACAAAATTGTCTGTTGATTAATAGTTGTGTACCCCCGAAACTTCCAATACACTATTCGCACCAAAGTATGTCATAGCTAGAGCCCCTGTATTTATGCAGCATTGAAGGACCCCATTATACGGTATGTTTAACTACATTATGCAGCAAGGAAAGGAAAATTATGGGCACTATTGAGACCATTATGCAGCTGTAGAACTAATGCTGCAAGTGTTTAACAAACTCATCGAACAAAAAACAAGCCTAGATGGTCACACTTCTTGTGACAGAAGATGTATTTCAAGTCATGTTCTAGAAATGGAATTCACTTTAGGGTTTACTCTTCCATACTTCGTGAAATAAGTGCTGATCCGAGAACATTGACTATTTTTAGATAAATTTGCATGAATAATGAAGCAAAACATGGCAAAGGAACAATCAAAATTTGCACCGTTTACATAACATTGGCATTTTTTCATGATGCAGGCAAATTTCAATCCCTAGTCCTTCAACTGGGATCGTTTAATACTATCTGGGCAGCTTAAAATCTGAATATAGCAATGAACTAAAAGTTGACCAGTTTAAGTTTACCACAGCACTGGACCACGAGCGCCCAATTTTGCTTACTAACCTTTGTTCAGTTTGAACTGGAAATTTGGTTTTTTTCCGCTTCAATCTGATCTGCTGATAATGAAGTGGAATATGTGAAGTGAAGTAAATGCTTAAGCAGAAAACACCAAATTAGCATAAATCACCCAATTCTAGTGGCTCTCAAGTCGTTCTCAGTTGATGCTCACAGAGGATCTTGAGAGCTTTCTGCAAAGAGCAACCTTTACGGTTTCAACGGTCTATTTTAAAGTATATCAGATGTTGAACAGCTGAATAGTGTTGAGTTTAATTCTCAAAAAATAAACTACTTATTTTTGGGTACATTTTATACCTTTAACAAAACAGAGGAAAACATACCTTTATTTAAATGTGTCTTTGGCAGATCCTACCATTCACAAAGCTGTTCCTGACTCCATCTCAGTCTCTATTCTTATCTCTCCTGCCTCTCGAAACTTTAAGGCAACCTTAAGGACAAAGCACTCAACAGGCTTTGGCAACTTTTGTGGTCCGGGGGCAGTCAGTGGTTATTGAGCAGTATCTGTTGGATACGGTTTATCACCAATATCTCTATGCCACAATATTGGCCACTCCAACTGGCTAGCAAGGTAATTATCGGAACACATAAGTGTGCGAAACAACGGCAAGAAGTCATGGCACACTCCAGGAGGTGAAATTCAAACTTCAGGGTTAGAAACAGATTCAGTAAGATTAAGTAACTCTTAATATCAATGCAAAGTCAGTGCGAATTCTGCATAATAAAAAGGACTCCATTGAAATAAATCAAGATTTATTTTTAAAAAAAATGCCAGCAGATACTGAGACCAATATCTTTACAACTCCTCACTAGGAATACGATTTTAGTGCCAATTTCATCTTTTTCAGGCTTGGCTCGTGCCGATCTGTGGCTCTCCAGGAGCATTCAGATTGTTTTTCTCTTAGCTTAGGCTACCACAAAGATCGAATAAAGGCAGGAACCTTCTCTAAAGAAAGAAAGAAAAAAAAGTCACCTCACAATGTATTATTCAAATACTTATCACCCAAACAAATAGGAAATCTCCCAAAAAAGGTTTTAGGTGCTCCTGGACGGAATTAAGGACTCAGCAGTTCCACATTATTTTTGATTAGGACAGATGAAAAGAGACATAGCGGGTCCAATGGTGCTTTAACCTTTAGGAGGCAGCATCACAGGCTATTTGACAGACAGCTAATAAATGCCAGCGAGGGCTAAAGCCATGCAGGGTTTTTTTTTGCCTTAAAGTAGGCAAACAATTTGAAGATTTTTTCTGGATTCAAAAGAATATAAAAAGGAGTTTGTGGCATACACAGTAGATTTTGCGAAAGAGTGAGAACAAGGGTAGAGGATAATCCTCACTTTGAACAATCAGAAATATCAAGATTGTGGAGCGTTTCCTCAGTAGGGCTCCATTTGGAAGACCAGTAGACTATTTTATTGTTCATGTAATTTAATTATGACTTACTCTGAAGGAAAGGACCACTCATGTAAGGTAACACCACGTCCTCTAGAGTTGGTTCCATGCTCTGTAAGCTCTGGGAGGTGTTGGGCAGGGAATAAAAGTCTCACACTGTGCCTAAGGCTGTACACTTCAGGCCCAAGGGACACTTGGGTACACTCTTCAGGTGTCCCTAGCTCAACAGGCTTCGATGGCACAGTAAGCGAGAACAGGTCATGGGCACTGAGTACACCTGCATGAGGACATCTCTTCAGTCACATGTGCCTTGTGCAGGTCTACCGGAAACTGGATTCTTTCTGCACTGGGAAGGTGAAGAATATTGGATCAAGCCTCCTTGCGTACCTTGACTTGGAAACATTAGGCCTCCCTTCCATTCGTTTTCTGCCTCATCTTTTACTCCAGTTAGTTTTACATTTCCTGCTTTTACAGAGCCCTTTCCTTTTTGGAAGTGGCGCAGCCGGACGAGTTTAGGTTTTTTCTTTACAGGCTGGGAGATCCTAACTGCTATTAGAGAGTACAATTTAAAATAATATGGGATATTATTTATATTTGGCAGGAGATCTGTATTAAATACTCGGTACCTTTTTTAAACAACGATACACCGCTCTGGGATAATCCTGCTTCTCCCTCAGTTTTTCAGGACTCACTGTGTAGGGCATGACATGGGGTTCTGATGTTAGGCCAGCTGTATGACCTGAATCGCCTCTGATTCTTTTTATGACAAGATACGTATGAGCTTGCTTGTCATTTTTTTAAGTATTTACAAGTGAGGGACTATATCCTGTCTGGATGTGAATACTCGCTTGACATTGAAGGCTCAGAGCTAATGTATTATAAACCAGGCAGGATACCATCGATCAGTGTGGTGTACGAAGTCTTTTATCAATATACTACGGATGACACTGTTATTGGCAGCAAAGTGGAGTCGGCTGCTCTCAGAGATCCTGGTGTCAATAATTCAGAGGGCACTAGAGATACTGGATCATTCCGGACACTCCATTCACTTAAAGTTACAACAGCTTCGAACAATCTGATTTCTGTATTATAGCCAGGATAAAATCTATAGATGGGGAGTCAACATTGCCTCAGATAAGACCAGAAGCCCCAAATGTAACTTTCCAGCTGAGGAAATAGTGCACGTTCAGGTCATGTCCTGTTTTACAAGAATTTTGGGCTGAGGTGATTAAGTTGATGTCTTCTGGCTTGGGACGTCAAGTTTTCTTGTCTACTAAAGAGATACTGTTGGGAGTTAAATTTGAGTATGAGGGAGGCATCAAGTGTCTTATTACAATAATGTTAGTTCGTGCCCGGCTATGTATTGTAAGGTCATAGGTCTCTGTGACTCCCTCAAAAGCAGTTGAATGGTGTGCCCTTATCCATAAGACTTGGGAGTACGAATTAACCTTGACTAAAGTCAGAGGTCCTTCCTCGCTGAAAGTTAGATAAGATCTGGATCAATCTCAGTTGGGATCTCTCAAGCTTTAACAGCGAATAATGTTTTATTATCTCATCTATCCATCCAGTTCTAGAGTCTGCATTTTTCTTTATCTATCCTTCCAGCTTTGGATTATGTTGGCTACCTTTTATGACTATGGATTTTTTTGCGCTGTTTTTTCTTTTCTATTATTGTGATGATTCTATTTTAAATAATTCTGACTTGCAAATAATTTTTTTAAAAGTGAAGTGGAGCAGCCAGCGGTGCTACCAGCCCCCCTCGCTCGCCAATAATTTGATCTGCAATGCAATTCCTCTGTGCTGCCACTGCTTTCAAGCCAGACAGCCACTTTACTATGGATTTGGCCATAGGGATATTGTTTACTGTTCAAAGATGGCTTTGACCAATACAAGCAACAGGACTGCCTTCTTTGCTTGGTTGAATAATGATACAATATATTGGAAATATATAAAATATTATTCCACAATGGACGCACAATGCAATGCTTACTGGAAGGCCACCTTGGAATGATAATGTGCATTGTTTAATCACTCCAAGATGGGCAGCATATTGCATTTAAATTTGATGGAAACGTTAAGACTTTAAAACGACGATACACCATATACACATTAATTCTAAGTTGACTACCCACTGCTATGTTTAAGTTCTTACTTTTTTTGTATTTCAAGCATATGCCCACCACATTTCTTCATTCTACTTTTACTCCTATACCTTTCTTGCATAGGATTGTCAGTGGGTGTATAAATGGACTGACGAGTGCAAGGATAAGTGAGTGCATGTATGAGTTACTGTGTGTCCAAACTGCAGTGGCTTACTTATAAGCAAGGCCTTTCGACCTTTGCAATGCTAGTTCACACACTGGATTAATTTACCAACACATGTTTATTGTTCAACTAAGTTTTCTAACTTAAGCACTCTTATAAAGATGGGTAGGCTGACATATAGGCAAGTAACAGCAATAACTATGTTGTGGCCCGTTTCGACCTTGACAGTAGTGCTGCAATCCCCATTATGTCCAAGGTGCTGCCCACTGAAAGTTTTTATTCTTAAGTGTTAACCAGTGTAAGTTTCTGCCATTTCAGAAAACATTACTTCCCTCTGGTACAATTGGCAACCAGATCTTGCAGCTTAAGGAAGCGGTCATTGACATCCCAAAGGGAGTAATGTAGACTCCTGTACGAAACACTTCCACTAGTAGCCCACTGGCAAGATCAAATGCATACATTTTAAAACAATGACAGTAGTCTCACCGTAATCTACTACTGCCTGCTCTACACTGTAAATACCTTAATATTCACTAGTGTTAGTTGAAAAGGTTAAGGCCATAAGCCCATTTTTGGAATTCCGATTCCATCAATAGTACGATTGAAATTATTGATCCAATACAAAGTGTCAAATTTCGGTTTGTTTTTTCTCTTACACAGACAGACACCTTAATCACGCCTACCCCTGATGAAAATTCAATTCCTAGCACACAACAGAAAATGAAGCAGCTCAAAGAGCTATAGGCATTCAAAAAGATTGATGTCCTCATTAAATACCTAGCAATACCAACATTCACATGTCAAATTCTGCTTACTTAATCCCTTCCTACTGCACTAGTTATTACTACACAACTTTTTAATGCTCAGTATGCATCTTTGTCAAGCCTTTTCTGGTAGTGGTAAGCATCTGGGTGCTTTAACTTACTGAAAGAAAATCACAAACACTTTCACATAAAAATGTCTCTTAACTGCAAGAAAAAACGCATTTAAAGGATTCAAGACAGCATTTACAATTTGACACTTGCGATGCTGCCTCAACAGCAATGAGTCAAAGGTAGTGTCTAATAAAGGCTAGGCACACAAATGTAAACTGGAGTAGATAGAAGAATGAGCTAAAACCTATCAAATTCGCATTAGCAAAGGCGAAACATTCACTTCAACAATGATCAATCTCTGCCCCACTAATAACTGTAAGTAGTCCAATGCAATACCAACCACCAACTGAAAATGCAAAGGACACTAGTAGTTTGGGGATATTAAGAAAAAACGTATTGCTTCTTTAAAGAACTCACCTTTATATGTTTACATTCTATGTTACACAGAGAACACATATGAGGAAATATTCTTGGAGATGCAGCATAGTAATCATTCATCATCGAAGGAGTTGGAAGTAGTTTGGTCTTCGTTGGATCAGGCTGTGGTGACCTTGGGGACCAATTCCCTTTCCCATAGTTTGCCGGCCCAGCAGGAGGTGGCAGAGTAGGTGGTCGCATAGACATATCTGCATGAAAAGGCAAATTCATTGGACTCTCTCCCGGCTTTCGCTTAGAATTGTTTCCCAGCGGATAGCTAGATGGGGGGCCTCCACCTGAATAATTAGGAGGTTGGTTGGTCATCTGGAAACTGGGCATGTTTGGCATCTGCTGCGTTCCCATCTGTAAATCTGATGTATCAGGTGTTGGCTGATTTTTATTCCTGAGCAACTTCCTG
The DNA here is from genome assembly GCA_963921515.1 of Calotriton arnoldi. NCBI lineage: Eukaryota > Metazoa > Chordata > Amphibia > Caudata > Salamandridae > Calotriton > Calotriton arnoldi. The sequence goes on along the minus strand of CAWUFW010007302.1, from coordinate 797,505 downwards.
TTAAGGACTTCAATTGGTAAACCCGGCTGAGGACCAGCAAGTGAATTCTGGCCACTTGGAGCGCCCATTTTGTTTGGGGGAGTAATTGGGAAAATATGCTTATTTATAGCTTCTTTTGGGAAACCCACATGACCCATTGATTTTTCAGTATGAAACCTTTCTTCAGTATTATCTGAATGGTGGGAATCCATGCCTTGTGTGTACATACCCCGATAATCTTTTCTTCGTTGGTCTATTGGGTCGTTGAATACTCGTGTTTGCACTGGTTCATCACTGAACCCAACTTTGCTTGAATGCCCATAATCAAACACTTTACTTTGCACAGACTCGCCTACACCTCTACTTTGAGCTGATACACTGGGTCCCTGCCTGTTCATCTTGCGTAATCTTATTTCTCTCAAAATTACTGGCATGTTGTCTGGGGTCAACTGATCATCTGGGTAACGACTGAGCTCCTCTAGATCTTCATTCGATAACCCAAAGCTTGCTAGAATACTTGTAGCACTCTCAGTATTATACCGGCTTTGCGCATTTCGCCTTTCATCTATGACTGGTGAGGACGGCATTGGGTTCCTCCCCATGACTGCAGAAGAATTTCCAGAAGATCCAACGTCAGCAGCCCATTTATTTGGAATACTTTTTGTTTCCATTGTCAGCTGATGTACAGCTTCCCGCAAGCTCATTTTTTCACTTGACAGCCTTGAATCCCCTTGCTGGTCACCGTGTGGAATCATTGGAGGACCTGGAGGGTGGAGATTTGGTTGTCCCATATTGTGCGGAGGACCTGCAAATCTTGGTAGATATCCTGGAGGAGTCTGACCAATCATGCCACGACTATCCATTCTTGGAGACATTCCTTGAATGTTCATTCCTCCCGAAGGATTTCCCATGTAAGGACCAGAGTTTATTAGAGACTGATTCATAGCAAATTGGTTCATGTTGGGCTGGTTCATGCCGAACCCCTTCATATTTGCAGGTATGTTCAAGCCACACTGGTTTACTTCTTTTGCTCCGTGACCAGGAAACACTCCTGTAGAACTGAACACAGGATGAGCAGTTTTAACTTTCAGTACAGCCTGGTCAAGAAAAGTATAGGATGGTGATGAATTGTTGGAGGCGATCAAAGTCAATTGATGAAGAGCAAATTGAGTCTTAATCAGAGCAAGCTGTAAAGGAGGCAGGCCCAATAGAAGTGGACTTGCAATGCCAAAGTTCAAGGAATTCACAAGTGGTGCACACTTTTCCAAGAATATCACAAAGCTGAAAGTGAAAACACAAACATTAGATCAATATATATTCGTAACTTGTCATTGCAGCGTTTCACAGCCAGTCAGCAACACATTTTGAAGACTCATGAAATTTTATTGTCAAAAGGTTTATTAAAAGATCGCAAAGTACATCATCCATGTGCAGACGAAGGTGATTCTATATCAAAGCTTATGCTTTTTGATAGAGCTCCAGGATCACTGCTGAGCAGGCTCCAAAACTAGTCTTCATGACTAGTAATCAAAAGGTTTACTTACAAACAAAAAACTTAGATTAGCAAAACCGAGCAGCTCAAGCTGTACAAGTATGGCTCCGATACCTCAAAGATCTAGTAAAACAGATTGCTAGTCAAGAAAATTTAGAAAGCAGATGATATTGCACACTTATGTTGGACCTGGACTACCAAGTACAAAGAGACACTGCTAGAAAAAAACAATTGTGAACAAAGTGGTAGTGGAAGTTAACTACTGACAACAGGAGAAGCTAATGTTTCACCACAAGATTACATCCTAGTTTTTGAAGCAACATAGGTTATATAGATTCAGTCCCGGTCCTTGAATACCTGGAATTAAAGAATGACCCGGTAATTACTGTGTAAATATTTGTAAATCTAGGCATTGCAACATTGATCTCTGCAGTTATTTTAAACAAGGCAGAGTGTACTACTCTTCTGGGTTCCGCTTTTCAGCACAGTACTGTTTTTAGTGATCTTAAGTTATTTTCTGAAAAGGGGCCCTCATGGTTGTTGCAAAAAAAAAAAAAAAAAATGCACAAAATTGTAGGAAAAATCTAAAGATGCAGTACTAAAAGATGAGCACAGCTCTGCTCATATCCTTGGTAAGCAAGTAGAGCCACATCCAAGAGCAGATGGGAAAGAAGGTGGGATTGTATCGGACATCATAAACATATCTATCTAGCCCCGCAAGGTGGATACCTTGCTAATGTACATAGATTTGGAAAGTGGTGGCCAGTTCGAAGCAGTCTGGTATCTCAACCACTGTGGTGGAGAGAGTCAAGAAACATTAATGCAGCTTTCAGTTGTGGGTCTGTAGTCTCGACATCGAGGCTGCCTCTTGTCAACACATGTTGAGCATGTTTGCCACCTGATTTGAATGGATATGGGCTTTTGCATATCAGTAAGAAGACTGTAGAGACAGCAAGTGGGTGAATGCCTGTTGTGAGTGGAAAGTGCATCTTTGCTTTCTGGCTGAACGCCCCCCACACACTTTCATTTAGAGGTGCACGCACTGTTGCGCATTCCCAATTCCTCGTCCTCGAAGACTCACCAACAAGTCTTGCCACTACTTACCTCAAAGTCTAGTACACAACTCCAGGCATGCAAGAAAATGAACACTCTTGTGTTCCAATAGATATGATCTGAGCCTCCTATGTAGAGCCCAATTTGACAAATCCAGCTGCCTTTCCTAACTGTGCTGCACTGGCCTTTATCCATTCCTATACGGACAATATCGCTCTTTTAATGCTGGTGAAAGGACTTTTTTTTAAGTCTTTCAAGAAACTACTGGTCTGACAGGGTGAAATAAGCAGCGAAGGTGGAGCACAGAGGGTGACCGGAATGAGCTTCCATAGCAAAATCTTGTGAGCGGTCTGTGCCCAGCTGTGCTGCTGTTCTATAAGTGAATTATCTGCAGTTCCATGGCTTCAGACCTTGACAAGTCTTACCATAATCACCATATCCGCACATCCATAGACACCACAGGCCAATCTCAATTAGTTTATACATCATCCACATGAGTGAAAGCGATGCGCACAGTCAGCTTTTCTCCATTTTGTTTCAAGGATTTGTTTAGTATCTGTGCTGCACATGTTCTAAAATAACTGCCTGGGCTTTTGTTTGTGTCCCAGGACAGATACAGCCATTGTGGATTTGCTGTGTAGGTCATTTACAGCTGGTGACCTGGGGCCACAACTGTTGCACCACAACCTTTCAGTAACTGGCACAAGGTGGCATGGTTAACTCAAACAGTTTACACAGCAAACAGGTAATATCTGTGGAACAGAAAGGTAAAAACTAAAGATACTGTATTCAGAGCAAGTAAAATGTTCAGCACAGGGAGAAAAAAATATTAGCACTAAAAACTAGAAGCGGCTAGCGTTCCTGCATGAAAGGCCCAATGATCATGTTATTCTATTCAGAGGGAGGGTCAGGACACACCAGTCTCATCAATCTTGTTGGCTGAAGGTGAAAGGACCTCCTAGACCAGGGTCTCCTGCTACAGAGTTGATTCCTCATGCGAGCTGGGTGGGAACCACTAGTCTCCGGAGCGACTATATAGTTATTCTTTTTCCAAAACAGGTTCTTCCAGGAGCTTAGATTTAGCAGGCTATGAAGCAGAACATTCCTCTTAGTAGATAAAGCTCTTCAGCAAGCTGGTGACCATCCTTCCACAGCTCCAAGGAAGCTTTCCCAGATTTGGGGCACATTTGGATAAGAGTACCAACTTAGCTTTTGCATATTCTGGTTCCTATATTGGTGGGCGGCTAAGAGGTAAAAGCTGGACTAAACACTGGCTGAAGCTTTCAGTAACTCTTGCCCCAATGGCCAGGCTTAGCCAATCACCGAGTTACAATTTTTTAAATTCTGTATGGGTGTAATAAGCACTAAAGGGGCTCTCTGCCAAATCTGCAAGGGCATAATCTAAAACTGGTCACCACAAGCCATGCAGCCCAGGGTCTCATGTAGGAAGCCGGCTCTGAATATACTATACCGAAGTAAGTTATAGTGTTCACAGAGTCCAGTGGATCCCGAAAGGCAGGCAGAGGCAAAAGTAGACAATACCATACTCTATTTGTGGTAGTGTGAGCGAGCAGTAAGGTTTTATCAGAGGGTAGTGTTAAGCATTTATTGTACACACAGGCAACAAAATGTCACACATTCAAAGACTGAACTCAGACCAATTTGTTTGTATAAAATTATTATTTAGTTGTATTTTATTTCTAGAACCAAGCCAGGCCTGGTGCAGGTAAGTGAAATAATACTTTGCAAGAATAATTCAATAGAACACAGTTGAAATGCAGTAGAATGCAATTAGTTTGTTTAAAGGTAATTCAACAGTAAACTTGTATGCTTTCTCATTGAGCTTCAACTCCACACTTGGAACTTTTTACAGAAAAGCAGTCAATGCAGCCCTATGGGAAGAAATTAGGCTATCGGTTTAAGGGGAAGTACTTTGTTCAGGGAGCTGGTTTTTTGGGGTTTGACCAAAGTTTCCCCCGGGGTCAAGGATGCACTCTCAAAGAACCCTCAGCGTCACTAGGGCGGCCGGGTGCAGAGTGCTGAAGCCCAATGTTATCCAATGGGGAATAGGGGGCCTCCGGTCGGTGGCTGCTCACGAACAGGCCAAAAGGTTGTGGGAGCAAAGCTAATGGATTTAGGATTGGAGCAAAGGGGGCACAGTGGTGGCCGGGTGCAGGGTGCCGTTTTGAATGGGGATTCTCTGGTTGCAACAAACACTGGAGGCTCGGGGACTAAGCTTCTGGAGACTACCGTCAGTTGGAGAGGTAAGATGGGATGCCAGGACACCGTCGGTGGAGCCACCCAAGGCAGTGGGGCGTCGGGTGCAGGGGTGTCTTGGGGTCAGATTCTTCTTACCAGCTGCGGTCGGGGAGGGGGCAATACTGCAGAAAGTGGCTGCAGGCATCGGCTGGAGACTTGAGGTAGGTCAGGGATCACCAGATCCCAGGTCATGATCACAGGGGGGTAGGCGGGTGGGTGTGGTTCGACCTCCTTGTGGTGTTGGGCCACTCGAACGCAGGCCGTGGGCGTCAGGTGCAGAGTGGTGCAGACTCGAGGATTTAGCCAGAGTCTGTTGCTGACCAAATCCGGTGCTTATGGGAGACAAAGTGTGGTTGGGGAAGGCAAGGCAGGTCCTCTGGGTTCTGGGGGGTGCTGCCTGCAGGACACACTGGGATTTCGCAGGAGCAGGTTGAGTACGGGACAGGCCGGCAGGGCTGGGACCAAGTCAGTTGGTGTCCTCTTCTTCCTTCAGCACGGCTCTTCGGTCCTTTATCTTATCTGAGGAGGCATGGCTCAGAATTGCCACAAATACTAAATTTAGTGGTGTTACAGGTAGGTACAGGTCGGGGCCATTGGGTCCCTTCTTTGGGGTGGGTACACCCCCGATTTTGCCACCCTCCAGAGGGTGGGGGGCATAAGCCTCCCTCTGGTTGGGGGGTTTTCCCCCCCCCCCCCCCCCCCCCCGATCTTCAAGATGGCAGGGACTGAATTGTGCTTCACCTCGCCTCCCCCACCTGAGGGGTGGGGTCGGCAAAGCTGGGCACACCTACCTTCCTCATTTGGGTATGCCTGCCGATTCCCCGCCCAAAGTGAGGGTCAGAACCAGTAAAGGCCACTTGCTGGGAGCAACAAATGGCTGGGGTAGCTTACAAAGACGGCAAGCCTTTGAAGCTTCCCCTTCATGGACCTTGCCCGTCCTAGGGGAGGAGACTTGGCTCCACGTCCCAGGATGTGCATTGTCTCAGAACCCCAAGAGCAGCAGGCTCTTGACCCAAGGGGTCCAAAAACATCTGGTGGCAGCTGGCGAGCAGCCACTCAGCCGGGACACTAGTTAGGTCGTTTTCAGGGGGCATCCCTAAGAGTGCACTGGCATCAGTTTGGGTTTAATGTGCTGAGAAGTTTGATATAAAACTTCCCATTTTTCAGTAAAGCCATTATGGAGCTGTGGAGTTTGTAATGATAAAACTCCCAGACCATACACTCTTTATGGCATTACTGCACTTACAATGTCTAAGAATGGGCTTGGACACTGTAGGGGTACAGGGTTCATGCACCTGCACCCTCACCACTGGTATAGGGCACCCAGCTAGAGGGGAGGCTTACCCATGCCAGGGTAGTGGATTGTAGGCATGGTGTAGAAAGCTGGCTCTGTATATACTATACCAAAATGAGGTATAGTGTGCACAGAGTCCAGTGGAACCCCAAAGGTAGGCAGAGGTAAAAGTAGATAGCACCTTACTCTCTATTTGTGGTAGTGTGGGCGAGCAGTAAGGCTTTATTAGAGGGTAGTGTTGAACATTTGTTGTACACACTCAGCCAGCAAATGATGTCACACACTCAAGGACCGAACTCAGACCAAATTGTTTTGTATAAAAATATTGTTTAGTTATTTTATTTCTAGAACCAAGCCAAGCCTTGCACAGGTAAGTGAAATAAATACTTTGCAAAATCTTATGCAGTGTTTTACAATTGAATGCAGGTTCAAATGCAGTCGATTGAAATACAGGTAAGTCAAAATGTCGAAATTACTTTTTAGTTACTTTACAGACTACTTTGTACATTACTTTTCAGATTACATTTTCTACTCAGTGATATATGCCTAGATGACACATCGATTGGGCCACCCAAGGCCGTGGGACGTCGGCTGCAGGGGTGTCTTGGGGTGTCTTTAGGCGTCAGGTTTTCTTACCAGCTCCAGTCGCGGTCGGGTCCTCCAGAAAGAGGCTGCAGGCGTCATGGAGAGGGTCGAGGCAGGTCAGAGATCACCAGATCTCAGGTCAGGATCGCCAGGGAGACGACCTCCTGGTGTTGGGCCACTCGAACTCTGGCCATAGGCATCGGGTGCAGACTCAAGGTTTTGGCTTCAGCCAGAGTCTGTGGGGGAGCAAATCCGGGGCTCACGAGAGACAAAGTCTTTAGGTTGGAAGGCAGGGAAGGTCCTTCGGGTTCTTGATGCTGGCTGCAGGACACACCGGGATTTCGCTGGAGCAGGTTCAAGGTGAGGACAGGCCAGTAGGGCTGGGGCCAAGTCAGTGGGCTCCTCCTCCTCTTAGCTTCAACACGGCTCATTCGGTCGTTCTTTTCTTCTTGGTCGGTTCTTGTCTGAGGAGGCATGGTTCAGGGTTGCCCCTAAATACTAGATTTAGGGGCATTACAGGCATGTAAAGGTTGGGACCAATGGATTCCTTCCTTGGGGTGGGTACACCCCCTATTATGCCACCCTCCAGTGGGAGGGGGGCATATGCCTCACTCTGGCTGGCTGGGTCCCCCCATCTGCAAGATGGCGAGGACAGAGTTGTGATTCACCTCCACTCCCCTACGTGAGGGGTGGAGTTGGCAGAGGTGGGTACACCTTGCTTCCTCACTTGGTTTTCCTGCCGATTCTACCTCCCAAAGTGGGGGGGCAGAACCGTTGGGGGCCAGTTGCTGGGAGCAGCAAAGGCCTGGGGAAGCTCACAAAGACGGCAAGCCTTTGAAGCTTCACCTTCGTGGACCCTGCCCATCCTGGGGGAGGAGGCTTGGCACTTCATCCCAGGATGTGCATGGTTTCAGACCCCCAAGAGCAGCAGGCTCTCGGCCCAGGGGTCCAGAAACCGGTCTGGTGGTGGCAGCTGGCGAGCAGCCACTCCGCCTGGACACTAGTGTTAGGTCGTTTTTCAGGGGACATCTCTAAGATGCCCTCTGTGGGCACTGTTCATTAAATCCCACACTGGCAACCATTCAAAAAGAGGGCAGTGTGCCAGGTAGACTCTTCACTTTGCACTGCACAAAAAGAGAGAGTGAGTGAGTGTGTAGTTAGGTACAGGGCCTCCAACAATGGCACAATAAGTGCTACAGTGCTTAGAGGCCTTCTCTAGCCCCAGTGCGCCTGGTACCTATGGTACCTTTTACAAGGGACTTACATGTGGCCAGAGAGTTGTCAACTGGGTTTTGGTTCAGGACAGTTTACGGAAAGAACATAAGCTCTGGGTACCTGGTTGGCAGGAACCTAGGGCACACTCAGTCAAGACAAAGTGGGGGGCAACCATACAAAAAGGGGTACTTTCCTACAGTTCCCAACCACTTTGTGTTTGCGCTCAGGCAGGATATGTGACATTTCTAGACAGAACATAGCTGCAGAGCCTTTACCAGGTGGCATCCATAACATTCAACACGGATTCAGGTAAATATGTAGAGCAGCTGTTACCATTGGCAATCTACATACAGCCTGGACAGAGAGGACAATCACCCAGAGAAAGAGGTGCGCTTTTTGGGCCCCATTGTCATCCACACAGACCTATGATGCTTCACATTAGACAAAGCGGAGTCCCTCCTGTTGACTTGTTTATATTGTCTAGATCGCAAGGGAAACATGGGCTGTCTGTGAAAACATACAAGGCCAGACAGAGCTTCACAAAGCTATGCTGATGACACATGATTCAACAATACCTTTAAAAATATCAATACCTTCCTTGACAATAACTGCAATAGAACCAACATCTCATCTCTACATAACCTCCTTAAGTGTCAAATGGTAATCCCAATCCACAAATATAATATATTCAACCAAAGTTTACATATGTTCAACAGGAGGCCAGTTCAACATTTGGGACAATGAAGAGAGGCCATCTTATGCAAGGCTTCTCCATCATTCATCTGCTCCTGCAAATCAGTTGAAAGCCAGATCAGAGGAATTTCTGGGTCATACAACATAAGATTCTAGACAACACAGATGTTTTTTACCTCTGGTTTTGAGTCGGCATAGAAAACTATTGTCGCTCTTGTGGTCTACATAGCATTCTGAGCCCCCCGGTCAAAAGAAATCCCTTTATTCACTGTTAGAATATCTATAATACTATGCTATGCATGGTACTGAGAGCCACTATCATGAATACTAAATTCAAACTCTGGTTGTTCACTACATTTACATGGCAATAAGCTTTATCAACAATCTACTTTTCATCTCAAAGAAAAGAAATCCTCTGGGTGCCTTAACCTTTTGAAGTCTTTAAATCCCAAATGAAAACAGGAAGTTTGCTTCTGGCTTTGGATGCCAAAACTCATTCTGAGCCCATTTGTTAGCGAAATTGTGATGTATTCAGTTTATTGACACTGACATCACACCACTTTGAAAATAAACAGGGATACTGTAGGAAGCTGGCTCTGTATATACTATACCAAAGTAAGGTATAGTGTGCACAAAGACCAGTGGATCCCCAAAGCTAGGCAGGGGCTGAAATAGAGAATACCTTACTCTCCATTTGTGGTAGTGTGGGCGAACAGTAAGGTTTTATCAGGAGGGTAGTGTTAAGCATTTATTGTACACACTCAGGCAAGAAATGATGTCGCACACTCAGACTGAACTCCGACCAATTTGTTTTGTATAAAAATATTTAGTTGCATTTTATTTCTAGATACAAGCCAAGCCTGGTACAGGTAAGTGTAACAGCACTTTCCAAGAATAATGTAGTTAAGTAGAGTTTGAATGCAGTTGAAAGCAATAAGATTGGTTACAGCCAAGTCACTTGTTCATAAAACAGTTGGAATTACTTTCCAGTTACTATTGAAAATACTTTGTACGTTACTTTTCAGATAACTTTAAGTTACCTTTTCTACTCCGTGTGATATGCCTACATATCACACTGGGACATTTTCTAGACAAAAGGTGAGTAAATCAGTTTTGGTAAATATACGGTTTCATACAATTCTCCAACTCCACACTTTAAACATTTTTCACAGAAAAGCAGTCAATGCAATCCTATGGGATGAAATGAAGTTATCGGTTTAGCGGTAAGTACTTGGTTGCGGAAGTTTTGTTTCTGGGGTTGTATTAAGGATTCCCCCAGGGTCAAGGATGCACTCTCAAAGCACCCTCAGCGGCACTAGGGCGCCCGGGTGCAGAGTGCTGAGGCCCAATGTTATCCTATGGAAAATAAGGGGCCTCCGGTTGGCGGCTGCTCACGAGCAGGCCACACGGTTGAGGGAGCAAAGCTACTGTAATTAAGCTCAGGGCAAAGTGGGGTTCCAGTTAGCACAAAAAGTGCACCCATAGTGGCACTGGGGCAGCCGGATGCAGGGTGCGGTTTTGAGGTCGGTGCCATGTTTTCGATGGGAGTTGACGGTTTTGGATTCTGGCTGCAGGCTTGGTCCAGGAAATCTTCTGGGCGGAATCAACAGCTGGGCAGGTAAGTTGGAGGGCTCAGGGACAAAGGTGCACCTCAAGTCCTCTTCTCCAGGGCGGCTAGATGCAGTGCTGTCTTTTGAGGTCTGATTTCACCTTACCGGGCCACTCGCGGTAAGGGGGGGGGGGGGGGGCTGCAGGCGACACCGGTGAGTCCTGGAGGGGTCGACCTACGATGAACTCTGACTCAGGAGTGTTGGGGGGAGCACCCTGGGACAGGTGGGCCACTCTTACTCTGCCGCTAAGTGTCGAGGGCAGCGGTGGTTCCAGGCATCGGGTTTCTTTGTTCTCAGCAGGCTCGGAGTCTTTCTTTGGTGATTCTTTTGAACAGAGCTGCTGTTCACATGAGATCCTGTATTTGTTGAAGGCAGTCAGTCCTCCCAGGGGTTCTGGAGGTCGCTGGGCGTCTTCTTTCGTCCATCGTAGGTTGCAGGAATCTGCCTTCTGGGTTCATGGCTGCCCCCTAAATACTGTATTTAGGGGGCGTTTTAGGGGTCTCGAGGTCAGTAGCCAATGGGCTACTGACCTCAGGGTGATTACACCCTGGGTGTGCTCACTCCACGTGGGGGAGTGGGCATAATCCCTAACTGATTGGAGTGCCTGCCATCCGCACTGAGGAGTAGGCTTCACCTCGCCTCCCCCACCTGAGGGTGGGGTTGGCAGAGGTGGGAACACCTTCTGGGCTGTTCTGATTTTTCCCACCTGTCTTCCTGCCGAAGAAGAGGGGAAGACAGGAAGGGGGCCTACTACTGATAGCAGGAGAGGCCTCTATCAGAGAGACTAATAAGGTGGTGGCTCTCATCAACTATGCTCAACTATGTTAAAAGCCTGTTTGGGGGCCTTCGAGGTACTCATTCTTACCCAAAGAAGGCCATCCACATTAGATATTGAAAGGATAGATCTTACAAATCTTAGCACAGTCCACAAATGCCTTTGGGGGGGGGGTGGGGTGTAAAAAAATTAATTGGCACCAACCTGGTCACAAAAAGTTAATCTTTAATTATCCAAGAATGGCTGAATAGAGTGGACGCACTAAACTGTTCCCTTTCACTTTCCAACTCCGTTAAGTTCTTGGGTATCATCCTGGACAAAAAAAATGTCAATGAAGGAGCACATCAATAACTCAGCCAAAGGAGCCATGCTAAAACATCAAGAAAATCAAACTGTTTACTCCCCTTGACGATCTTAAGACAGTAATGCAATCATTAGTCCTCTTGAAACTAGACTATGCAACACCACTCTGACAGGAAATTGCGCCCCTAAGAGAAGATCTCAACAAGGCTGTCACGCTCCTCACTGGAAATAAGCTATTTGCCCACATCTCACCTGCCTTCAAGAGTCTCAATTTGCTTACCATTGAAGAAAGATGCATTTTCAAGACAGCTTATCGCCCACAAAGCCCTTCATACTAAAACCCCAAATACCTTGAAACCAAACTATCGAGAGCACAAATAGTCCTGGCACTGAAGCTCCAACTCTTATCATACCTCCTAATCTGAAGAAGAAATCAATGCAGATGCACTTTTACTCAGGAAATTCTCCTAAGATGTGGAACTCACCCCCCAAGTATCTCAGCTGCAACCCCTCTTTCTTGCTTCAAACGGGACCTCAAATCTCTACTCATGCTGATCTATGTTTCCCAAAGATCCAAACCCTTGGACAAGATCCATCAAGACATCACCTTACTCTTTCAGTATTTATTCAGTCTCCAACGCCATTACCCTAATGCTGCATTGTTATATTCTTTAATGACTATTTTAACCACCACTTGTTGCATTATTCTATAACTTCTTCCTCCTCTGACTGTTTTTATCCATACAAATCTCCACTTCTGGTAAACTTATTCACAAAAACTCAAGAATAACAATAATAAACTCCAAATGGGAAAGCTCATTGTTCTTAAGGTAGATTGAGCTAAACATACATCCACATGCAGATAATTCTCAGTGGTAATCCCTAAACTCTGGAACTACCGTCATGAACACCATTCTCTATTATCCTTCAGGAAAATCCTGAGGATCTTGCAATTCTGTCAATTCCTGTATATGCATGTTTATTTATATATGTTTTATCACTTACATATGCAAACCCAGAATGGGCGCAAAGCAGCATTATAAATTATAGGGGTGCAGGGAAATTATATCAAGAAGTAATTTAAATCAGATTTGCTTCTTTAAACTAGATCACACTACATTTCCCATATTTACAACTCAATTTCATGTTCATACTTTTGGGTATAGTGAGCATAAATGAATTACCAAGAATCCATTTTTTGTCAAGTGCAGAGGCTGGGAAGACCTAGGTTCCCGTTCCAAAGTGATATTCCACATGAGCTTGAATATCATTTAATCCATAAAATACATGTTTTTAATATAATAAATCTTATAATCATGCATGCAAACTTACAGTGAGTGCTGTTCAATGCATCCTCTAGGAGCGGGGGGGTGCTTTACCCTACATTTTAATTACAGATCAAGATGTGTATATATTAAAATAATGTTAAATAGGTAAGTTGAATGGTTGTATAAGATGCAGATATCACCAAATAACTGCATCTTATAAATACAAGTATTCGACATACATATTAAAAAGAAAATCTATACATATCTGATACACACAGAATTTCATATATGCACACTCATTCCTAAACACTGTAGAGATTATTAAGAGTGGAGTGGGTGTCAGGAGGCCAGTTTAAGACTTGGGAGAGAGAAGAGAGGGTATGTATGTATGTATGTGTATATACACGTATATACACATACACATACATATATACACATACACATACATATATACACATACACATACGGTTCTCCCACCAATCCTCTGGCCTGAAAAAAAAGCTGAAAGCAATGGCAGATGATTTTCCGGGCCCTGCATAAAACAGTGGTGTTTTTCACCTCTTCAATCTCGCGTCTATATCATGTCACCCCCCCAATTCTCTGAAAACCAGCCATTCTTTACAACTATATATAAAATACTATGCTAGGTAAGGCAGATCATGAATACTAAATTTGAGTTCTGGTGGCTCACTGCAATGATGTAGCAAGAGTGGGAAACAAAGGTTTTCCCGTGGCAAGAAGAAAGTCATCCCCAACTACAGGAGCACATCAACAAGAAAAAAACTACTGCAAGACAATCTGGTTTCAGACCATGCTGTAGTATTTAAACAACCGGACTCAGAAGTCAACACCAAGCTCTTCCTCACTGACCAAATAAAAAAAAAACTGCACAAATCACACCCTAAAAAGGTATATGATCTTCACTGGTGCAATGTACAATGGTTCGCCATCCTACTTTGCCATCCAATAGCAAACTGTTTAGCTTTGAACTATCACTCTCCCCACCACCTGCAGTCTCTCACCAGGGCATACATCAAGAATCACCAGTCTGCTGCCAACACACAACACTGTCAAAATCTTGCACCAACGACATACAGAGACAAAGCCTGCCTCAAACTCATCCAAACAATTCAACAATACAACAATACAAAACATTCTCTAACGTATGTCTTGCTCCGTCTCTCTGGGCCTCAGACCCTGGTAGAACAGGCCAAATCTCTCACTTATCCTAGAACCATTCAAATAACGCATTGCTAACAAGACCAAGCAGCTCTACCCATGACAAAAGTGAAACCTTTTATCCCTGCTATTTACTAAATGGGCTTCAGAATTCTATTCATGCCCTAGTCCCCAGGCAGCTAGATAGAGGAAAGGCCCTGCTCAACAGCATTGCAGAAACTCTCATTCACCTAAAATGCATCCTTTATGCAGCAGCACAGATCATGGTCTGAAGAAACCCATCCACATCATCCATGCACTAAAATATCTACATTGGGTTCCCATGCAAGCCCAGATCTTCAAGATCAGCTACATCAATTACAAGAACCTCTACACCAAGAACCTAACTAACCTAATAGGACACTGACCTACCTACCAATATGTTGAGGTCAATACAATGAGATGAGCTCAGGCATCGCTAGATTAGAGACTTAACACTGTAGGACAGAGAAACCATGAAAAGCCTTTTCAGCCTACACCCGCAGGATCTGGAACACCACCACTTCTGACATCACAACAACATCAAGGGGAAATAGAAAAAACTCACTTCAAAGAACATTATCCCCGACAGGTAGACTCCCCCCCCTCCCCTCCACTAATCCCATCTCCTTCCTCTGTTCACCTAACCCCAGTGTATAACTACTGGGGCTTTGACCCCTGGACAGTGTTTCATTGTAGCCAGATAGGGCTGTGCTTTAAAAATACCAAAACATACAGACAGGGCTATCTTTAAGTGGAGGCAGCCTGGAAATAGTGCCTGGCGGCGGGTCAAATGCAGTTGTGTCTGCATTAGGGGTGGGCGGAATTTGCGTAGTCGCGCAACGCAAAGCTCCACGAAACGGTAAAAAATGTCAGCGAGCATGCAAAAGTTCCGCAAACACGCGGAATTGCTTGTTCCGCCCGTTCGCGAGGCTCTTTTCCTGTTCGCAAACGCCGTTTGCGTGCTCGGGGAGAAATATCTCACGAACACGCATTTTGAAAGCGCGAACAAGCAAAAACTTCTGCGAAGCCGTGGAATTTTTGGTAATTCCGTGTTCTCCGCAGAACGCGAAATTACCCAAATTCCACGAGTGGAACGGAATTTACCGACCAGGCCTAGTCTGCATGCCTTCTGGGGGGCGAGGAGAGCAATCTGCTACAGAAGTGAGTAGAAAAAGCCTGTCTTCACTGGGGCATGTGGAAGGCGGACACAGCCACCCTGCATTTTTTTAGGTGCACAGTCTGAGGTCTGGTAGATTTTCAAGCTCTGTGACAGCAGTAGCACAGGACAATGGAAAGGAAACTGACATCCTGATGCTAAGTAGGTAGTGTGAATGGAGTTGACAGGTCCCGGGGCATTCTCGGTACAAGGCCAGTCAGATAAGACCTGGTTTGGTCATGACCCAAGAGAAAGCAACAAGAACCTCCACTGACAGTATTCATTTAACATTGTTTTTCACTCTGCCAGCTACTTTTTAAACATCAAAACAAGTTAAGGCATATGTAGGAGAGGGATTAATATAATTCAAATACATATCCCGTAAAGTAATATGCACTGACTAACCAATTAAATATACTATACACACAAAACAGAGTCAAAAAGAACAAAGGAGCTCTGGTGAGAGAAAAAACTGTAGATGTCAATCTGATTTCTTCAAAGACAGAACACTGGCAGATGGGACCAGAATGCGCAATTATCCTTAATTACTATGTTCCTACAAAACGAACTGCAAACCGGTATGCGAAAAAAAAAAAAAAAAAAGCTAACCATCTAAATAAAGCATAATGTAGGGGTGAATTTAACACCAACTTGCACAAAGTCAAAAGTGAGGCATTCACTGAAAGGCCAAAAGACATTCCTAAGCACAATCAAAAACGAATGAGTCAGACGTATTGGGCCTGCCTCATCCTTGTACTCTTCAATGCACCTGATGGAGCAGAGAAAATAAAAAAAATTTAACCCCTAACAAATTTTATAAATAATTAATAAATTGTTCGTTTAAATGTATTAATCAACACTGTATGTGTGGGAAGGGTAATATGCAAGTGTATGTGCTGAATAATCTATTAACGAATGTCCGTGTCTAATTATAACATAAAAATAAATGCGAACTAATTTAAAATAAATGCATGATTTTGTGCTTCATAGAATATAAATGTGTCGTTGCAAAAACAATAGTGATGGTAAGTAAGGAACAGCTTAAATGTTGCTTTCTGCTAGGTAATAACTAATTGGGGTACGTAGATGACGGGAGGGAAACGAAAAGGCTATTTTTCTCTATTTTAATTATGTTTTGTTTGCCTCAAATTAGTGCTTCAAAAGTATAACCGAGTGGCGATATAAAATGGCTGCCAGTTAATGAAGTGCGCAAGTGCGGGGAAACACGTGACAAGGGAGAAAAGTTGGAGAAAAGCTAACCTCGTGATGTTGCTGAGAGGCTAGGATGCGAGAAATGGTCAAGGCTGATGTGACCTAATTGAACTGATAGTGTGCCGTGGTGATCAGCAAAGAACCGTGGGAAACCAGTTTAAGAGAAAGGACAATGCCTGCAGAGTTCTCGAATGTATCGAAAGAAGTTACAAATGTACTGATCAAAGCGGATGGAAACATGTCTTGAACTGTGAGAAAGGAAATGATCCAAGGACCATTGGATCAATCAATCAATCAATCAATCAAGTCACTTATAAAGCGCACTACATACCCGCGAGGGTCTCAAGGCGCGGAGGGAAGAGGGGGGTGGTGCTGCTACTGATCGAAGAGCCAGGTCTTGAGGAGTCTTCTGAAGGCCAGTAGGTCTTGGGTCTGTCGGAGGTTGGTGGGGAGGGTGTTCCAGGTCTTGGCGGCGAGGTGGGAGAAGGATCTGCCGCCGGCAGTCGTTTCCGGATGCGGGGGACTGTGGCGAGGGCGAGGCTGGTCGAGCGGAGCTGGCGGGTGGGGGTGTAGAAGCTGAGTCGTCTGTTGAGGTAGGCTGGTCCGGAGTTGTGGAGTGCTTTGTGTGCGTGGGTGAGGAGCTTGAAGGTTATCCTCTTGTTGACAGGGAGCCAGTGCAGGTCTCTCAGGTGGGGTGTGATGTGGCTGCGTCGGGGGATGTCGAGGATAAGACGTGCAGAGGCGTTCTGGATGCGTTGCAGCCGTCTCAGGAGCTTAGCCGTCGTTCCTGCGTAGAGGGCGTTTCCGTAGTCCAGCCTGCTGGTGACGAGGGCCTGGGTGACTGTTTTTCTTGTTTCGGTGGGGATCCACTTGAAGATCCTGCGGAGCATTCGGAGGGTGTTGAAGCAGGATGAGGAAACGGCGTTGACCTGCTTAGTCATGGAGAGGGTGGGGTCGAGGATGACCCCTAGGTTGCGTGCGTGGTCGGTGGGTGTCGGGGCTGTTCCCAGTGATGTCGGCCACCAGGAGTCGTCCCAGGCTGAAGGGTTGGAACCAAGGATGAGGACCTCCGTCTTGTCTGAGTTCAGCTTCAGGCGGCTGGTCCTCATCCATTCGGCGGCGGCCTTCATTCCTTCGTGGAGGTGGGCTTTGGCGGTGTGAGGGTCTTTGGATCCAAGAGAACTTGATTAAAAGAATGAATAAGAGGACATGCATGGACCAATGAAAGAAAAGCGTGTTATTAATGTTGCAACAATTAGTTAGCAAAGTTAGAATTAGGGTATAAGAGGGCCTACTCTTAGTGGGAGGGGGTCACAGTCAGGAGCGGAGTTGGAGAGTCGTGTTGGTGGCTTCCAGTGCTGGGTGGTCCTGATCGATCCATTACTGAGCGGGAGATGCTGAAAGACTGTTAGATGAGACGGGTTGCAGGTAGCTGATGCTGACGAGCTGAAGTTTCTGTTGCTGTCTTAATTTTCCAGTTGAGTATGAGAATCAGGTTATTTCTAATTCTTAAACTTAGGTTAGAAATCATTAGGCCAAATTAGGAAGGTAGGTAGGTAATTAGGGTTTTGCTTCATGACGAAAATTTCCTTTCTGCAATAAATTGATTATGCTTAATAAATATTTGAATTAATAATGAATTAATAATTGAATAAAAGTTTAAATTCTTTCTCATGCTTTTAAAATTATATAAAAATTAAGATTCTTTAAATCAAATGACTCAGTGGTTATTTTTCTAAATGGTTGTGACATCAGTAATTGGTTATTGTGATTTAGCTGGTCTTAATCACTATGAACTAATTTTTACATGAATGATTCATCGACAAAACAATGAGCAGGAATATCTTAAGAAATAACTAAAAGAAAGCGATAAGTTAAGGTAATAAGATATCCCGGCTCCTTCCAGCGGTACATAAATGGTGTTTTCCATTTAGTTCTCATGCTTCTCCTAGGAATACAGAATTTCGTAAAGGTGTAAAGGAAATCCAGGTGTGTGCGTGTGTGATAGGCGATGTTTATGGGCCCCATCGTCATGTGGATGTGAGAAAATATAGTTTGCCCCTGGATGACCTATAAGTGACCTAGAGGAGAATAGTTTTTATTGTACGCGCTGCATCACACCCTACCCCATCACTCACAGGAATCGGATACCCATTTATTGCAATGTTTACAAAAAAAACGTTCATGGATACGGGTCCTCACAGAACTGCTGCAGTGAACCGACCGTCTGCTGCAAGAGATGTTTAGGATTAGGAACCGTTCTTTGCAGTTAGGTTACATTTACAAATAAAAAAAATTGCTTTAACATTAAAGTCAATAGTCAGCCACAGTAACTGTCAAACCATGTTTACTATTACTTGTGCTGACCACCAACAATGTAAGTGGATACAGTTTCTCCTAGAACTGCTATAGTGAACCACCCAGTCTGCCACAAGATATGTATATGACTAGGAACTGTTAGTCTTTGAAGTACATCGGGCAGCCTGTTTGTGTACTCCTAACAACTTGTCGCTAATATCTAGGTTTTTCTCTTCTAATTACCAGCAACTGTAGGACATACAGGTATTTTGTACTGATGTAGTGATCCGGTTCGTGCTGCCGGGCAAAGGGGAGAAAAACCCATGCCAAATGGATGGTTCTTGTTAATCCTCAGCCCTTCCAGGACATGTGGCAGAGTATAAGAGTCAGTATAGCGGCCTGTCATGTAGTTTCATTAAAAAACACTCTTACCGATACCCTAGCTTACGCTATTAGTTTCGGCACATTATAACTAGCCAGGCATCCGGTAGTACATTCCTATTAAACCACGGCCAATACAACCAACAGGCAGCCTGCATTCAAGTAATGAATGCCAGTTTAAGCAAATTAAATGTTCAAAAAATGTCGATCAAACAAGGCCCGTGTCCATTAGCACCTAACCAATACGGTGTATGCTTTTATCTTATGCTGGACTAGCAGTACACCAGAAGATGCACCTTTTTTCCCCAGAGTATGGAAGATCTACAGGCTACAATCATGACACTCTGGATGGCAGTGGTTAACTACAGGTAATGAGCACCTTGTTTGTGTGCTCTACACTGCATGTTACGCAGTTCTTTAGTATAGGTATGGTCAAATAATAAAAACAAAAAGAATTCTATTTTCCTTTTGAAGTAGAGATTAATCCAATACCCAGGTAAGAAAGGACATCCAAATAGATTTGTCCTACCTCTTTCCCTAAATAAAAGTATGTGAGGAGGTGCTTCACCTGTTTGCAACATATATGAAAAATATATAAGACAGACAGGTATGTTCAGTTTGTTAATCACCATACGTACCCGATTACAGGCTGTTTTCGTATACCACATATCGGCACTATCTATCCTCTTTATGTGATTGGCCCTTTAAACAGTCTTCTTTGTCATTTCACTCACTACTGTTGGACACCGCTATGCTGCTTCTTTTCTTTTTACCAATTTTCATGAAGATCTGGTCTGTTTTGTTGACACAAACGTTGTGGCCGCATGCAGAGTGTAATGCAGAGGACACAAGGGCTATAAGTTGGTCATCTCCACACTTTAAATTATGCACATATCGTCTTTGGACAAGGTGTGAAACTTTGGATTATGGTAAAACCGAATACGTAAAAAACTTTTTTTGATTAACTTAATGGTAATGTGATAGGTCTCCACCATAGCAGTCATGTTTGCTTATGTTGCTTTTCAAAAAAAAACATATTGTCTTGCCAGAATTCATTGTTTACATTCTGTGGTCCTGAGGAAGGTGGTTTTGCATTATCACCACTGAAATGTACGTCGACTGTATGTGGAAAACCCCAGCTCACAACAAAATATATTGCTGGATTCAATCTAAGGTGTATGTGACTTTAGGCTGGGGCATGAATGTGAGATTCGTGTGAATGTGTCTATATGAGGTATGAAGGAGTAAATGTACATGAGGCATATGAAAAAAAATTGTATGATATTGTGCTTTTGTCATGTGTGTAAATATATATAAATATGTTTGTTATTTCTTGATAAAATTGTATATTTTGTATTGATAAAACATGGGTTTGAACAATAAGGCTGAAAAAATGATTCCAAGTTACAATAAAATATATAAATTTCATTAAAAACTCATTGTTCGTGGCATCAGTTGGTGGTCGAGACGTCGGGCACTAAGAGGTAAATTTGAGAAAATATACAGGTCAGGTGGGAATGTGTTTATATTTTCCTTGTTACTTCCCCCTTTTTCCCAGACCTATGATGAATTTCTAGGGGGTACCTTTTTCCCTTTTTGTTTCATTAAAATAGTGCCATATGACTGAAAGGGTTTCGAGATAGTACCCCAACAACCAAGCCATTAGCCCCTGCAATCACTAGACTATTTACAAACATGACTGCACTGGAAGATTGCACATAGCCATGCAAAGCTATGCAAGCAGAAAAGACAAACAACTAAGTGCACCAATTTTTTTAGACTGCAAAAGAGTATGACATTTTACTATTTTGCTCATTTTATTTCTACCAATGGCAAACGAGGTTTACAGCTGCACTGCTAGCCTGTGCTCTTCTAACAGCCAACTGAGCAAATGGTTTAGACTGACTTTACAGGAGAGCACTTACACAGTCTGCTTAATGGGCACACACAAGAAAGGAGGAACATGTGCATAATATTCATTCTGTGCCTACTGCATTTGTTCCTCCACCGATCTTACTTACACCTTCTTAAAACCATGGTAGAGTAGAAAGAAACCAGTTTTGGGGGCTTTGGTAGTTCTGTAACTGAAAAGGTTGCCAAACGTGTATGGTACATTAAAAAAAGAAAAAAATGTTAGGAGTAAAAAGTATATTTAGCTTTCATGATGGTTTTCGTGTAAATATAGTAAGCTTTTCTCCAGTCAGTCTTCATTTCAGTATTGTAGGTTTTTTTCGCCATTAACACACAATGGTTCGCAAGGACGTTTTGACTTCCTTTAGTTTCTGGTAAACCAACCATACGTAGTATGAACCCCTTTTTGTTTTTGTTTTTTAAACTAAGAGTAACAGTTAACAGTGGCTAAACCAGGGATCTCTAACGAGTTACTGGTGGCTCTTGAGCACCCTACAAGTAACTCTCAGCAGTGAAGGCAACCCCGTATAGCTCATTCAGAGGATATGTGCTGATTAAAGAAGGCAGCACAGCTCCTCTCAAGACCCTTAGAGTGGAAGGCAGGCAAACCAAGAAAGGGTCCCATGATAACATTTAAATACACAATGTGCTTGCCTATGGTGTCTGCCACATGACCATCTGTCTCCACTCTCAATGTAGCAATATCGAAAGGAGTTTAGCCATGTTGTAATCCCTGCTCTCTGTCACAATCTGTGTGAACAGGAAAAAAAGAGTGCCAGCAGTAACAAGTGAAGATTCAAAGTGTTGGACTGAAGGAGTCAGAGTGAAAATGTGAGAGTTGGGTGCAAGATCAGCCCAGGAGCTGAAGAGAGCATGGTCCAGATCCAGAGTTGAGACGAGCCACAAGTGTGTGTGTGAATCTGCGGGTCTGTGTCTGCTATTGTGTCTTTCCCTAATACACAGCACGTGCGCCCAGTAACTATGCCTAGTGTGGAGGACCACCGAAAGTATATTTTGACCCATTAGGGGTTCACCTCTGGCATAACTGTATCCTTTCAAGGAACAACAGTGGTAATGACAAAGACCATTCCGGATGTATAATGGGCATTCTTGGTCTAGGTACAGCATACTCGCACTTCAGACATTAAGAACATGCGAGGCCTAATTTTTAGGCATACTTGTTATGATAGTGGCCACTCCTTGCATTATAATGGCCATGACGGGCATCATGATGTCCAGCCTTGGAATAATGGTGGGCCCTATTGGTATACTACAGGTACCCACAGTGTTAGGATTTAGAAGCCATGGCCTTGGACTGTACTGCATAGGCAAGTGTAGCAGAATCATTCAGTGCGAGGCATTTGTACACCTGAGGACGGCAAGCCAACGTTTTGGGGACTGCACTTCCTAAATGTTAAAACTGATATTTTGAAAAAGAAAAAAAAGTGTTTCTCCTGAAAAGGTTTTTCATCTGGAATATGTACTTTGCTTGTCCTCAACAAGGAAATTGCATTGGATAGAAAAATGTGCATTTTCCATATACTTTCCATAAACTAATAGTCTGACGAAAACAAAAGGTAGCGTTTGCAAAATACTTTTGAAGCGCTTAGTCACCTGAACAGCTTGAGTGGTCACTGCTGATAATACTCCTTAAACTGATCGCTAGATTAACGTTAAAAGATGCTACTATTTTACAGCCATTAAATTTGCTATTCACGCTAGAGGATTTTTCTTGAGCAGTAGCAGCTCGCACTATAGAAAAGGCTGGAGACCCACTGGCTATATAGACCGCAGAGGCACATAGTTGGCTATAGCAAAATTATTTTATGAGTCCATCTTCTATCAACTTTAGCGCTGGAACCAGCTGTACTAGTGCTTCCTCCGAAATTTGATTTTAACTACTGCACTTTTGAGTGTGTGGAAGCAGTAACCTGTTTGTTAAAAAAAAAGCAGGAGAAAAGTGAGCAAAAGCGGACTGGCCACCTTAAAGGACACGGTTGATAGGCTTGGCAATCAGTAGTAACAGATTACATCAAAAGCGTGGCCTTTCATTTAGGTTGGTAGTGGGAGACTAGGCCTGAAATTTAAAAAGACCAACAGATCTCTAAATGTATTAGCCCATGGTGAGCATGCAGAATCAAAATGATTATTAAGGTCTCCAAGTAATGAGTTAGAACTACTAGCTGTTGTCAACATTAGGGAAAGATTACTGGATTCACTGGTGGCTGAAGTGGGTCTATAAACTAAAATTATTGAAGACCCTGCAGATTTTCTATTTTATTTGAGGAGTCTCAAGGTCAGATGTTTAACATGATCTCATATTCACACACTCCAAAGAATTTTCGCAAAAAACGCCACACCTCATATGTATTTTGTAAGCTGCCAGAGACTAATAAAAATAAAAAAAAGGTGAACTTCCTCAAATAGGTTTTTCGGTAGTATGTTGGAATATTTTACACAGGAGCCACACAAAGTTGCCTTCGTGTCCAAAATGAGAAAGGGTGCAAGGAAGTGTTTAGAAGGCTGAAATATGATGTTTATATGTTATCTGGTATGTTAACAGATTAGACAACAAGGGTCGAGGCGATTCAATTAAGTAATGATTTTACGTGATTACTACTTTAAACAATTTGCACAAATGCTAGGGAATGTATTCTATAATGTACTTCAAACGCGAAAAAAAGGCAATGAACGCGCACTCTGAGGCGGTAAGTGTACCCTCAAGGCTCATTAAACGAATATGCCTTTTAAAACAAGATTCATATCACAATACAATATCACAAAGTAATCTAAGGATGCAAATACATGCTTGTGTGTCAAACAGCAGCCTCGTTTTTAGATCATGGGAACAAAAACGGTCACGTTCCTACTTCGCACATCTGGTAAAATACTAGGATTAAATACTAATCATAGGCAGATGATGCCCCTGAACTAAGTAACAAACACTAATGTGCACGTGAGACGGTCCTTTAAAAGTTATCCCTTTGCACACCATTAAGAGCGACGAAAAACCAATATAGACAGGCCTCAGTAAGAACAGAGTTAAGTCATCGATAAGTTGCAGGGTTCGTAATCCCTGCCGGAAAAAAACCTTCAAGATGCGGTACAGGAGGCCTGGGCATTTACAATGAGCCATGCGCAGGTGGGTTTTGGACATCACTGGAACCATCAAAACGTTCATGAAGCAACACCTAGAACTCTCGATTTCATCTGATGAACATCCGTTTGGAGATTGCCACCGCATACCGTGAGAAAAGCAACTTGCTGACTGGACAAATATTGAATACGATTATGGCTTCCCAAAACCGACTCACGTCCGTTGAATTCAAAGTGATCGTATGACATGAATGAACGCCTTCTCTCTGACAGGAGCCAATTACTATTTGAATTCCAGGAGACACCAATAAGCCATAGAATATCCGCCCTCCGTCAGCCTAGACGACCACTTGCAGATTGAATTAGAAATACCAATTTCGCCCGCCAATACTCCCAGTCATTTCATCGCACTGTTTAGTTCTTGATCTATCCTTTAACCAAGTTTGCTCTATCACGTCTAAATAGCTGGCAGACGGAGACCTAAAAGAGGCTAACCTGGCACTATACATCATCCAAAACAATGGGGGGCAGGTGGCATTTCTTTTCACTAAGCAGACACCGGGTCTCATTTTCCTCTCTTCCGAGGCTAATTCACCAACTTTTCTAGAACAGACCCTCTGCTTTCGGCTGATTGAAGAAATGCGCCTATTAAGAGTAACTCTTGCACGGGTAGTAAGGCCAGCAACAGCCAATTCGTGTTAACGTCAGCTGTGGTGAGGAAGAAACACAACCAAAACACTACACAAGGAGTAAGCAACCTCCCTCTGTCCGTGATAATACCCCATTCACAAAGCTCATTGGGCATGGAACACAAGTTGCGCCCCCGCGGCCGTCGCCATTTTAACGGAGGGGGGCGCCTCGCACACTTCCAAGCGGTAAGATGGCGGCGGCCGCTTGTGGCGTCGTTTGTTTTTCTGGCGGCTGGTGCGCGGTGCTCCTGCCGCTCGTTACCTGTGTGCGTTCCGCGGTGCCCTGTTCTGTACTCGGCGGGCCGGTGCAGCGCAGTCCCTGGTTCTCACAGGAACAGCAGGACCCAAGCGGCGCCTCCCTAGCCTGGGACGTAATGACGCCACCGCACACGCTAGAGCCGTACAAGCCGCGCACGCGACACACGCAGCGCGTCATTCGCCAGCGAAAGAGTGGCCACTGCTGCGCATGTGCAAGCGTTAATGGCCTATTAGAAAAGGGACAAGGACCCAGTACGAGTTAGCGTTCTTCTTTAGACAGGGACGTAGCCGGCTTTTTCTAAAGCACTGCACATTAACGTGCCTATCAAGACATTTAAAGGACACCCCTATAAAGAAAATGGGGGTGCATGAACAGAAGCAAGTGTTGGAGCGCTTTTGATAATTGGGAAATATTTATTCTTGATGTGTTTAGTTAACGTTAGTTGGTCGCAATTACAATAATAAGGACTTCACGTTGGTTTTACTATGTCTCAGCCAGATCACACTAACATCCATTTTAGAGTTGTTGCTGACATATAATCAGTGGTATTACATACACTCTGAGTTGGAATGTTAAATATATAATCGAAATAAGTTTTTTTGCAGTTTTATATGGCGCGAACTTGACCCGATGGTATTGGAGCGCTTTACATGAGCACCAGTTACATTACACAAGGAAACATTCATTTTTTGGTATCAGGCCCGGTCCTAGGATTTTTGGGGCCCTGGGCCGAAAGGGAATGTGTGAGGCCCCTCTAAGTGACACCTTCTGGGCTCGGGAAGCTCTTTGGGCAGACTCTTCCTAGGCCGCAGCTCCTCCTCTCAGCCTCCTACAAGCATCTCTTTTACAGCCCATTTCGGGCTGAAGGTGCAAGAATTGCTTGGTGGCTAAGAGGTAAACCTGTGGGGCGCTAAAGTGCTGACAATGGGCCTCCCGCAGTCTCTGAATGGGCAGCCGCCGGGCAGGAGGCCTAATTGCAGGACAAACCTGCAAAATGCGCCTCCTTACAACTGGGACACCATCCCTAAGAGGCCCAGGGAGGGCCCCCTCCCCTCCCTCTCTTGGGCCCAGTTGCAAAGAGAGCGTTTCTTTCAGTTGAATCGGCCTGAGTACAAGAGGGCTGGTGGTGTGTTAAACTGGTGCGGGGCCCCATGCTGGTGGGCTCGGTGTGAGGCCCTGCCCACACTGCCCATGCCTAGTGCTGGCCCTGTTTGGTAGGCACTGGGATATTAAGTGATTCGCCCAGAATCACAGGATGTTGAGCCGCCGCCGAGACTCAAACCTGGTTCCCCAGTTCCAAAGTCGGCACATGTGAAGGGACTTACTCCAGTGGGCTCCTCTGTTTTACTGAATAGACTTCAAACTCATTACTCCTGGATCCTGGTCTTTCGTTCCTAACAATTTGGCAACGAGTTCCACCAGAGGAGCTCATGCCGTGACCCTGTTACAGGTCGCTGCCATTGGCATGTGAGCACTGTACCTAACGGCGCTATGGGCAGAAGTCTTGGAGAGCCACTCGAAGGGGCAGCTTGGCGTATTGTGGTAACTTGCTGTGGTGGCTTGTGAGCTTTGTGCAAGGCTAATTAAGCGTGTGCCAGCTTTAAAAATAGAAGCGGTTGTCTCGAATGCTGCGGCCTTGTGCGTCCCGTCAAACACGAGCCTCAGTGCAAGTTCATTGGTCTGCACGTGTGCACTGTGAAAAGCGTCTCCATTGTTGCTATGATGAGCGAACCAGGTGCCGGGTTGTTTTCCAGGCCATGCAGACGCACGCCATCACGCCTCTTGACGTTATGGTGGGCATCTTAAAATTACCTGTGCCTCACACGCAGTGCAGCGCTGTTTAGCTTGCATCTTCGGTGACAGACACACCTTGGAAATTTTGGAGAAAGGATTTCACAAGCCTGCATTTTAGCAGAGGCACCCCCCATTTGGTCGCCCCACCCAGATCCCACGAACTCAGACCACACCAATTTCGCGTTGTGGCAGAATTGAGGCCTCAGTTTATTAGGCAGTTTTCAACTTACAAGCGATCCTTCAACACCCATTACTTTATTTATTCGGCAAGCCTGTGACCTCCGTACCATAGAAACAAAATACGAAGGAACCTCTTAGATCCCTGTTCAAGCTGCACAGCCAAGTTCATCTCCGAATAAATCCAATAAATTGAAAAGTTTTTTATGTTTAATCTTCACTTTTTTCACTCGATTCTCAGAAAAGTAATGAGAATCGAGTGAAAAAAGTGAAGATTAAACATAAAAACTTTTCAATTTATTGGTTTATTCGGAGATGAACTTGGCTGTGCAGCTTGAACAGACAAGATTCACTCGTATTCTGTTTCTAACGTTTAGCGCTGCTGGGCGGAGCGCAAAGCAAGCGAGCACGCCGCAACAGTTCTGATATAGCCAAGCATGTTAATATATGAGTACATTGGAGTGCATCTCACCACCTCTGTAATACCTCCGTACCATAGCCAAAAGCACTGTGCCTTACATTCAGTGCCGGCCGCCTTTGACTTCCACTCTGGGCAGGCGTCTGTTTCCAGCTCCAACCGGGTGACCTTTGCCTTCTGGTTCCGTTATTCACTTCCACTCTGGGCAAGAGTCTCCTTCTAACCCCAACCGGGTGACCTTCCACTTCCGGTGCAACCACACCTTTCGTTCTGGGTCAGCGTCTGCTTCCAAACTGACCGGATGACCTGTCACTTCTGGTGCAACCACCCATTCCATTCCGCGTGAGCATCTGCTTCCAACCTGACCGGGTGACCTTTCACTTCCGGTACCACCACACCTTTCCTTCCGGGTAAGCATCTGCTTCCAACCCGACCGGGTGACCTTTCACTTCCACTGCCATTACACCTCCCATCTTCTTCCGGGCCACAGGCTCTGCCCTTGACTGTTTTCTTCCTGTTCAACCCCCAAGGCCATTGCGGTACTGAGAAAAACGCACCTCTTGTCCACTTTAAATCAAAAGGAGTACAGGGAGTCGGAGGTAAAACATTTGGTTTATTCAAGCTTGAACAGATGCAAGACCCACAAGGAAAAAGCTATTCTGTGTAGGTAATGAATGACCACACAGAATTCTCCTTTCATATTTATACTATACTTTAAACAAGTCTGCCTACACCCCTTCACTTTCCTCCCCCTAATCCATTGGAAAATTCCTTCCAGTTATACATACAAAAAGAATAGCTAACCACACTACATTTTCAAGATAAGGGACCGCAAGCCATTGCTTAATTGCAAATTGAATGGAAAAAGACCAGCGTGACTTTCCATCTCAGAGAAACACAAATGATTAACAAAGTGTAATTATTCTAACAGCCACTCTGTACTTTTCCAAGGACATGGAGAGAAAAAAATAAAAGAATGTACAATGTCAGAAGTGCATGGAAAATTCCTCAAACAATCGTTGTACAAAGTCAGGTGGATTTAAAAAAATGTCTGCACTCATGTTCATATTATATAACCTTTTCCTCAGTACCCTGCCAGTGCCCCCCCGGGTCCTAACTCTCAGCTGTTTGTGGTCTGTTCCCCTTTGGCAAATGCTATTTTGATGTAGGATTGCTCTCCTCTGCTATCAACAGGCCATCTTTTAAGTCTCCTCTGCAACTGATGTTCCCTAGTGTACCCCGCTCTCTACTTTTTCCTTTTTCAGAGGGTGGGTGGGTGGGTGGGTCTCCTCTGTAAAATTCCCAGGAGAAAGAGGCTCCCATGTCACACGCCTGTGGTTAAATACCCTCCCACCCCCAGGCCAAATCCCTATGCTTAACTTTATGGCTGGGCTAAACCCAGTGTCCTAATCTGCTGCCCAGTAACATCCCTGCCTTTGCTCCCCTTAAATCTGCCCAGTCCTGTCCGGTTTCTGCTCCCAGGGATTGGCCTCCACTAAGGCCCCCAGTCCAGCCACATCCCCCCCTTCCCTTCAGGGAGCAGGGGGCAGAACCAAGGGGCATAGCGGAGCAACCCCCACCTGATCGCCCCACCCGGATCCCAGAAACTCAGACCACACCAATTTCACATTATGGCAGAATTGAGACCGCAGTTTATTAGGCCGTTTTAAACTTACAATCAATCCTTGTACACCTATTTCTTTATTTATTCAGCAAGCCTGTGACCTCCGTACCATAGCCAGAAGCACTGTGCCCTATATTCAGTGCCTGCTGTCATTCACTTCCACTCTGGGAAAGCATCTGCTTCGAGCCCCAACGGGGTGACTTTTCACTTCCAGCGGCCTCATTAACTTCCACTCTGGGCAAGCGTCTGTTTCAACACCAACCGGGTGACCTTTCACTTCCAGTGCAAACATGTAGGAAGCTGGCTCTGTATATACTATACCAAAATGAGGTAAAGTGTGTACAGTGTCTAGTGGAACCCCAAAGGTAGGCAGAGGAAAAAGTAGATAGCACCTTACCCTCTATTTGTGGTAGTGTGGGCGAGCAGTAAGGCTTTGAAAGGAATCAAAACCCTAATTTAGATTTAGGCCCTAATTATTATGTTCATTATTCTGTTTTACCTATCACTTGCCCACAAACTGTGAAATATTATCATGTAAAGAAAGAAAAACAGTATAATGCGGTTTAAATGTGTGGTTAAAAGTGCATGTTTAAGTTGCACATTTTATCTGGTAATAACCTACAGCCTGCTTCCAAAAAAAGGTCTAAAGGCGGTATGACTTAAGTGTTTTTTCTTCTCATTGTACGCTTGCTGAGAAACTTCCTGACTTGAATATGTAACAGGAAATTCGGGGCAGCAAGAATGTTCCAATTGTAGCCTGTAAGTGTGGTGTGACTTCTAGAAGTCACGATCACAGAAAAAAACTGCAGGAAAAGTATGTAATCTGGGTGGGACATAACGCAAAAGCAGGAAGCTTTTTCTATTGTTCACATTGTATTAAAGATGGATGTATGCCAAAATTAGTATTATAAGACTAGACTCGCAGTGTGTGTAATTTGACACTGACTTGTGCTTCTCTTATAGTACGGGTTGCTCTCCCAGCTGTAGTAGTCTGGCATATGCAATAAACCTGTTTGTACTCCTTTTGTTGCAGATTTTTTCCTGACATCGTGGCAGAGCCAGCCAGGAGATCCCATTTGCACCGGCCTGCCGCTGGGGAGGTTCCACTTCGGGGCCCCTTCGGACAACTAATTTAGTCGTGCACAATTTGAGAAGGATGACAGACGCCCGTTGAGACAAAAGATCTGTTTTTTGGACGACTGGGGTACCGGTCTGAGGGACGTCTGCAGCGGCCAGATAAGGTAGGAAAAAAGGGCGATCCTCGAATCCTTGTGTATTGACCCACAAGTGTTATAAACGGAGATGTGTATTTAGTTAATCCTGGCAGACCTTTGTTTAGGAATCGTCAGAGAGGGAGAAGGAGAATTAAATGTCTTTTGTTGATCCTGACAGACCTTTGTTTAAGAATCGTCAGAGAAATAGATGTTTATTTAATTAAACTTGGCAGACTGTTTTTCTTTCCCTTGGGGAATTATTAGAGAAATGGGAATTATATAAGAAATGTATCCTGGCAGTTTGAATTAGGAAAACTACAGAGAAAGAGAGAAAAAGTTGACATTTTGTATAAATATGTTATGTGAGTTGCTTTTTTTATATATATAATGTAGATTTGTGATTGTTATATCATGTGTAATAGATCATGAGTTCTCTTGCATTATCAGAGGTACCAACTGTTTTTTTAAGTGTTAACTCCATTAGGACAGGAGCCTTTAAGAACAGTAAAAGTTGGGTCTACTAGGATACCAGGTAGATTTATTCTGTGTAATATAGAGCCATCTGATTTGAGTGTAGGTGTGTCGTGTGAAACTCTTGCAAGTATCCTACAACTTGCTTATTTAGGGATAACTGAAGACGAGACTAAACAAAAGGGAATAGTCTGTGTTATTGTCCATGAGTTTTTTCCCCATGAACAGGAATAGTAAAAGTTTCTGGTAGATTAAAAGAAAAATTGTGAGGTCATGCCTTTCTTTAAGAAATCTTCCCCGGGGAAGCAGGGAGAGAAAGGGACTCCTTTAGGCCATATGATTTCCACATTTCCAGGAGACTCTGATAGAATAAAAATACATTGTCAGGAATGGGCAGAAGGTACAAAGACTTCCCTGGTTCCATGGCCACCAGATGGCTCTTTTGATAATACAGTGATAGCCCATGTAATATCATATATCTTACAAACAAGAGAAGAGCAGGTGTTTCCCAGTAGTATAACAAGGTCTTGGCGTCCATTTCGAGCAGGGGGTATGATAGAGTTAGGACAAAGTTCCCCTCCGGCTGAAGTAAGATCCCTTCATGTACGAAATATGCAGGGAATGACAAGTTTTATACAGAGAAAAGAAAGGAAAGGAAACAGTGACTTGACACCCAATGAAATAGTAGCGAAGGGAGAAAACAGTTGGTATAATGTTGTCCCATTTACTTATAACCTTGCAGTGTGGACAGAAGGTATGATGCCACAGATGAAAGTGTGGCCAAAAGCAGCATCCTTTGACCCTGAATTGATAAATATGGCTGATCTATGTATTTTTCAAGGTTATGGGGACCCAGAATGGGATTATGATTACATGCAACAAAGTCTGTGTGTGTGGAAGAAATATGCTTTAAGGTCTGAGACACCTTATGAGGGAAATGGTGGCAGGAAACCGGCTGTAATGCAGATGCCACTGGTGTATAAGATCCAGAGAGCACAGCCTATCTATGTTCCATGGCAACACATGGATAAAGAAAATAAAAAAAGGCCTGCCTCTATTACACGAAGGAGGAGGGAAATGGATAAAAGCATTTGAAAATGCAACAGCTGGGATACCTTTAGCTCTTGGGGATGTAAAGAGCCTGTTGAGCTCCATAGTAGGGGATGAGGTGGATAGTATAATGAGAAGTGCAGGGATACAAGGAGTAACTATTACTAAAGGAAAACATGATGGGTCTGCTTTTGGAGTAGTGCGCTCTTGGGTGTGGACTGAATTAAGGAATAAGTACCCAGACCGACCAGATATTGGGGCATTGATGACACAAACTATGTCTCAAGGACAGTCCTGTGCAGACTACATAAAAATGGTGAAGAAAAAGTGGGAAGCAGATGTAGGACCTGTAGACATGGGAGGTATCATCTACAATGTTTTAAAACAGGGGCTACCAGGAGATATACAAGACCATTTAGATCAGGTTGTGGCCTTAGATGTAAAACCCGGGGCAGAAATACAAGCACATATTATACATTTTTGTAGAAAAAAGGAAGATAAGGAGAGGAGAAATAAAGACCAAAGTGACAGAGCCCAAGCCAAACTGGAGACACAAAAAATACAGAAAAATGAGAAGGAAAAGACAGGAAAAGAAATGGCTGTGCAGGTTCCTGTTGCAAACAGGGAGCAAGGAAGGGGTCAAAGAGAGGGGAGACAGATGCAAGGAAGAAGAAATTTTAAATGCCATTACAGCAGTAACATTGGACATTTTATTGCTGTATGCCGCTTTAAGAAGAGTGATGAAGCGCAGGGAGTGATAGGAATAGGGAGAGGAAGGGGAAGACAAAATGTGAACACGTCAGGGCCAGCGCCTCAATATGATCCTTATCAGTATGTCCCCTATACTCAACAACAAATAACTCCACTACCACAGGTTTATATGCCACAACAGCAATTTGCTAATGTACCTGTTCAGGGCGCACCAGCACCTGTTGTACAGACAAGAGGGCAGCATCAGGTGCAGACTACTGCATTGGTGAGCACAGGGAGTCAAGGACAAGGGGGAGTGATTGTTCAAGGTGGAAACCCCTTTTATCATACAGCCTGATGAGACGCACCAGGGAATCCCAATTGTTCTGTGGTAGCTAGGACTCTAGACCCAGAGGAAGAACCAATGGTAGAAATGATTATAATGGGAAGGAGGTATGCTTTCTTGGTTGATACAGGGGCAACAAAATCTTGCCTCTCAGAAGGAAATGTTCTATTGTCCTCTGCCACCATGGATACCCAGGGCTTCTCTGGTAAAGTACAGTGCATTCCATATACAACACATGTGCCCATAGAGGTGGCAGGAGTTCGAATGCAGGAGCGTCTCCTTTATTCTCCAAATTCACCAGCAAATTTATTAGGAAGGGATATCATGTCTAAATTAAACATGACAATAAGGTTTTCCTCTGATGGGTCCATGACATGTGAAATACCAGGGCAAGCGAAATGTGGGATACATCTGCTAAGAATACCAGAGGAAAATGTGGTTGGAAGGGCAGAGCCAGTGCATTATAAATTGCTAGCAGATGCAGTACTTATGGTTCTGAAGACAGAGGAAAACTTTTAGGGAGGTGGATGGAATTGCCACCTAGACTAATTTTCAGGAGACGAGCTGGTGGTAATGAACTGGGACAGGTGAATACCCTTTATCTTGAGTGCATGGAAATATGGAGTAGGTGTGGTGCTTTGGTGGCGTTAGATAATGATGGAGGAATTTGGAAGGCCTGATTTTTCGTATGGCTGGTTTGAGACCACGGGACATTTCTGACTCAGAACTCTTTTCAGACGATCCCACCAGGACTGAGATAGTTTATACACACACTGTACCCTTGTTAGTGCGTGTTTACCATGCACAGACCACATTACCAGTTGTGTCATCCCCATCCCATGATATTGAAGCACTTGTAGCAGTCCCGCCTTGTCTCTGGACATCAGCTCCAGATGAGGTAGGACTGATACTATCCGCTGAACCATTTAAGATAAAGTTGAAGCCAGGTGCACAATTGCCACGTGTAAAAGAGTATCCACTGTCCAAAGAAGCAAAAGAAGGTATTAGAGGGACAATACAAAGACTAAACAATCAGGGAGTCCTGTATTCCTGTCCATCACCATGTAACACCGCAATTTATCCTGTAAAAAAATCTACAGGTAATACTTGGAGGATGGTTCAGGATTTTCGCCCCCTTAATGCCATAGTATTAGCAGAGTACCCCATAGTGCCAGACCCATCTGTGATATTGACTAATATACCAAGTGATAGCAAATGGTTTTCCATAGTGAACCTAAAGAATGCAGTGGCGTAGCTAGGCACTCTGCTGCCCGTGGCGGTCACTGCCTTTTGCCGCCGCCGCGCGCTGAAGAGCGGGGGGGGGGTGCAGGCGATGATTTTACCCGCCGCCGTCCCAAAACTCGTGCCGCCCGGGGCGCACCGCCCCCTCCTTGCTACGCCAGTGAAAGAATGCTTTTTTTAGCATAACTTTACATCCTGACAGTCATTATTTGACAGCCTTCAGTTTTGATGGCGAAAAAATCGTCTACTCTAGACTCCCACAAGGCTATTGTGAGTCTCCATCTGTGTTTAATAGAGTATTGAGAGATGATTTGTTAAATTTCCAGTCAGACAGTACAGTCTTGCAATATGTAGATGATTTACTGATATGTAGTAAAACAGAATCTGAATGTGTTTTGGGCACTGTCAATCTCTTAACACTACTTGCTACTAAGGGATACAAATTGGACAGGAAAAAATTACAGTTTGTGCAAAAAGAAGTGCTCTATTTGGGCCAAGTGTTCTCTGCAGAAGGCAAAAAGATAGCAGGTTCTAGAATACAAACTATACGGGATCAGCCTCAGCCCAAGACAGTATAAGACATGCAGAAATTTCTAGGCCTTTGTAATTTTGTACGTCAGTGGGTATTTGATTATGCTACCATCATACAACCACTATTATATGCAATGAAGAAAGCTAAAACTGACAACACAGGCATACAGTGGAGTGATGACAGTGTAACTGCTTCAGCCCTAGCGCTAGCAAATCCAGACTATACAAAGAGATTTTTTCTGTTTTCTTCTGCACTCAAAAATACCCGTTGGGTCACAAACCCGTCGCCTATTTTAGTGGACTATTAGATCCAGTAATGAAAGGTCACTTTCCTTGTGAGCGAGCGCTTGCAGCAGCAGCTTTTGCAGTAGAAAACAGTAGTACTATTACAGCAGGATGCCCTGTAACACTGCATGTTGAGCACTCTCCATTTGCTGTGCTGCAGAAAAATAAAAGTACACTGACCACTCAAAGAGCAACAGGTTAAGAAGTAATACTGTCAAACCCTTCTATCTGCATTGAGCGAGTACACTCAGTCAATCCTGCAACTTTTTTAGTGGACCCACTTGAGCCCACTGATCATGACTGTAGTGTAACATTGAAGGAGGACAATCACCTGGCACATGAGGACCCCTTGTCTGATGGCCGACAATTATTTATTGATGGTTCCTCATGGATAGACCAGGAGACAGGCAAAAGACATACAGGTGCAGCTGTTGTTGAGGCTATTGGTACATCTACTGATTATACCTTACACACATTGCACCTCTTACCCTTGCCATCCCAAGACTCAGCCCAAGTGGCTGAATTAAAAGCATTGATAACGGCCCTACAGGCTTGTCAGGGTCAGCCAGTAACAATATACACTGATTCAGCATATGTAGCTTCCACAGTTCACTCAGGGCTGAAGAGATGGGAACGGCGACGATTTCTTAAATCTGATGGGACACCAGTAGCGCTCCAACATCTTTTAGCTGACCTTATTGCTGCATTGCAAATACCATGTCAAGTAGCAGTGGTTAAGTGCCAGGCACATACAAAAGGAACAGATTTGGTGTCTAAGGGAAATGAAGCTGCTGATACATCAGCAAAGGAAGCTAGTTTGTATGCAATGAAAACATGCAGTATGCACACTTTAGATGCAGATGATGAGGTTGAGATAAAACACTATGAGAATATTTCGACAGAGGCATTATTAGACATTCAAAATGCAGCACCACAACATGAGAAAGATCTCTGGAAATTAAGGGGGGGAGTGACTAAATTTCCAGATCTCCTTCATCGATCAGCAACTTCAGGTAAAGTTATAATGTCTCAGTCACTACTTATAACAGCCCTTCGACAACACACAATTCTAAAAGAGACATGATGGATGAATTAAATAAAAGCTGGTTTATCCCTAATCTAGGACCATTAGTTGATGTATTCCTAGCTTCATATCATGTGTGTTATCAGTACTCTAATAAGGGGACACCAAAAATGCCTTCATCCTCCATTCCAAGACCAATAGGTCCTTTCATATAGTTACTCACAGACTTGGTAGATATGATACAAAAATGTAACAGATATAGGTACCTGTTAGTAATGGTGTGCCCATTTTCACGATGGATTGAAGCAGGACCCTGCTCCAGGTGTGATGCTTACCAGGCAGCCAAATTCCTGGTGAGAGAGAGGTCATACCGAGGTGGGGGGTTCCGGCGGCAATACGCAGCGATAATGGCAAACACTTTGCTAACACAGTATTTCAACAAATTACTAAACTATTAGGAGTGGAACACCAGTTTACCTCAATTTACCACCCAGAGAGTAATGGAATTGTTGAGAGGATAAATGGCTTATTGAAAAGCAAAGTGTCAAAAATGTGTGAGACACTGGAAAAAAATTGGCTTTACTGCCTTCCCCTTGCTCTGTATGCATTGAGAAATGCTCCTTCAAAGGATCATCATTTGACCACTCACCAAGTCGTAACAGGTAGGCATTCTAATTTTTCCTTTAAACAAAATCAAATGATTCGTTCTGTTACTAAGTCTGCATCAGAAAGTGTTTGGCAAGAAATTAATGCATATATGTCTGCCTTAACAAAAGCTGTACAGGTTTATTCTAAACAGGTTCAGCTGCAACAGGCCGACAGTACTACACCACCCCTGCCCTTGTCTACAGCCATCAGCATCGGTTCCTGGGTCTTCGTGCGCAACATCGTGAGAACATGGAAAGTCCCCAAGTTTCTAGGCCCCTACCAAGTAACACAGAGCACGCCAACAGCAGTAAAAGTGGAGGGAATGCGGAACTGGGTACACGTAACAGACCTTATTCCATTTTTGGCCTCACTCCAGCAGAGAGGGGAGGAGACAATAGTCCAAGAATAAATGATATAATGAAGAGACAGTTAAATTATATTTTTCATAGTATAATAATAAGTTCAGTGGTTATGATTATTACTCTGATAATTTGCTATTGTATTATGTGTTATGTAGATGCAAAAGATCCCACCCATAGGGAAGAAACATTACGCTTTCGTAGAGATGTTTTTAATGAAACAGATATACATCCTCTGCATGATTCTTTACTTGATAATTTGTGGTATAAAAGCATGCATGATATAGGTACCAATACACAAAATGATAGTTGTTATGTATGTTCTCTTATTCCCCACGCCATAGAAACACCACCTTTAGTGTATCCTAAAGAAGTGCCTGTTAATATAACAAATTGTTTATTGCACCTTTTCTTGTGTAGGATAAAAGCACAATTACAGCCAAAGCATGTTAGTCCTATGACTGCCAGAGTTAATACAACTAGATTTGATACAACCCCTGAA
Organism: Calotriton arnoldi; assembly: GCA_963921515.1. Classification (NCBI taxonomy): domain Eukaryota; kingdom Metazoa; phylum Chordata; class Amphibia; order Caudata; family Salamandridae; genus Calotriton; species Calotriton arnoldi. The sequence continues at coordinate 760,402 of CAWUFW010007302.1, read as the reverse complement.
AGTTTGCAAATTCTGACAGATAAAACAGAGCTAATGAAAGAGATATCCAGAATGAAGGGAGCAGGGCAGAAATATAGTTATGGAAATTGGGAGGAAGCAGTATTGGAACAAGGTATTCTAGGGAGCTCTAATCCACCATCCAACTGTAATAATTATTCTGCCAAACCACTGCCCCCAGATTGCACAGCTAGGCCACTATTAAGTATTGAAGCATCAGTATTTGCCAATAATAAATTGTACTGGAGCTAGGTTTTCATGTAGAGCCATATCTTTATGGAATGGCACAGAAACAAAAAATCATTTGAGATTTGATGTAAAAGCATCATGTCAGCAAGTATGGGATGAAAACATACAGAGATATACATGGACTGGAACTAAACGTCATCCTAAGCTGGCTGAGAAACTAATGGGATTTTCTCTTTGCTTTCAGGGAAATGGGATTGTTAAAGTGGGACGGAATCTCAATTGCAGCTCAACTATTTACAATGCCGATATGCAGGGCGGTACCTCCAGCCTTATGAATTTTTTCTGGCAGTGTGGAGTTTGAATATACACTCAATTGCCCCCCGACTGGAGCGGAATCTGCTCTCTGGTGACTTTGCATACCCCATCTATGGTAATACCAGCAAAAGAAATAAAAGATTTGCATTTGCATGCCATGAGTAAAGCATCAACTTTGTTGCATCATCACAGAAGAAAAAGGATGGCTGAGTCCTTTGGAACTTCAGTGTGGCAGGATGTGCCCAAAGAGTATAGGTAGTTCAATGACGCCCAAACATTTTTTGGGAGTCTGTTACCTATGTTTCAAGCAAAAGCAACTGCTCGCTGGGTTCAGATCACCCAGTGGGAATTGATGAAAGCAATAAATGCTACTGAAGATGGCTTTAATGCAATTAAAGAAGAGCTGCGTTCAATCAGACTTATGGTAATGGAAAACAGATATGTTTTTGGATTTGATGACAACAATCGAAGGAGGGGTATGTAAAAAAAATTAATTCCGTATGCTGCACTTTCACACCCGCAAATGATGAAGATGAAGGAAATCTAACTCAGGCCATATTGACTTTGCATAATTTGCATACACAGATGAAGAAAGAAGGGGGTGCTCCAGTTGAGTGTTTCACTGGCTGGTTTGATTGGGTGCCGTCCTGGATGTCGAGGTTGTCTAAGGCCGTGTTGCCTATAATAGTTCTGTTGCTATTGATGTGCCTAGTATTTCAGGTTATCTTAGCATGTCGCAAGAGGGTCACAACTAAAGTAGGAGGTATGTTTCCTATAATAAGAAATAAAGAGATGCAAAATACAGAATTGGAAGAAATGTACAGGGGTAGTGAGGAAGTAGTCGAAGAATCGACTAGAGAGGGGAATGAAATGAATCAAAACCCTAATTTAGATTTAGGCACTAATTATTCTGTTTTACCTATCACTTGCCCACAAACTGTGAAATATTATCATGTAAAGAAAGAAAAACAGTATAATGCGGTTTAAATGTGTGGTTAAAAGTGCATGTTTAAGTTGCACATTTTATCTGGTAATAACCTACAGCCTCCTTTCCAAAAAAAGGTCTAAATGCGGTTTTCTTCTCATTGTATGCTTGCTGAGAAACTTCCTGACTTGAATATGTAACAGGAAATTCGGGGCAGAAAGAATGTTCCAATTGTAGTCTGTAAGTGTGGCGTGACTTCTAGAAGTCACAAACACAGAAAAAAACTGCAGGAAAAGAATGTAATCTGGGTGGGACATAACGGAAAAGCAGGAAGCTTTTTCTATTGTTCACATTGTATTAAACATGGATGTATGCCAAAATTTGTATTGTAAGACTAGACTCGCAGCGTATGTAATTTGAGACTGGCTTTGTTATATCCCGCATAGATGCCCTAATGTAGATCCGTTCGTACATGCCCTAAAATGGACGTATTCATATTTACCCTAATATGGTCATATTCGTACTTACTCAATTATGGTCATGGCCGCATATGCCCAACTATGGTCACAACTGTACATGTCCTATTATAGTATGATTCCTTATATAGGCATGATCTTTCACCTACATTGGTCCCAGCTAGTACACAACGAGCTCTGAGGGCTGAACGTTATCTATCCTGTGGTTTTGAATGCAGCAGGGTTCTTCCAAACACAGGCCCACACTGTACTCATTAATTATGCATGGCTTTCTAAGAATACACCACCAGCATAATGTATGTACAAAGTTCACCCCTAACGTCTTCCTCATGTCCAATACAAACCATACTGAGGACCGAGACTCTTTAGGGTATAAATACACCACAGCTTGCCCCGGTAAAACAGAGGGAACCGAGACTTCCATGCCAACACACTGACCAGAGACGCTGAGGCTCCTGCATGCAGTCACTCCAGCTGACAGTGGTCTGACACAACCCGGATGGGGTGTCCAACTCGAGACCAGGACGGGGTCCCCACTCTCTCTATTCAGGTATGGGGGTTCGACTAAATCCTAGGAGGATTCTTGGCTCTTAGCTTCTAAGACCTACACACATATGCTAGGTACACACAGGTACATCTAGGTAGGCATCGTAGGAGTACGCGCACTTGCATAATGCTTTTATATTCATGTATGTACTCATGATTATCGCAATATGGTAGAACTGTTCTATCCCTTTGCTTTTATCGTACTGCTGATAATATATCTCTGCTATTGCCTGCTGGTCTCTGCAGCACATATATTTTACACTAGAATAACAACTGTTCAATAAATACTTATTGAAACGCCCGACTGTTTATTCTGTGTAACTCTCTGAGACAAACCGAATAAGTGAGCACGAATGACTGAGCGAAAGGTAGTATATTGTTTCCACGATTCTGAGGGAATCAGGGTTGTCATGTTCTAAGGTTGCCAGAAACTAATCTCTCCCCGATAAGAGGAGACACTAGTGGCACTGCGAGCTAGCTAATGCAAAACAATCTAACTTAAGCGGTGGGGGTGCACAGAGTCAGTCTGCCACCAAGCCCACAGCTTATGTTACACAAACGCGCAGGTCCTGCATGGGTACTATAGGAACTACACGACATGGCGCCACCAACGTTGGTTTGGTACTTATTTAACAGTAGAATCTGAGTAGTTCAGTCGTGCTATTCTCAGAGAACCTACTCACAAAACCCCAGAGACGTCTGGAGTGGGTGGGCACTAAAACCGCCGCATCTGAGTAGTACGAGAATACTATTTATTGCTGTTGGTTACTCAGGCTTGAAGGATATTCAGTTCCTACAATTGTGCACTTACACCTTATCTTAAAAACTCTTTAATCTCCCTTCTTCCAATTAAAAAATGGTGGAAGACACAGATGAATCAAGGAGAGTTGACACAGCCCTCTTCGGAACAGAAGACCCTGAAGATGCAATACAAATTGCACCAAATTTCAGAAGGGCAGTCACCATAAAACTTCTAGAACATGGCTTAAGAGCCAGGGGTGGTACAGTAATTTTCGTGATTGAGGCACACGAATCTAATAAAACAGAGGTGTTCTATTCGTGGGTTACATTCCAAGCAGTAAATGCAATTACAAATGTGTTTCACTACTACCTAGAAGGTGAAACACCAGCAGACTATACTCCCTTTGAGGAAGTAGAGGTCCCACTCACTTACCAGGAGCATAATTACTGGTTTAAAGGCGCCCTACCCCACGTACGAGGAAGAGCAAGATTAGGCCCGCTCGGAGGAGCAGGAGCCACATGGCCCATATTAGCGGCATACACACCGCATCCTGACATTAACACAATGCCAAAGCCAGACTTACTCGTACAACACAGAGATTTAATTAAAATCTACAGAAACCTCACACAATTTGTGATGAGGACTTTAACAGTTCAGCCTGCACCAGCTGCAGCACAACACACTCCAGTCCAAAGTACAGTTAATAAAATAACTCCACAAACATTACACGCGATAATGGGCAAAATGTCAGCAAAACGCGAACAAATCCCATTCTGGATAGCTCAGAAAATAACTCAGCTTGAAGCAGTATTCCCGAATACTACAGCCAGTGATAAACACAGAATCCTAACAATCTGCTTGCCCATGGGTCTCACACCACAAGTAGAGGACTGCACCTCCTGGGGTTCAGTCTTTGCTGCCATATATACCAGAACACATGGTATCCCGTCCTTAGCAGTAGTACCTGACGTATTGAGACAGATACAAAATGAGTACGGAGCAGAGCCTGCCCTTAACTTAGGGATGAAGTTGCTAAACAACTTTGAGCAGGTCTCAGCCATAATACTAGCTAACATTAAGGGGGAAGCAGCTTCAGTGGCGATCCGCCAACGCCTAAGGGAGTTCGGTCCAGAGGATCAACAACACGAACTACCCAAAATAATTGAAACTTCATATGCAGAACTAGGCAGAGACAGTTTGGGTGGGAAAGCATTAAAACCACAACTGGTGGGCAGTCCTGAAAAGGACACTACAAAGCAGACACCTACTTCTTCTAAAAAGAAGTGGGATAATAAAAAACAACAAAAGTCTACAGACACCAGATCTCAGTCCAGAGGTAGGTCTCCTCAACAGGAGCCCTCTGAAAAGAGGTATAACCTCAGGAATAGGGATAATATTAAAAAACCTGACAGGTATCAGGATACTGATACTCGTTCCTCTCGTTCCTTTCAGGGTTCATCGCGAAACTCCGAGAGGGAAGGACGATCAAAGGAGCGTACAAACTCCAGAGACACGCAACGCGCTGCGGACTATGCACCTAAAAAAGAGGATAAACAAAAATCAAAACCTCAGTTCAAAAAGAAGAAGGTAGCAGGTGTCAAGATCAGACATGCCCAGAATTCTGAGGACACAGCTTCTGAACGGGGAATGGGCTCTGACGATGCTAGACAGCGCGGCAGAAGTAACGATAGCTCGCCAGAACCTGAAGGAATTTCTGCTGACAGCGGAGTTGAGTGAGTATATCACGGTGGAAACACCTGATACTCGGGTAAGTGTCCCACATAAGTTACATGAGATAACACTCCGGATGGAGGGGGACAAGCCCAGAAAAGTTAAGGGTCTCTTTTGGAAAAATCTGTCATCTGGTTATGACATTCTATTAGCAGAACAAGACTGGCCGCCAGCATTCGTCATGGAGTGCCCTAGGGGAGAAACGATAATTTTTCCAGCCATTTCCGACCTCGTTCCCATTCACCTAAAACATGCATATGCGCAGGAGTGGGTGGTTGCCCTAGCTCCAGCATTGTAGAAAAATCATGCTGGTTGGGATGAGGAGTCAACCCACCACGTGATCCCGTTAAAAGTTTCCCCAAATGCTCAAAGGCAATACCCTATAAAGCAGGAAGCTAAAAAACAAGTCAGGGAGATTCTAGATCAACTTGAATATCAGGGGGTGATAGAAAATTGTACTTCACCTATGAACAATCCTTTGTTTCCCGTAGCCAAACCTGACAATACATATCGTCTAGTTTTAGATTACAGACATTTAAACACTTGCACAAAGACATTTGCAGTTCAAAATGCACACAGTGCCGCATTAATGAATAACAGTGTGCAGAAAAAATACAAAACAACACTTGATATCTCAAATGGATTTTTCTGCCAAAATATAGCACCTGAAACCAGGTATCTGAACGCATTCTGTGCGTTAGGATCCCAACGGCAATTTTGCCGACTCCCCCAAGGGTACAAGAATAGCCCGGGGTTGTTCTCAGCAAGGGTAACAGAGTTACTCCAAAATTTGGATGAAGAAGCATTGTCCTATGTGGATGATATTTATCTGACGGACGATGACTTAAAGAGGCACTTGACCAGGGTGAGCACCATTATTATGGGATTCGCCTCTGAGGGCTATAAATTTAATTTCAAAAAATCAAAAATTGCCCACCTCAATGTCCTATTTTTAGGATATGAGCTGTCAAGTGAAGGGAAAAGCCTGGCAGCTAATTTTTTAGAAAAGTGTGCGCTGCTCCAACCTCCAAAATCATTAAAGAATTTACAATCAATTCTGGGATTCCTGAATTTTGGTCGAACATACATTTTGGATTACGCAGAAAGAGTAAAACCTTTCTACGACTTAATAAAACCTGACTTTTCAGTTAGACAATGGACACAGGAACACACAAATATCCTGCGTTCCCTACAGGAAGACATGATAGCTTCTAAACATTTACAGACACGCGTAATTGCACAGAACTTAGTGATCCGAGTCATAGCGGGTCAATGCGGGTACACTTATTTAACTTTTAATGAAGGTGAAACAGTACCAATCGCATACAAATCACACCTGTACACAAACGCAGAGATGCGTTTCACTTCAACAGAAAAAATCCTGACAGCAGTGCAAACCGCGGTAGCAAGAGAAAGAGCTCTGGCTCAGGGAAAACGCATAATTGTCGTGACCCCAGTACCAGCTTTAGAAGCCGTTACAAAAGCTAGCATTCCAAATGCTAAAGCCTTACATCCAAGATGGATACAATGGGCTAATTCTCTTACTGCAACGGATGTTGAATACAGATTTGATCCAAGTTTAAAAACACAGGCATTCCTGCAATACGAACAAGAATATCCTCTACCAAATGAAATTTTGCCTCTCGATCAGTATGAATATATTATTTACACTGACGGATCTGCTCAACCAGCCACAGGAAGCAAGCAAGCTTACAGCGCAGCATGTGCAATCGTTAAAGGTCGCATGCGTGATGGCAAGTTCCATCCAAGCTGTACAAAAACGCAATCTTTAGGAGACTGCACGGCTCACTTGGCGGAACTCAAAGCACTTATACTGGCACTTATAAATACGGATCACGAATTCCCCACACTAATTGTGTGTGATTCCTTTTACTGTGTACAGTCGTACAATGAGTATTTACATCATTGGGAACAAAACGGGTTCAAAGATGCAAAAGGTGGCACAATTAAGCATAAAATGCTATGGGAACAGGTAGTGGAGTTGAGAAACGAACTACCAAGGGCTCACGTGATACATACACTGAGTCATCAGTGTGATGGCGTTCACGTTGAAGGGAATTCATTGGCTGATGAAGCCGCAAAGGGGGCTGTTCGCACAGCCGCCGTAGCTGCAGTTACTCGTTCAAAGACGAGGGTAGACGGCGAGATAATGGTAGCTAAAAAATTTCCACTCAAGTACTCCTACAAGTTAGATGCACAAAACATTCCATATGCTCAGATTCCTGGAGTGGGGGATAGAGTAATACCAAATATGGATCGTAGGCTAGGCTTGATTTTAGCGGCACACAAGGGTTTGGGTTCCGCGCATAGAGGCGTTACAGCGACTATTTCTTTATTGAAACAGCGCTACTGGTGGCCAGGGTTAACGAAGCAGACTAAAGACTATGTCTTGAAATGCGACATCTGTCAGCAGATAAAAGGCTCCACCGTAACACGCCCAGCGCAGACACCATTACTGAAATCAGACAAACCTCTCGCATGTGTGTATTTGGACCACTGCGGACCCTTACAATCTGATGGGTCCAAGAAATATATCATGGTTGCAGTGGATTCCTGCTCTAGATTCCTATGGGTTTGGCCTCAGCGCTCGGCTGACGCTCAAACTGTTATAAAAGATTTGCGAGTCTTTATCGGCACATACGCAGTTGGCATGTTACATTCTGACCATGGTCCGGCGTTTAGCTCTCAGGCTTACAAAGAGGCCATGGAAGGAATGGGCGTAGCATTGCGGTACTCCTCTCCGTACCATCCAGAGGAAAATTCTGTTGTGGAGAGGAACAACCGAGACTTAAAGCAATCTTTAACAGCTAGGGTATTAGGCAAGGACGGTATAGTATGGGACAAGATTATGATATATTAGGACCGACTGAACTTTTAAAGCTAAAACATGTATTTAAAATTTCTTTAAGTGCTTTCATTACCTCCAGTACATATTCTGATGATTGGGACACTGAAACTGTAAATGCTATGATGTCTGATCTAGAAAAAACAGCTGCATTTCCGAACAATGAAATGTTAGAAGGTACTTCAGACTATGATACATTGTACTGTTACCAACATTTTGGTGATCATTTCCTACACAAGTCTATAACACCTAGAAATGTATTTGAATACCACCAGTGGGAACACTGCCCAACACCTCCAAAAGGTAGTTCACAAGCGTTTGCACAGAAATTCACATACTTCTCAGGGTTTAACACATCCAACCCAACGTCATTTTATTATAAAATGGAGAAAACTTCAGCTCAGAAAATTATGTTACCAAACATATTTACTCTGCATCCTTTCTGAACCAGTTGTCTAAACAGGGTTTCGATCTATGGAAAGACACAATAGAATCAAAATCAATCTGGGGTTCTAGGGACTGGCAAGTCCAGAGAATAGAAGCACTATTTAGAGCATGCATCATTCCGCAGCAGATTTTATTTCTGAACGAAACTGTGCAACAGACATCCTGTCTTGGATTAGCCAAAGGCAAGGAAATGAACACACCGGGGTTTCCAACACCATCACAGATGGGGGCAGAATTCAACTACACAAGGGGTAGGATTAGATGCCATTTTCCAGTACAACAGATCAGATCCTGATTGGACAGAATGGCTGGTTCGGCCCATTGACACAAACAAATGTCAACAGAGATTTATGAATACAACCAGAGGGTTTAGTATCCATAGGCCAGATCCACGCTATGTACAAAGACAACATCCAGGGGTAGTGACATCGTATAGTGTTGGGAAGTTGTGCCTTGATTGGCTAGAGACCTCAACACTGACAGAAGTAAAGCACCACTTGACCTTACTGACACCTGACATGGATCTTAGAGATTTTCTACTGGGACCCAAGAAACAGCGTCAGAAACGTTTCATATATGCAGGCCTTTATCCCTACTATAATGAAAACTGGAAAATATCCCAACAAGAGGCCGCAGAAAGAATACGAGAAATAGACCGTATTAACTTAGAAAAAGCATTAGCAGTGGTGGATAATGGGTTAACTACTTTGACCTCCAGGATTTACTCCTTAGGCAACATTGTGTCCTTGGCAATCGACATATTAGATAGAACAAGATCTGGCCTTGTTACAACACGGGCAATCTCAACTACGTTCTATTATGATGTTAAGCTGGACGCTGCAATCTTTGCGTGCAGGCTATGTGCCATGGCGTTTTATAAACACCACGTCTCTGTTCTCAGAATACAATCTAACTGATAAACAGACAGAAATGGCACAAAGGGGAGCCAAATATACAATGCTGCGTATTGAGAAACTGGAAAGGTTACCATTCACTGTAGCCGAATCACCATCAACAGAATGGCTAATTCATGGCCAAATCACTCTGCCGGTCACTACGTTTCAGTTTCAATATTGCCTTGAGCAAAGACAGGCAGGCAAATATGTAAAAATGGGTGAGGGATACATCAAGGAAACTTGGGAGTTACCATATAGATACTGATGCCGGAATGGGGATCGAGAAGTGTATCTGAGTGGTACAAACTGCAAGAACGCTTTGAGCGGTTCTCTCATGTGTCAGGATATTTCTCTACACGGAGCCTGCATTGGTTCAGTGGCGAACTTATCTTGCCACATGTCAGGGACCCCAGCGGCCATGATCACGCCGGTTTTCCAGCTGCTCTCAAATGGGAGTTACTTAATGTTAAATGATCAAGGTTGTTGTGGGATGCTTCCGGGCGTCGCATATCTAGTGACTGTTAACTCCAGGGTTACTTGCTGTATGCAAGTATTGTTTCCGCCTCTGAAAACACTTGGGGAGGCGCCGCTATGGCCTTCGCTGAATGTTTCTTTTATACAGTTTGATACTCTGAACAGATTGAAAGCCATGCTTTTACAACAACCCGTGCCCTTAACCTCCGCTCGAGAAACCTATGAACTTCAAGTTGCAAGGACCTCGACCGAGATACAGGCACTCATACGTACAAACTGCCCCATTCATTTCGCAGAAATGGTGGGACGTATCTTTAACATGTCAGATACGAGCGGAATTGTACACCTATTTAAGACCATAGGGTCAGGACTGTTAAGCACCTTTCAGACAGTCCTCGGAGTAATCCCAAATTTTATACGCTCCGTATTGGGAAGCGTATTTGGAGGATTCCCGCTCATCTTGTTTCCAATCGCAGGAATCCTGATTATAATATTGCTGCTACGCAATGGACGGCCCACTTCCCGAGGGAATGGTGAACACGCTCCTGGAGCGGAAATACCGTGAACGCATGGTACAACTTCTGGGCATTTCTTGCCTGCGAGAACTCAGTGCCTCCTGGTTTCTATCATTTAGACCAGTCTGGATAGACTGCATCTTACCTGTGCTTCGATGCCTGTACTGCGGAGAAGAATGCACGTTGGATCTTTGTCTAACATTTCCATCAGATGCGCCTCCGGACACGGATGCTATGCTGGACCCCATAAAGGCCCATGCTCTGCGTTGTCCCCAACGGCTTCCAATTCTGATGAATGCATTCCTGGAGAATCCACAGGTGCCGTTCGCTCCTGCTGGGTTAGGTGACTCCTCCACAGGCGCCCAGGTAACAACTGTCGCACAAGCTGCTGCAGCACCGACTGTTGGCAGTACTACATTCCATCTATGTGCGATTGACGTTCTCTGTGAGGCGTTGGATTTGTCATCCACAGCAGCTGACACCGATAATATTGAGCTTCCCAGCCAGGACGCGTAATCTTGAATTGGCTCATCGTGTCCTGGGAAAGAATTCGGCTTCTTCACTCGTTTCAAAATAAAACGATCTAAATTTGGAACATTTTCTTACATTTATTTATTTATTTATTTATTTATTTATAGAGCGCAGCATTCATCCCGGAGGATATCACGGCGCTGTATAGCGAGAGATTATGGTGAGGCTGCCAATCAAGGCATATGGTCTATTAGAAATTTACGTCTTAGGGAACAGATGGGTCTTGAGCTTTCTCCTGAAGGCCAGGTAGTCAGTAGTGAGGCGCAAATCTTGGGGAAGTTCATTCCATTTCCTGGCCGCCAGGTATGAGAACGAGCGTCCTCCAGATCTAACTTTTTTTATACGCTTTGTCCTGGCCAGGGCTTGGTGGAGTGAACGTAGGCTCCTTGGGGGGACATAGAATTCAATTTTATTCTGTAGAACTCTAGGGCCACGTTGGTGGAGAGCCTTGTGTGCATGACTGAGCAGCATACATTGACACTTTCGCTTGAGAAAAGTATGGCCTTCTCCTGCTTATGGTAATACAACTTCTATAGAGAGACGATATTGACTTTTAAGTGGCAACTAGGAAAAGCTGAATTACATTTTTTTTTATTTTTTTTATTAAGCACCAAATTTTTTTTAACGATTTTTTAGAACCATGTTTTTACTTGCTTTTAAAAATGTTTTTAAATTGTTCCAGATTTTAAGTATGGTCATTTATTATCCAGTTCGGAAGTGGAGTGGGTGTTATATCCCGCATAGATGCCCTAATGTAGATCCGTTCGTACATGCCCTAAAATGGACGTATTCATATTTACCCTAATATGGTCATATTCGTACTTGCCCAATTATGGTCATGGCCGCATATGCCCAATTATGGTCACAACTGTACATGTCCTATTATAGTATGATTCCTTATATAGGCATTATCTTTCACTTACATTGGTCCCAGCTAGTACACAACGAGCTCTGAGGGCTGAACGTTATCTATCCTGTGGTTTTGAATGCAGCAGGGTTCTTCCAAACACAGGCCCACGCTGTACTCATTAATTATGCATGGCTTTCTAAGAATACACCACCAGCATAATGTATGTACAAAGTTCACCCCTAACGTCTTCCTCATGTCCAATACAAACCATACTGAGGACCGAGACTCTTTAGGGTATAAATACACCACAGCTTGCCCCGGTAAAACAGAGGGAACCGAGACTTCCATGCCGACACACTGACCAGAGACGCTGAGGCTCCTACATGCAGTCGCTCCAGCTGACAGTGGTCTGACACAACCCGGACGGGGTGTCCAACTCGAGACCAGGACAGGGTCCCACACTCTCTCTATTCAGGTATGGGGGTTCGACTAAATCCTAGGAGGATTCTTGGCTCTTAGCTTCTAAGACCTACACACATATGCTAGGTACACACAGGTACATCTAGGTAGGCATCGTAGGAGTACGCGCACTTGCATAATGCTTTTATATTCATGTATGTACTCATGATTATCGCAACATGGTAGAACTGTTCTATCCCTTTGCTTTTATCTTACTGCTGATAATGTATCTCTGCTATTGCCTGCTGGTCTCTGCAGCACATATATTTTACACTAGAATAACAACTGTTCAATAAATACTTATTGAAACGCCCGACTGTTTATTCTGTGTAACTCTCTGAGACAAACCGAATAAGTGAGCACGAATGACTGAGCGAAAGGTAGTATATTGGTTCCACGATTCTGAGGGAATCAGGGTTGTCATGTTCTAAGGTTGCCAGAAACTAATCTCTCCCCGATAAGAGGAGACACTAGTGGCACTGCGAGCTAGCTAATGCAAAACAATCTAACATAAGCGGTGGGGGTGCACAGAGTCAGTCTGCCACAAAGCCCACAGCTTATGTTACACAAACGTGCAGGTCCTGCATGGGTACTATAGGAACTATACGACAGCTTGTGCTTCTCTCATAGTACGGGTCGCTCTCCCAGCTGTAGTAGTCTGGCATATGCAATAAACCTGTTTGTACTCTTTTTGTTGCAGATGTGGTGATTAAATGATTTTCACTGCTTAAAGGATTTTTTCCCGACTGCTTTATCAGAGGGTAGTGTTAAGCATTTGTTGTACACACTCAATCCAGCAAATGATGTCACACACTCAAGGACTGAACTCAGACCAATTTGTTTTGTATAAAAATATTATTTACTTATTTTATTTCTAGAACCAAGCCAAGCCTGGCACAGGTAAGTGGAATAAATACTTTGCAAAATCTTATGCAGTGTTTTATAATTGAATGCAGGTTCAAATGCAGTTGATTGAACTACAGGTAAGTAAAAATGTCGAAATTACTTTTTAGTTATTGTACAGGTTACTTTGTACATTACTTATCAGATTGCTTTTTAAGTTACTTTTTCTACTAAGTGTGATATGCCTAGATATCCCACTGGGACATTTCCTAGAAAAAAGGTAAGTAAATCAGTTTTTGTACCGTTGTAGTTCTTCAGGTTTTCATCCAAATCATCTTCACACTTAGAAATTTTTTCAAGGAAAAACAGTCAATGTATTCCTATGGAGAGAAAGGAAGTTATCGGTTAACAGGTAAGTACTGTGTTGTGGGAGTTGGTATTCTGGGGTTAGAACCAGGGTTCCCCCAGGGTCAAGGATGCACTCTCAAAACATCCTCAGCGGCACTTAGGCGGCCGGGTGCAGAGTGCTGAGGCCCAATGTTATCCAACGGGAGATAGGGGGCCTCCGGTTGGTGCCTGCTCACGAGCAGGCCACAGGGTTGTGGGAGCAAAGCTCCCGGTGTTAGGTTTAGGACAAAGGGGGATCCGAGTTAGCACCCAAAGTACACCCGCAGCGGCGGCTGGGTGCAGGGTGCTGTTTTAACATCGGGTGCCCTGTTGTTTTCAATGGGGATTCTCCGGTTGCAACTAAGACTGCAGGCTCGGGGACGAAGATCTTCTGGAGGTGACCACCGGTTGGAGAGGTAAGTTGGGATGCCTGACAATGCTGGGACACTGTCGGTAGGGTCACCCAAGGCCGTGGGGCGTCGGGTGCAGGGGTGTTTATAGGCATCGGGTTTTCTTACCGACTCCGGTCGCAGTCGGGGGGATCCTCCAGAAAGAGGCTGAAGGCTTCGCTTGGAAATTCGAGGCAGGTCTGAGATCACCAGATCTCAGGTCAGGATCACCGGGGAGACCTCCTTGTGGTGTTGGGCCACTCAAACTCAGGCCGTGGGCGTCGGGTGCAGAGTGGTGTAGACTTGCGGATTTGGCCGGAGCCAGAGTCTGTGGGTGAGCAAATCCGGTGCTCTCTGGAGACAAAGTATTTCTTGTGGAAGGCAGGGCAGGTTGTTCGGGTTCTTGAGGCTGCTGGCTGCAGGACACACCGGGATTTCACTGGAACAGGTTCGAGGTGGGGACAGGCCGGTAGGGATGGGGCCAAGTCAGTGGGCGTCCTCCTCTTCTTAGTTTCAGCATGGCTCTTCGGTCCTTCTTCTTCTCTTCTTGTCTGAGGAGGCAAGGTTCATGGGTGCCCCTAAGTACTAGATTTAGGGGTGTTACAGGTAAGTAAAGGTTGGGACCAATGGGTCCCTTCCTTGGGGTGGGTACACCCCCTATTATGCCACCCTCCAGTGGGAGGGGATATATGCCTCACTCTGGTTGGCTGGGTCCCCCCATCTGCAAGATGGCGGGGACTGAGAGTTGTGCTTCACCTCGCCTCCCCTACCTGAGGGGTGGGGTTGGCAAAGGTGGGCACACCTCCCTTCCTCACTTGGTTTTCCCGCCGATTCTCCAGCCCAAAGTGGGGGTCAGAACCGGTGGGGGCCAGTTTCTGGAAGCAGCAAAAGGCCTGGGGAAGCTCACAAAAACGGCAAGCCTTTGAAGCTTCCCCGTCATGGACCCTGCTCATCCTGGGGGAGGAGGCTTGGCACCTCGTCTCAGGATGTGCCGTGTTTCAGACCCCCGAGAGCAGCAGGCTGTCGACCCAGGGGTCCAGAAACATGTCTGGTGGTGGCAGCTGGCGAGCAGCCACTCAGCCTGGACACTAGTGTTAGGTCGTTTTTCAGGGGGCATCTCTAAGATGCCCTCTGTGCATTTTTCGTTAAATTCCACACTGGCATCGGTGTGGGTTCAATGTGCTGAGAAGTTTGATACCAAACTTCCCAGTTTTCAATAAAGCCAGTATGGTGCTGTGGAGTTCGTAATGAGAAACTCCCAGTACCATATACTCTTAATGGCATTACTGCACTTACAATGTCTAAGAATTGGCCTAGACACTGTAGGAGTACAGGGCTCATGCACCTGTACCCTCACCACTGGTATAGTGCACCCAGCTAGAGGAGTGGCTGACGTATGCCAGGGCAGTGGGTTGTAGGCATGGCACACAGGGATGTGTGCCATGTTGACTTCACTTTATTCTACACCAAAACACGCAGCCTGCAAAGGCAGTGTGTGTGTGTAAAGGTACAGGACATCTAAGGGTAGCACAATAAGTGCTGCAGCCCTTAGAGGCCTTCCCTGGCAAACAGTGCCCTTGGTACCTGTGGTACCATTCACAAGGGACTGACCTGTGGCCAAAGAGTGCCAATTGGGTTTTGTCTTAATGCAGTTTTATGGAAGGAACATAGGCCCTGGGTACCTGTTTGGCAGGAACCCAGGGCACACTCAGTCAAAGTACATCAGCAGTTTAGCAAACAGTGGGGGCAACCATGCAAAAAGAGGGCACTTTCTTACAAAACACACCTTTCGTTCCGGGTAAGCGTCTGCTTCCAACCCGACCAGGTGACCTCTCACTTCTGGTGCAACCACCCATTCCATGTGAGCATCTGCTTCCAACCCGACCGGGTGACCTTTCATTTCTGGTACCACCACGCCCTTTCTTACGGGTAAGCATCTGCTTCCAACCCGACTGAGTGACTTTTCACCTTTGGTGCCATCACACCTCCCAACTTCTTCTGGGCTACATGTTCTGCCCTTGACTGTTTTCTTCCGGTTCCAGCCCCATGGCCAATGTAGTAGCCTGCCAGTACCCCCTGGGTCCTGAGTGTCACCTGTTTGTGGCCTGTTCCCCTTCGACAAATGCTATTTTCATGTAGAATCGCTTTGTAAGTACCACCAAGCCTTGCTGGGAGCTTTCGCTGCCAGCAAGGTCCCCCTCCCTGCCATAGCTGCACCTCAATTCTTCCGCTCTACCAACAACCCCTTGCATTCAATGTCACCGATATGTTCAGTAGAAGTACATCCATCCCAATGAATAACAGGTGCATCCCACCCTGACTGTAATACTGTTGTTGATGCAAGTTAATTAAGCTATGCTTAATCCCACCTAAGCCCGCCCCAAAGAGGAATTTGAACATGAGGCTGTTTATTCACTTATCTGACAACTCTATACCTCCTTGGGATAGGGCCCTTTGCCCAGGACCTCCCGGGAATAATGTCTGACTATACCACTTCCATGGCATCCATGCTCCTGGCCAAGTGTGAGGTCTGTCTTCCTAATCTGAAACAAGTCGCCCCTTCCTATAGTTGCAAAGTTCTATCCCCCAAGTGGATGATCAAAACGTCAGTGTTTCTTGAACTGGTGTGCCACGCTTTAATGACACTTTCCATTTTCCTCCACTGTAACCCCTGCTTTCCAAAGCAGTGCACCCTTGTACGTTAAAACAGGAATGGTGAATTCCCCCATTGCTGCCAGCTCTCTCCACCGCTCTACACACGTAACAGTGTCCGATGACCCACACTGTTCTGCACTCTGTGAAGTAGAACACAAACACAAAATTGGTGAGCAAAAAGTGTTGCAGGGAGGGTTTGTGGGCAGCTTAACTTGAGCCGATGCCCATACTAAAATGAAGGAAGCAAACGTGTGAGTCACAGAAACCAAGCCAAAAAGGTTCAACCAATTTATTAGAAGGCACAGCTTCAAGAAAAAGGTGATTAAATACAAAATAGAGTGACTTTGTTTTCACAGAGACTCACAATATCAGAAGGCACTTTTTATATAACTTTCAATGGAATTCATAAATCATAAAAAACCGTTAGAAGAGAAACATTTCGGAGAATGCAGCAGATTAAAAACTCAAAGACACATTTGTAAATGCAGTATGAAAAACACAATTTTGATCAAGAGAAATACTTTCAAAATGCAAGATACACTTGGCTGCAATGCTAGGAATGCACACGTTAAAACAAAAAGAAAAAACTGCTTTACAATAGCAATAATGTTTTAGAATAAGGACAATGCAGAGGAGAGAGAAAGAGACAATTTCAAGTACAATAAGCAATTAGAGCTTCAGCCAAAGATGCTAGTTAGATGGCTGAAGGAGACCACACAGGCGTCAGTGACCCAAGGGGTCACTTCAGCGGGGTAGTCCGACGAATGGACTGAGGCGCAGATCTTTATACTCTTTCAATGATGAACTATTGACCACAAAATGACGACATTATCAGGTGCCTTTGACCTATAGAACATGACGCATTTTGGTCACTTCTCGGAAATATTTAAGAACACAGAAGTGACACCCACGCTTCAAAACGTTTTCCAAAAGGTCACTTGATGTTTGACCATGAATCATAATGAATTCGAACATCTATCGAACAGGATTTGCGTCACTTCAGGGGAATTTTTATAAGTTTACAAGAGTTCCTCTTTGAGGAGTTCCCTGTTTTTGCGGTATCTACGTGGGTGTAAGAGAAGAAGGGCACATCGAGGGAGTGGGGGCTTGGGGGAGCTGTGGAGCTGTATTGAGATTTTTAGTCAGACAGGCATTTTGGGCCTACTACAGAAAAAGAACAACTGAGACAGAATGGTCAACTTAACAGATTCCTATATGCTTGCTGGTGAGGCCTATATGAGGGTCTCATACTTCAGGTGTGGGCAGAATGGGCCTGGGGTACTATATGATAAAAATAGACCCTGCCTCATACCCTCCTCTTGTTCATTCTTGAACAAAATCCTTACAGCATACCTTTCAGGCTTTTCAGGTATTTGGTAATGGTAGCAGGCTGCATTTAGTGTAGTCCTATTGTTGTTACTTCTACAACTTCTATAAGTGCTATGTTATTCACATTCCCTGTTCTATCCTTGCTCTCCCTTTGCTAATTCTGCTACTCTTGGGAGGTGCAACTGCTACGGACATGATGTGCTGACTGAAGAGAATATCGCGCACAGCCCACGTATTTAGAGACAGATAGGACATTGTAACACCTGCTGTTTTCTGTGTCTGTAGGCCGGTGTGTGCAAACATAACATCCTGCCCTGTCAACTGTCCCCCTGGCCCATCTTTATCAATTGCTATTTATTCAATTTGGTACAATATCTCTGTGTCATTTAAGCAGTATCTTAGGTATAGCACTGTGATCAGAATATACTATAAGGAGCGTAGTCATTATAATGGCAGCAATGGGGGTCAATACTGCTAGTAGCACCCATGGTCATTTTCTCTCATTGTTCTGAAAGTCTTGAGGCATTGTTCCAATCGTTGGTACGTGTGGCTAGTGTGACTAGTTGGAAGAATGTCTTATCTTCTGCTGTACTTTTACTCTTTTCAAAAAAGTCTGCTGTGGAATAATGTAGAGCCTCAGAGATAATACCTGTAAACAGAAAAAGTAACCGTTGGTGCCTGTCTTCAAGTAATTCGAGAGGTTACAAGCACTTCTATTACTTAGGCACTTTTAATATGAAGAAAACAAAGTGATGAAGAAGGTAAAGATGTCTCGTTGTCACAACTTGTAGACTGAGGGGTTGGGGCATTGATGTTCCAGACGTTCTTTAGTTGATGTGTTGCAGGGAGGGTTTGTGGGCAGCTTAACTTGAGCCGATGCCCATACTAAAATGAAGGAAGCAAACGTGTGAGTCACAGAAACCAAGCCAAAAAGGTTCAACCAATTTATTAGAAGGCACAGCTTCAAGAAAAAGGTGATTAAATACAAAATAGAGTGACTTTGTTTTCACAGAGACTCACAATATCAGAAGGCACTTTTTATATAACTTTCAATGGAATTCATAAATCATAAAAAACCGTTAGAAGAGAAACATTTCGGAGAATGCAGCAGATTAAAAACTCAAAGACACATTTGTAAATGCGGTATGAAAAACACAATTTTGATCAAGAGAAATACTTTCAAAATGCAAGATACACTTGGCTGCAATGCTAGAAATGCACACGTTAAAACAAAAAGAAAAAACTGCTTTGCAATTGCAATAATGTTTTAGAATAAGGACAATGCAGAGGAGAGAGAAAGAGACAATTTCAAGTACAATAAGCAATTAGAGCTTCAGCCAAAGATGCTAGTTAGATGGCTGAAGGAGACCACACAGGCGTCAGTGACCCAAGGGGTCACTTCAGCGGGGTAGTCCGACGAATGGACTGAGGCGCAGATCTTTATACTCTTTCAATGATGAACTATTGACCACAAAATGACGACATTATCAGGTGCCTTTGACCTATAGAACATGACGCATTTTGGTCACTTCTCGGAAATATTTAAGAACACAGAAGTGACACCCACGCTTCAAAACGTTTTCCAAAAGGTCACTTGATGTTTGACCATGAATCATAATGAATTCGAACATCTATCGAACAGGATTTGCGTCACTTCAGGGGAATTTTTATAAGTTTACAAGAGTTCCTCTTTGAGGAGTTCCCTGTTTTTGCGGTATCTACGTGGGTGTAAGAGAAGAAGGGCTCATCGAGGGAGTGGGGGCTTGGGGGAGCTGTATTGAGATTTTTAGTCAGACAGGCATTTTGGGCCTACTACAAAAAAAGAACAACTGAGACAGAATGGTCAACTTAACAGATTCCTATATGCTTGCTGGTGAGAGTTATATGAGGGTCTCATACTTCAGGTGTGGGCAGAATGGGCCTGGGGTACTATATGATAAAAAATAGACCCTGCCTCAAAAGCTCTTAATAATGACTTTATTATACTGATCAAGCGTTACATTTTTCCATTCCTCCTTGCGCCGATGTCCACATAAAGTTCCTCCTGAACCTTTCACCTAGTTGCCCATTCCTTGACAGTTGTTAGAGCGTATATAAACCCAGAACCTATCCGAACCCCATCTCCTATTTTCTTTGCTGCCATTGCAGTCAGTCCTTCCTGGAAGGCTGTTGTGGGTGTCACAATGCGAAAACATTCTGTGGTAAAGTGATGCCCTTGGAGCCCTGCTATCTGAACTACTGCAGCTAACACCCTTTTAAACTGATATATTGTCACCGGCGTCCCATATTTGTGGGTGGGGGGTATGCCTCACCATCGACCCTTGCCCGCTCCTTCATGTACCCTGCCAGAGCCTAACCGGGCAATAAGGGCTGTCCCCCTCCATCTTATATACATATATACAATTTCTTAACATCCGATCAGTGAAGAATCTTTGGATAAAACTCCTGCTAACGTTTAATCGGCTCCTCCCCCTCCTCTTAGAATAACCTTGTTTACCTAACGGTGCCTGAGAGGCAACTCAGTCCCTCCCCATTTCAATACTGGTACTACAGTTTTGAAACCCCACTATAAAACATCCTTTTTAGCGCCTGTTTCGCAACCTTGTGACTCCTTCCCGTGCCCGGATGTGAAAATGCTTTTTTTTGCACAAACCCCCAATCTTTTCCATCATTCCAAGATAGCTTCCATAGTCTATGCCATACCTCACTCCTGTGGACCCGAGTTGCACTGGTGTGGTCGTGCTGGGAACGGGTAAGAAGGAGCAGGGAGCATTTAGTATCTCCCAACTCCCTCCAACCCCCACCCCGGAGAGGTGCCTTGCACACCCACCCCAGTCGGAAGAAGGCCAGGGGACACTCCGCACCAAAGCCAAACTAGTGTGTGTTTGTTTTTTTCTGTTTGTTTTTTTACCAAGCCCACCCAGCCCCCCATGCAAGTTTTGTTAGTGACCCAAGCCCATGATACTCAATCTGCTTCTTTTATCCACTTGGTCCGAAATGCTGTCACTCTGCAATTGTCAGTGTGAACCCGACCTTCTTGAGACCTGTGGAAATGGTAGTGGCTTCACACTGTCACAATCACTCCATCATGTTCACTCTATATGAAACAGATACGCCTTTCCTATCCACATATCCTCTCTCTGCATATCCTTCTTTTTACTCTTTCATGAATTGCAGTTGGCCTCAAAGTTTGACTTTGTTCCAACAAGCGCGATCAGATGTCCCACGCTGGCACTTTTTGTTTAGGAACTACAAGTATTTAATGCTTAAAACTCATATCTCCTGTTCCGCATATTTTTATTTTTGTCCTTTCGGTATCCTTTTGATCCTAAAATATTTCCTATTTTTATAAATGTGTTTTGTATTTTTATTGTGTGTTTATTGTGTCTTACTTATTTAATGTATTGGGATTTTAAATGCTTTACACACCTTTCTCCTAAGTTAAGTCTGCTGGTTTGCAGCCAGCTACCAAGTGTTGTGCAAAGGAATAAATTATTTAGACCTTGAATGGGCCTTCTATTGTGTCGGTGGACTTGTTATCAGTGGTAGGTCCATAACTACCTACCCCTACTAATAATCCATCTTCTGAAGACATGTGAGCATGTGCTCCAGCGTGCAACTAAAACCACACCCCAACCACCCTGGCTCCCTCAACCTGCAAAATGCCTTCACTGTGCATTCGAGATCAGGATATTAAGTAATTTGCCCAGAATCACAGGATGTTAAGCCAATGCCGAAACTCGAAAACCCTGTTCCTCTGTTCCCCTGTTTTAAAGTCGACCGCCCTGCCATTATGCCACATCCTGTCCCTTAACCTACCACCTTCATTTTTGCCTTTCATAAATGTCCCCCAGCTACATCAAACCAACCCGCAACTGTCAGAAATCCCACGGCCATTGTACATCGCCCCCCAGGAGCCAGCGATCATTACAAAGGACAGCTGAGCTGTGCCTACGCGGGAACGACACCTCGGAGCCCTGTTACACTATATTGCACCCACCGTCTGGACCCAAGTAAGGTGCCTGCCTGTAAGTGCT
Source organism: Calotriton arnoldi (assembly GCA_963921515.1). NCBI lineage: Eukaryota > Metazoa > Chordata > Amphibia > Caudata > Salamandridae > Calotriton > Calotriton arnoldi. The sequence continues at coordinate 738,803 of CAWUFW010007302.1, read as the reverse complement.
GCCTGTAGGAAAGTGGCTCTGTATATACTGAACCAAAGTAAGGTTCAGTGTGCACAGAGTCCACAGTCCCCAGAGGTTTGGCAGAGGCTAAAGTTAGATATAACCTTACTCTCTAAAGTGGTAGCTTGGTCGAGCAGTAAGGCAGTATCAGAGGACAGTGTAAAGCATTTGGTGTACACACTCAGTCAGCAAATGGTCTCACTCACTCAAGAACTGAACTCTAGGCCAATGGTTTGTATATAAAAATATATGCTTGTTTTATTTTAGAACCAACAATAGGTATCGAAATATACTTTCTCAGAATGAGATGCTTTAGATAAATACTTTCAATAGGCAATAGACTTTTGAATGCAATGGTTACAGTTGTTGCAATAGGCAACACAATTTCAAACACAATATAACATGGAGCTCAAAGGGAATTTCTAGTTAAATGCAATAGATTACTTTTTGGATTACTTTTCTTACCACAGGACTGGATCCTAGATTCAGTCCTGGGACATCTCCTGTAAACAGTTGAGTAAAAACGTTTTGGTTACAGTTGTGATTTTTAAGGAATATTATTGTATTTTAAAAGTTGGCACTTAGAAACTTTTTCACATAGAATCACCAATGTTATCCTATGGGAGGAAATTCACTTAGCAGGTAAGTAGTGTTATCGTTACTTTTTCTTACTCAGTGTTGGATCCTGGATCCAGCACTGGTGCATCTCCTGTAAACAATTGAAAGAATGCGTTTATGTCACACAGGCGATTTTTACCGAATATTTGTAAGTTTGCAAAATCGACAGAAACTTTTTCAGCAAAAACCAGGCAATGTTATCCTATGGAAGGAAATTCAAGTTACCGGTAAGTACAGTTATGATTACTTTTCAGGGTCAGTGCTGGGCACCAAGATCCAGCACTGGGATCTCTCCTGATAACAGGTGAGTGAATTCGTTTTCGTAATTCGGCTGATTTTAGATGAATATTTTAAAGTTTCAAAACTCCACACTTAGAAGAATTTCCAAGTGAAACCAGTCAATGTTACCCTATGGAAGAAAAGTGAGTTATCGGCTTTTGGGTAAGTACTCGACTGGCAGAGTTAAGGTTCTGGGCATAGACTCAGGGGTCCCCCAGGGTCAGTAAGTACAGTTGTTACACCCTCAGCGGCACAGGGGCGGCCGGGTGCAGAGTGAGTAGGCCCAATGTTATCCTATGGAAGGCAGGGGGCCTTGGGTTGGTGGCTGCTGGCAGGCAGGCCACTCGGCTGTGGGAGCAAAGCTCCTGGTCACTTACTCAGGGCAAGTGGGGAAGTCGAGCAGGGTAGTGGGTGCACCCTCAGCGGCACTGGGGCGGCCGGGTGCAGTGGGCGTTTGGGCCGTCGGGCGCCCAATGGTTTTCAATGGGAAAGCTGCGTGACGAACAAAGGTTGCAAGCTCGGGGACGGTGATTCTTCAGGTGCGACCACCACTTCGAGAGGTAAGTTGGGAAGCTGTAGGAAGGGTAGGCACCCAGGAGTTGGGCACAGGAGGCCGGGGGGCGTTGGGTGCAGGGGTGTCTTTAGGCGTCGGAAATCTTACCCTCGGCTGGTCGCGGTTGGAGGGGGCCCAGGTTCTGAGGCTGCAGGCGTCGTCAGGATCGTCGAGGAGGGTCCTTGGGTGCTGGATTCTGGGTCACAGTCGCCGGGGGGATGTCCTCGTGGTCTTTGTCCACTCAGGCACAGGCCGGGCTCGGCGAGTGCAGAGTGTGCTGGATTCGCGGTTCCTGGCTGGCACCAGGGGTAGGTTACTTGCTTTTGAGCAGTACCACTGCTCGTGGGAGTCCCAGGTAGTTAGAGTCACAAGGCAGTCAGGTCCTCCGGGGTTTTTGAGGTTGCTGACCACTGGAGACGCCGGGGTTTAGCAGGAGCAGGTTCGAGGGTCGACAGGCCGGTGGGGCTGGGGCCAAATCAGTTGGTGTCTTCCTCTTGTTAGCAGCTGCATGGCAGGTCTTCTTGTTTCTTGATCTTCTTTCTTGTTTCGGAATCTGGATCTAAGGAAGGAAGGTTCAGGGTGCCCCTAAATACCAGATTTAGGGGCGTTACAGGTAGGTAAAGGGCAGGGACCAATGGGTCCCTGCCCTGGGGGTGGGTACACCCCCTATCCTGCCACTCTCCAGTGGGAGGGGGGCAGGAGCCTAGTCCTGATTGGGTAGGGCTCCCCATCTTCAAGATGGCGAGAGCCCGGATATGTGCTTCACCTCGCCTCCCCCACCTGAGGGGTGGGGTTGGCAGAGGCTGGCACACCCTCTTTCCTCCCTTGGTTTTCCCGCCAGAGTGGGGGCTGGAACCAGTGGGGACCAGTTGCTGAGTACAGCAAGTGGTCTGGGGAAGCTCACAGAGGTGGAATGCCTTTGAAGCTTCCCCCTGCCCATCCTGGGGGAGGAGGCCTAGCACCTCGCCCAGGACGTGCATTGTTGCAGGCCCGGGAGAGCGGATGGCCCTCTACCCAGGGGTCCAGCAACATGTCTGCTGGGTGGCAGCCTAGGCAGCCCCTCAGACAAGACGTGGATTGTAGGTTAGGTTCAGGGGGCAACTCTAAGTTGCCCTCTGTCGTGCATTTTACATTAAATCTCACACTGGCATCAGTGTGGGTTTAATGTGCTGAGAGGTTTGATACCAAACTTCTCAGCCTTCAGTGTAGCCATTATGGAGCTGTGGAGTTCGTAATGACGACCTCCCATCACCATATACTCTTAATGGCATCACTGCACTTACAGTGCCCAGGAATGGCCCTGGGTACTATAGGGGCACAGGGCTCATGCACCTGTGCCCACACCACTGGCATAGTGCACCCAGCTAGAGGGGTGACTGAGGTATGCCAGGGCAGTGTGTTTGTGGGCATGGCACACAGGGATGTGTGCCATGTCGACTCTGTTTAGTTCTGCACCAAGACACTCAGCCTGCAAAGGCAGGGGGTGTGTGTCAGGGTACAGGGCCTCTAAGGGTGGCACAATAAGTGCTGCAGCCCTTAGGGGCCTTCTCTGGTCACAATGCCCTGGGTACCTAGGGTACCATTTACCAGGGGCTGACATGTGGCCAGAGGTGCCAATTGGGTCTAGGCTGTAATGCAGTTTTAGGGAAGGAACACAGTCCCTGGGCACCTGATTGGCAGGAGCCCAGGGCACACTCAGTCAAAGTACATCAGCAATTCAGCAAAAAAGTGGGGGGCATACCATGCAAGAAAGATGGCACTTTCTCACACGGCCTCTTTTGGCTTTGTTCAAAGTCAACATCTTCTCCCCTTGTGTGAACACCTCCAAACGCAGAAACACGCTGTGCAACTCAGAAGAACCACCCGTAGCATTAAAGCCCAACACTGTACCTCTAATGACACCAAAATACCTATCTCTAATCCAGTATAGTGTGGACCACATCCGTGAGACGTCAGAGCACCTTGCACACAGACACAAAACATGCTCTGGCAGCTGCAGTATCTCATACACATCCCTCTTCAAATGCTCGACATTTCCCCACATGGGGAGTCGAAGCCCACCCTCGGACAGGCGGCAAGACACACTGTGGTGGGGCACAAGGCCGGCAGAGTGCTGCCCCTGCACTGATGCTGTATGCAAAATGTCCCGGTGTTGTGCAGGAGTGACCGGAGAGCTGCTCCCGTCCTGCAGTGCTCCGCACAGCAACGCAACAGTCATGGTCAAGGCCACCGTATCCATGTGATGCCGCAGACATTTCCACACACTTGAAGATATCTGCCACACAATCCTCCATCCGCTGCACAAACTGGTCTCTATTTGGAACACATCAAACGTTCTCCAAAGCACTGCCACATGTCTAGCCCTGCAGTGGCAGACCCCTTGCAATGTCCGCAGGTCAACTCTCAACCGGTGAATGCTGCAGTCAAGTGCCAAACTGACACTTATGATGTTGAAACCCCCGCCCCAACAGTGTTAAAATCGACAACAGTGAAGCCGTACGTGACAAACTGTGCTGCCTATTAACCAACAAGTATATGGAGTAACTGGTCACCACTCAACTGGTGAATGCTGCAGTTGGGTGATGGGTATGTGCATTCAGTCCCAAGTCACAAACAAAAGCAACCGGTGGAGGCTGCACGTGCCATGCGTGGGTGTCCACACCCTCCGCTAACCACAAAGAGAGCTTGGGCTCCTACAACGCCTCCATCATCCATGGATGCAGCACCCACCAGTACCATGCACCACACCCCCAACTCTCCCTACCTCTCATCCCCAGATGTGCAGGAATGCTAAGGGACCCCTGGGAAGCCCCATCCTGCTCTACCCAACTTAAAGCCCCATGGGGATACCTATTCCCCCATTCAATCTGCAATTCGACTCCTGGCATTCCCTTGGCCAAAACTGCCACAATGTGGACCCTCGCGCCCCCTATCCCCCACTCATGTGCACCTTTCACCTCACCACCAACCCCTGCCACTGTCCTAGGACTTCAGCTCAAAAAAGCCCTTGAGGTAAAGGGAATGCAAAATATACTCTATTGTTGTCTGGTCAGAGCAGTCATTCATACCCTGCCCTCCCCAAGGCCTCACGCCTGCCGCCCGCCCCGAGCAACAGCACTACCCCATCCAAAGGCACCAAACGCGTGCACACCAGCAAGGCCCGATGGAAATCTGCTGAAGCCTTGCCAAAGAGAGATGCCACACCACAACTGTACCTACGGGCAGCGAGAGGTGGGGGACGTGTATCATGCCTTCACGCGTGTCCCTCATGAGAAGGTCCTTCTGTAACACCCAGTAACTGTATCTGGCTTTGCCCAAGTCCATGCGGCACATCTGTCACACACTCAGGAGACAACTGGCATCCACGTCACCCAAAGTGAGACCTGCTCCGCTCTTCATCCTCCCCTGCAAAGCCGCCGGTGAAAGCGTGCTGTGCAAGGAATGTGTAAATGGAGATGGGCCACGCTCCTCCCGGCTCCATGAGGCCCCCATGACATGCCCAGCTCTGCGCCGCTGACCATCCCCACACCTGCAAACCGCACATCCTTCACAGCCTTCCTCCCATGGCATGGAAGTAAAGCATCCACCAGCGAACCACCACAAAACCCTGTCAATGACACCGCATGTAGCAACTGCCCCACCCGGTACCCTAGTCGAACCCACATTCCTCGGACATGCCAGAAAGCCTCTGCCGTGCTGCCATGTCACAGACATTGCCAAAACGTGTTTTCCTCCAAAACCAAGCAGCCCCTCCCTGAACAGCTGCTACCCTCCACTGCTCTCAGGAATGAACAATAGCCAAGTTGCTGTCCTTGGGCACCCCGACCCTGGCTCTCGCTCAAATGGGCCAATACGTTTATCTGCCTCAAAACTGACCAGTGCAAGACATTTCTCGTATGCTGTAGGAAGCTGGGTTTCTGTTGCAGTAACCCCCCCCCCCCACTTTTTGCCAGACTACTGATGCACTTTGACTTGATGTGTCCTGGGTCCCTGCCAATCAGGTTCCCAGGGCCTGTGTTCTTTCCCAAAACTTTACCTTGTACCCCCAATTGGCACCTCTCTGGCCACATGTCAGTCCCTTGTAAAAGGTACCATGGGTACCCAGGGCACTGTGGCCAGGGAAGGCCTCTAAGGGCTGTAGCACTTATTGTGCCACCCTTAGAGGCCCTGTACCTTTACACACACATACTGCCAGTGCAGGCTGCGTGTTTTGGTTCAGAACACAGTGAACAGTCGACATGGCACACATTCCTATGTGCCATGCCTACAACCCACTGCCCTGGCATAGGTCAGCCACCCCTCTAGCTGGGTGCACTATACCAGTGGTGAGGGTACAGGAGCATGAGCTTGTACCCCTACAGTGTCTAGCCCAATTCTTAGACATTGTAAGTGCAGTAATGCCATTAAGAGTATATGGTGCTGGGAGTTTGTCATTACGAACTTCACAGTACCATAATGGCTTTACAGAAAACTGGGAAGTTTGGTATCAAACTTCTCAGCACATTAAACCCACACTGATGCCAGTGTGGGATTTAATGAAAAATGCACTCAGAGGGAATCTTAGAGATGCCCCCTGAAAAACGACCAGCCTCTGGTGGGTTCCCTGACTGGTACACACCAGCCTGCCACCACAAGACATGCTTCTGGGCGCCTGGGGTGGGAGCCTTCGCTCCCTGAGCCCAGAGACAAAGCCTTTCCTGGGGGGAGGTAGCCACACCTCCCCCAGGTCAGGAAGAGCCATCTGTGGGAGGGGTGTGCTGGGGATCGCATTACAAAGGCCTTGCCGCCATTGTAATGGGATCCCCAGCCTCTTCTGCTATCAGTAGCAGGCCCCCTTCCTGTCTCCCCTCCTTTTTGGTAGGAAGACAGGCAGGAAAAATTAGTGCAGCCCAGAAGGTGTGCCCACCTCTGCCAACCCCACCCCTCAGGTGGGGGAGGCGAGGTGCAGCTCACTCTTCATTGCCCACCATCTTGCAGATGGCAGGCACTCTCCAATCAGGATTAGGGATTGTGCCCACTCCCCCACGTAGGGTGAGCACACCAAGGGTGTAGTCACCCTAAGGTCTGTAGCCCATTGGTTACTGACCTATAGACCCATAAACGCCCTCTAATTACAGTATTTAGGGGGCAGCCCTGAACCAAGAAGACAGATTCCCACAACCTACGAAGAAGAAGGACGAAAAAAGACACCCAGCAGAAGAGCCGGCAGAGAAGACCTGACTTGGCCACAGCCAGTCTGCAGTATCCAGAGATCCTGCGCCAAACGTCGCCTTGTCCTGCAGCCAGCGACCTCCAGAACCCCTGGGAGGACTGACTGCCTTCAACAAAGACCGGATCTCCTGTGAACAGCAGCTCTGTTCAAAAGAAACTCCCAAGACAGTCTCTGAGCCTGCTGAGGACAAAGAAACCTGACGCCTGGAACTGCACCCGATGCCTACAGCCAGAATCCGGGTGGCCCACCGGTCCCAGCGAGGTCCGCCAGTGCTTCAGAGTCCGAGTCCACCGTGGGTTGACCACTCCAGGACTCCCCAACATTGCCTGCAGCTTGTGCAGCACAGAGACCTCCCCAAAGCGAGTGGCCCGGTAAGGTGAAATGCAACCTCAAAAGACACCCCTGCATCCAGCCGCCCTGTGCCTCGGAGAAGAGAACCCAAGGTGCACCTACGTCCCTCAGCCCTCCAACTTACCTGCCCAGCTGTTGGTTCCTCCTGGAAGACTTCCTGGACCGAGCCTGCAGCTAAAAACCAAAACCGGCAATTCCCATTGAAAACAACAGGGCACCCGACGCCAAAATAGCACCCTGCACCCAGCCGCCGCTGCGGGTGCACCTTGTGTGCTAACTCGGATCCCCCTTTGCCCTGAGCTTAAATCCAGGAGCTTTGCTCCCACAACCTTCAATCAGGGAATTGTGAAGCTCGCTTCTCACCCATGAGGGTCTCAAGACGCGGGGGGTGCAACTCCAGGTCAGCCGAAGAGCCAGGTCTTGAGGCTCTTCCTGAAGGTGTGCAGAGTGGGGGAGCATCTGATGTTGATCGGGAGCTCGTTCCAAGCCTTAGCCGCGATGTAGGAGAAGGCTCTTCCACCCGCTCTGGTTCTGCGGATGCGCGGGGTTTCTGTGAGGGCGAGGTCGGCGGAGCCGCAGTTTCTCCTGGATACGTGGAAGGAGACTGTTTCGTTGAGGTATTTGGGTCCGGTGTTGTGGAAGGATTTGTAGGCATGGGTGAGTAGCTTGAAAGTTACTCTCTTCTCGACGGGGAGCCAGTGGAGGTCTCGCAGGTGTTGGGTGATGTGTTCATGTCGTGGGATGCCGAGGACGAGTCTGGCCGCGGTGTTCTGGATGGTCTGGAGTTTGCGTAGCAGGGATTTTTTGATTCCAGCGTGGAGGGCGTTTCCGTAGTCCAGTCTGCTTGTTATGAGTGCGTGGGTGACGGTCTTTCTGGATTCGGGGGGGGATCCATTTGAAGGTCTTGCGAAGGATGTGGAGGGTGTTGAAGCAAGTGGAGGCGACGGCGTTGATTTGGCAGGTCATGGTGAGGGATGAGTAGAGTATGATGCCAAGGTTCCGGACGTGGTCCGTGGGGGTGGGTGGTTGCCGAGGGCGGTAGGCCACCAGGTGTTGTCCCAAGCTGAGGGGGTGGGTCCGAGGACGAGAACTTCTGTCTTCTCCGAGTTGAGCTTCAGACAGCTGCTGATCATCCAGGATGCAACGTCTTTCATTACTTCCTGGAAGCTGAGTCTGGTGGCGTCAGGTTCCTTCGTGAGGGAGAGGATGAGCTGGGTGTCGTCGGCATAGAATACTATGCTGAGTCCATGCCGTCTGACAATGGCGGACAGGGGGGCCATGTAGATGTTGAAGCGCGTGGGACTGAGCGACGATCCTTGGGGTACTCCGCAGTTGATCTCTGTGGGTTCGGAGAGGAAGGGTGGGAGTCCGATCCTTTGGATTCTGCAGGCGAGGAAGGAGCGGAGCCTGTCGAGGGGAGTTCCCTGTATGCCAGCGTAGTGGAGTCTGGCTGTGAGAGTGCGGTGGGAGACGGTGTCGAATTCTGCGGAGAGGTCTAGTAGAATGAGTGCTGCTGTGTGGTCTTGGTCAAGGAGCATGCGGATGTCGTCTGCGGCGGCGAGGAGGGCGGTCTCGGTGCTGTGGTTGCTGCGGAATCCGGATTGGGAAGGGTCGAGGATGGCGTTCTCCTCGATGAAGTTTGTCAGGTGGGTGTTGATGATCTTCTCTGTGACTTTGGCCGCGAAAGGAAGGAGAGAGATGGGTCGGTAGTTTTTCAGGTCCGTCGGGTCTGCAGAGGGTTTCTTGAGGAGGGTCTTGACTTCTCCGCGTTGTGGCCTGCTCGTGAGCAGCCACCACCGGAGGCCTCTCCTACCCCATTGGATAACATTGGGCTTCAGCACTCAGCACCCGGCCGCCATAGTGCCGCTGGGGGTGGTCTAAGAGTGCATTTTCGACACTACGGGAACCCTGGTTCTAACCCCAGAATATCACCTCCCACAAATAAGTACTTATCAGCAAACCGTTAACTTCATTTCCTTCCGTAGGATTGCATTGACTGTTTTTCCTTCAAAATTATTTTGTGTGGAGTTGGTTTGTATGAAACATTGAAAAACTGCAAATGTACTAAAAGTGAATTACTTACCTTTTGTCTAAGAAATGTCTCAGTGTGATATCTAGGTATATCACACTGATTAGCAAAAGTAATCTAAAAAGTAACGCGCACAGTAATCTGTAAAATAACTGAAAAGTAATTTCTAAATGTTGACTTACCTGTAATTCAACCAACTGCATTTGAACCTGCATTCAAATGTAAATCACCGCATAAGAGTTATATTTCACTTACCTGCACCAGGCGTGGCTTGGTTCTAGAAATAAAATAACGAAATAATATTTTTGATACAAACAAATTTTCTGAGTTCAGTCTTTGAGTGTGTGACATCATTTCTTGCCTGAGTGTGTACAACAAATGCTTAGCCCTACCCTCTGATAAAGCCTTACTGCTCGCCTACACTACCACAAATTGAGAGTACGGTGCTATCTACTTTTACCTCTGCCTACCTTTGGGGTTTCAGTGGACTCTGTGCACACCATACCTCAGTTTGGTATAGTATATACAGAGCCAGCTTCCTACATATGCTATGCAATTATTTTTATAATTATGTTTTGTATACTCTTTTTAGTAATGCATTTTTTTTAGATGTACTTGCCCAATCTGCTTTTCTCACATCCACACCTTAGCCTGTGCACACACTGTTACCCAAGTCGACACACCCTGCCTTAACTACCTCAGAACTATATCGCACATATATACCACTGTCCTTCGTATGCACTGTTGCCATGTATCTACAACTACTCTATGTAACTGCTTTTATTCCATATGCTACTAGCACTACTATCACTGTTTATAGTATACTTTTGTGTATTCTGTTGCTATTTCTTTGTGCCTACTCTATGTACGGTACCCCATATGTAACTCGGGTAACTTTCTATGACAACTATGTAAAGCGCTCTGATATCTTCGGGTCGAGTTCGCGCCATACAAAACTCTCTAAATAAAATACCCATCCCTCCAATCAGAGTTGTCGGTATCGCGCTGACCAAACAGGCAGACCCTGTACCCTGAAGGACAGCCACTGAACCTCGCCCATGGACAATCCATGCAGCGCCCGCACATTCTCACCACTGCAAGCTGTCAAGAACCATTTCCCATCGCCTGCCAGACACTCCCTCTCCCTATCTGGTGCAAAACCACTCTCCAGCCACAAACACGCTCGCACTGCTCGTTCCCTGGGGACAGGGCGCGCACTAGGCATGGGCAGTGTGGGTAGCTGCCCAGGGCCTCGCACTCAGCCCACGAACATGGGGCCCCGCACCAGTGCAACACACAACGGGTCCTCTTGTACCCCTGCAATCCAACTGAAAGAAAGGTGTCTCCTTGCAATTGGGCCCATGGGAGGGAGCCCTTCCCTGGGCCTCTCAGGGATGGTGGGGGGAGGCCTACGGGAAGGAGACACTTCCTCTTGTCCCTGTTGCAAGGAGACACATTTTTCATGTTTGTCCAGCAATTAGGCCTCCTGCCTGGCTGCCCATTCAGCGCCCCATGGTTTTAACTTTCAGCCCACAAACAATTCTCACACCTTCAGCCCGATATGAGTTGTAAAAGAGGTGCTTGTAGGAAGCGGAGAGGAGGAGTCTGCACAAAGCAGCTTCCGGAGCCCTGAATTTGTCATTTATGTAAATTAGAGGGGCCTCGCACATTCCCTTTCTGCCCAGGGCCCCGAAAATCCTAGAACCGGCCCTGCCTGGGGAGCTCAATGTCTGGTGAACCAATGCGCGGATGCATCCGGGAAATTCAAACTCCGCCATGAGCAATCCATCTCAACCCCATTACACCAAGCGCTGAGCGCCACCGCATGCAATCTATGAGCACTACAAAAACCCACATTCTCTACCACTCGATTCATCAGCAGCGAGTGTGTGCGTTTCCTAAGGGCCCAGTATCAAACATCCAAAGCAACCACACTAAGAAAGGCAGCATCACAAACAGATGCAGAGGCTGGGAGAGGGGCGCCCGTGCCCCTGCAAAAGTCGCTGGACCCGCAGATGGAGAGCAAGCATCTCATAGACTGCCCCAGAATCCCACCCTCCCCCAAAGCACCGCCTACTCCATTACATTGAGCCCGCTACACTCCTGGCACATCGTATCTAACAACCGAAGAGTCCAAGAATGACACGAGAGAGCAGCCATCCGCCCCCTGACCCCCAGGCCTTCCACCGGCTCCCTACACACCAGCCTGAACAGAAAGGAATGGGGGCAAAACTGCCAGAGCACACCACTTCTCCTGTGTCCCCTAATTAAAACCCTTTATGGCTTAGCACATGCCTTGCACTGACCCCCCGCCCCCACCCCACAGGGGGGCGAAAGGGTAGTTTAATTCCTGTACCGGCGGGTACATACCTGTCCTGCCGGTATAAATCTAGCTAGGTGGTAACAGAAGTCATCATTTCTACTTGCGGGCAAGGCTGTTCTATACAATATGTAATATGCCAACTGAACTTATTCAGACGGGAGACTCCAAATCTTTTAAGCCAAAATAGTTTTCTTCTTTGGCTGTCTCCCGCCTGTAATTGCCTCTGCTTACACAGACTTCCACGGAAGTAACCTATTCTTCCTAGTATTTGTTAAAATCTCCCCCTTTTCTTAAATGTTGGCATTTATAACCACACACCTCGCTCCACCTGGCCCCCAACAATCGGCGGTTGGCCATATCCGGCTATCGTACACTACCCAGCGGAGCAGCCGAGACCTAGGATAATGGGGGAATAATCAGAGCATAGGCTCCCATGAAGCCCAAATTACTCCACCCCCAGCCAAGGGTGTAGCGCCCACCAGTGCCTGGCACTGCACACCCCAACCCAGATGTGGCAGGAATGCCGAGGGATCCCTGGGAAGCCCAACCCCGCCCTCTTCATCTGGAGGCAGAAAAGAAAGGAGGAACTAGGGAGGGAACCCCCCTACATTACATATGTAATTGGACTCCACACACTAAGGCTGCCGAAGACCAAAGCTGTGGTCCAGCCTCCAGGAGGATCGCTGCCCTTGGGGCATCATGTTCAGAAGCACCAAGGCCAACTGTGACTCGACATAGCGAAGGCACCCCCCACCTGGTAGCCCCACCCGGATCCCACAAACTTAGACCACACCAAATTCACGTTATGGCAGAATTGAGGCTGCAGTTTATTAGGCAGTTTTAAACTTACAAACGATCCTTCAACATGCATTACTTCAATTCATTTGGAAGCCTGTGACCTATGTACCATAGCCAGAAGCACTGTGCCCTACATTCAGTGCCGGCCATCATTTACTTCCACTCTGGGCAAGGGCCTGCTTTGAGCCCCAACCGGGTGACCTTTCACTTCCGGTGCAACCACACGTTTCGTTCCGGGCAAGCGTCTGCTTCCAACCCGACCGGGTGACCTTTCACTTCCGGTGCCACCACACATTTTCATTCCTGGTAAGCATCTGCTTCCCACCCGACCATGTGACCTTTCACTTCCGGTGCAACCACACCTTTCCTTCCGGGTAAGCATCTGCTTTCAACCCGACCTGGTGACCTTTCACTTCCGGCTTCCAACCTGACCGGGTGACCTTTCACTTCCGGTACCTCCTCTGTAACAATCCCAGGAGAAAGAGGGTGTTGTGACCCGCGCTTGTGTTTAAATACCCCACCACCCCCAGCCAAATTCCTTTGCTTAAATTTATGGCTGGGCTGAACCCAGTGTCCTAATCTGCTGCCCAGTAACGTCCCGGCCTACGCTCCCCTTATCCCCACCCTTTCCAGCCCGGGTTCTGCTCCCGGGGGGTGGCCTCCACTAAGGCCCCCGGTCCAGCCACATCCCCCTCTCTTTGGGGAGGGGGGCCGAACCAATGGGCATTCGCTATACTTTTTCAGCCAAAGAGGTGGGGTGCCATGTCTCTTGACTGCAGCTGGGGCTCTCGCAGCAGCGGGGGCACCCCCAGGGCCAGCCTTCCTTGCTCACGCTCCTCAACCTGCCCACACCCCCTGTGCCGCCCCATGTCTCCCTGGCTCAGCACAGTATGCAGGGGAAAGTGACCAGTAGGGGGCGCAAGTTCCTAACTCCTTCCCCAGTCCTAGAAGTGCAGCAGGTGCAAAATTCAGGGGGAGGGGAGCACTCTGTACCATTACCCCATTGCACTTTAGAAAAGGGGGGGGGTCTCCCCCGGGACCGAACGTGGTGGGCGAACACCACGGCCCCATCTCTGACGCTCCCCTCTTTTTCTCGACCCCACCACAGTAACATTAAGCTGGCCGCCCGGTTTTTAAAGAACGTTTTTGGCCCCCGCACCTATTGTTTCACAAGTTAAGCACTGGAAGAAGGCGTTGAACTCCCTCTGAGCTGGTGAAGAGCTCTCCCCTATGACCGCCAGAGCTTGTTTTATATAATTTATGACAGTGCTTTTCGAGAATCCAATGCCTTCTGTCCGCTTGGAAGGACAAACGGAAATCACGCTCGTATGAAAAGCACCGAGACACAGTGAGTGATCAGTGCAAAGCCGTCTGCTCTGACAGCCCAACATGCAACGTCACAGCTGGCCTGCTGTGCACGCGCCTTCTGCAGTGGTGGGGCCCGGGTGGGTGGCACTCTATGGCGGAGGGGTACGTACAGTCACTCACTCTCCCAATTTAAAATGTAACTCACTTCTAGGCCGAGTTTTCACTACAGCCGAATGTCTTTTAGAGCTTGAAGCGGCTCTTGTCGAACACCTCCGAGAAGACCGGAGCGCGGGAGAACTTGGGAAGGCTCCCCTAACACCAGCACACTATCAGATACATACTGTAAGAAAGTGGCTCTGTATATACTGCACCAAAGTAAGGTTCAGTGTGCACAGAGTCCACAGTCCCCAGAGGTTTGGCAGAGGCTAAAGTTAGATATAACCTTACTCTCTAAAGTGGTAGCTTGGTCGAGCAGTAAGGCAGTATCAGAGGACAGTGTAAAGCATTTGTTGTACACACTCAGTCAGCAAATGAAGCCACACACTCAAGAACTGAACTCTAGGCCAATGGTTTGTATATAAAAATATAGTTGTTTTATTTTAGAACCAACAATGGGTGTCAAAATATACTTTCTCAGAATGAGATGCTTTAGTTAACTACTGTTCAATTGGCAATAGACTTTTGAATGCAATAGTTACAGTTGTTGCAATATGCAACACAATTTTAAACACAATTATACATTGAGCTCAATGGAAATTTCTGGTTAAATGCAATAGATTACTTTTTGGATTACTTTTCTAACCACGGGACTGGATCTTGGATTCAGTCCCGGGACACTTCCTGTAAACAGGTGAGAAAAAGCGTTTTGGTTATGGTAGTGATTTTTGAGGAATATTACTGTATTTCAAAAGTTGACACTTAGAAACTTTTCTGGGTAAAATTACCAATGTTATCCTAGGGAAGGAAATACAGTTTGCAAGCAAAGTATGTTTACGTTACTTTTGTAATCCAGTGCTGGACTCCTAGGTTCAGCACTGGGACATTTACTTAAAACAGGTAAGTAATTACGTTTTTGTAGTTTGTACGATTTTTAAAGAATATTTGTATGATTCAGAAATCGACACTTAGAAACTTTTTCAACAAAAAGCAGGCAATGATATCCTATGAGAGGAATTTCCAGTTACTGGTAAGTACGGTAAAAATTACTTTTCATGGTCGGTACAGGACTAAAAGATGCAGTACTGAGGTCTCTCCTGATAGTAGGTGAGTAATTCGAATTCGTTACTGTTGTGATTTTTAAGCAATATTTTGGTATTTCAAAAGTGGACACTTAGAAGAAATTTCACAGAAAACCAGTCAATGGATCCCTATGTAAGAAAATTCAATTCGCCGGTAAGTTACTTTTAACGTTACTTTTGTAATCCAGTGCTGGACTCCTAGGTTCAGCCCTGGGACATTTACTTAAAACAGGTAAGTAATTACGTTTTGGTAGTCTGTACGATTTTTAAAGAATATTCTTGTTTTCAAAAGTCGACACTTAGAAACTTTTGGAAGAAAAAGTGTCCATGTTATCCTATGAGGAAAAATGAGTTATCGGTCTCGAGGTAAGTAATCGGTCTTTTGAGTTAGGGTTCTGGGGTTAGACTCAGGGGTCTCCCAGGGTCAGTGATGCACTGTTGTTGCACCCTCAGCGGCACTAGGGCGGCCGGGTGCAGAGTGTTGAGGCCCAATGTTATCCTATGGAGGATAGGGGGACTCCGGTTGGTGGCGGCTGGCAAGCAGGCCACGGGGTTGTGGGAGCAAAGCTCCTAGGGTTAAGCTCAGGGCACGTTGGGGACCAAGTTAGCACCAAAGAGGCACCCTCAGCGGCACTAGGGCGGCAGGGTGCAGAGTGCTGTTTTGAGGTCGGGTGCCCTGTTGATTTCAATGGAAATTTTCGGTTTTGGTTTTCAGCTGCAGGCTCGGTCCAGGAAGACTTCCAGGAGGAACCAACAGCTGGGCAGGTAAGTTGGAGGGCTCGGGGACGTAGGTGCACCTCGGGTTCCTTTCTCCAGGGCGCAGGGCGTCTGGATGCAGGGGTGTCTTTTGAGGTCGGATTTCACCTTACCGGGCCACTCGCGGTTGGGGGGTTCTCCGTGCAGAGGCTGCAGGCGACGTCGGGGAGTCCTGGAGGGGTCAACCCACGGTGGACTCGGACTCTGGAGAGCTGGGGACCTCGCTGGGACCGGTGGGCCACTTGAACTCGGGCTGTAGGCGACGGGTGCAGTGGTGGTTCCAGGCGTCGGGTTTCTTTCTCCTCAGCAGGCTCGGAGTCTTTGTTTGGTGTTTCTTTTGAACAGAGCTGCTGTTCACAGGAGATCCGGTCTTTGTTGAAGGCAGTCAGTCCTCCCTGGGGTTCTGGAGGTCGCTGGCTGCAGGACAAGACTATTTTTGGCGCAGGATCTCTGGAAACTGCAGACGGGCCGGTAGGGCTGGGGCCAAGTCAGTTGTTCTCTGCAGTCTCCTCTGCTGGGCGTCTTCTTTCGTCCTTTTTCTTCTTAGGTTGCGGGAATCTAAGGAAGGAAGGTTCAGGGTGCCCCTAAATACTAGATTTAGGGGCGTTACAGGTAGGTAAAGGGCAGGGACCAATGGGTCCCTGCCCTGGGGTGGGTACACCCCTATCCTGCCACTCTCCTGTGGGAGGGGGCAGGAGCCTAGTCCTGATTGGGCAGGGCTCCCCATCTTCAAGATGGCGAGAGCCCGGAGATGTGCTTCACCTCGCCTCCCCCACCTGAGGGGTGGGGTTGGCAGAGGGTGGCACACCCCTTTCCTCCCTTGGTGTTTCCCTCCAGTCTTCCCACCAGGATGGGGGAGGAACCGGTGGGGACCAGTTGCTGAGTACAGCAAGTGGTCTGGGAAGCTCACAAAGGCGGAATGCCTTTGAAGCTTCCCCTGCCCATCCTGGGGGAGGGGGCCTAGCACCTCACCCAGGACGTGCATTGTTGCAGGCCCGGGAGAGCGGATGGCTCTCTACCCAGGGGTCCAGCAACATGTCTGCTGTGTGGCAGCCTAGGCAGCCCCTCAGACAAGACGTGGATTGTAGGTTAGGTTCAGGGGGTAACTCTAAGTTGCCCTCTGACGTGCATTTTACAGTAAATCCCACACTGGCATCAGTGTGGGTTTACTGTGCTGAGGAGTTTGATACCAAACTTCTCAGTCTTCAGTGCAGCCATCATGGTGCTGTGGAGTACGTGCTGACGACCTCCCAGCACCATATACTCGGAATGGCAGCCCTGCACTTACAGTGCCCAGGAATGGGCCTGGGTACTGTAGGGGCACAGGGCTCATGCACCTGTGCCCTCACCACTGGCATAGGGCACCCAGCTAGAGGGGTGACTGAGGTATGCCAGGGCAGTGTGTTTGGGGCATGGCACACAGGGATGTGTGCCATGTCGACTCTCTGTTTTGTTCTGCACCAAGACACTCAGCCTGCAAGGGCAGTGTGTGTGTGTCAGGGTACAGGGCCTCTAAGGGTGGCACAATAAGTGCTGCAGCCCTTAGGGGTCTTCTCTGGTCACAGTGCCCTGGGTACCTAGGGTACCATTTACCAGGGGCTTACCTGTGGCCAGAGATGCCAATTGGGTTTAGGCTGAGTACAGTTTTTAGGGAAGGAACACAGGCCCTGGGTACCTGATTGGCAGGGATCCAGGGCACACCAAGGAAAAGTGCATCAGTTATCAGGCAAAAAGTGGGGGTTACTGCAACAGAAACCCACTTTCCTACACAAGCCCCCCAGCCCAAAGGCCAGGAGACTCAGCCAACGCTGGGAGAGCCTGTCTAGTCTTTCAGGCGAGGAAGAGTTGGGGAAGTGGTTTGAAAGTTGCAGGGCCTACTCCGCCTTATATCCTTCTGTCCAGGTCAGTCCCTTTGGGGAGCTGGCCTACCTCATCAGTTTCAGGACCTAATTCCCAAAGCTCCTCTCCTTGCTCTTTAGTGTCTTCACCCCATCTTTTAAGTTTGGGTTCAGAGGTGCCCACCTCTGCAAAGTCTAACTTAGCCAGGGCAAAGCCCAGCTTACCCACAGAGGTCACCCACAGTTTGAGCAACCCCACCATGACCAATAGGGTCAGGGGGCCTAGCTTGTTATTTGGCAGGGGGTTAGGCCACCATGCCAAGGATAGGGCTGCCATGAAGGCTAACACCCAGCAGAGGCTGCTGACAGCTGTCAGTGCCCAGAACCACACCTTTAGCTCCTGTCTGGCAAGTGAAGGGGCTATCTTACAGGTCTCTTTGGGTCCTGGCTGTCTGCCTGTTGCTTTAGGGTGGGGGTCACTAAACTTTGTAGTGAGCACCCTTCCTCCACCCTTTGTTCTGCCAGCTGAGGAGCCACCAACTCAGGCTGGACAGTTGCCTGACTAGTCAGGTCTTCTTGTTGGCTAGGGGGGCTTTACCAGGGCCACTTCTGGAGTTTTCCCTCACTGGGATAGAATCTCCCTGGCCCTCTGGGACTGTGGCTAACAGTTGCCCACCTTTCCTACCCTGTTCCTTTTTACTCTTTTGGGGCTCAGCTGCACTGACTGCAGGTTGAGCCCCCCAGGTTTCTTGGGTGAGGCCTGGCATTGGGCCAGTGCCTCTCTTTGGCTCAGGTCCACCTCTAAGTGGTCATTCCCCAGGAGACAATCAAGGGGAGGTCTTTACTGACTACCACCTTTCTCCATCTAAGGGACCCAGCTATGACTAGGGGCACTACAGCCACAGGCCTAACAGTGACTCCCCCTGGGACAGCCCTTACTCTCCTTGATTCCCCTGGGACATACTGGTGTGGGAGTACCAACCTGTCATGCACCACAGTGTGACTGGCACAGGTATCTCTCAGGGCAGTGGCTGGTATTCCATTCACCAGTAGGCGGTGGAAGTGTCTACTCCCCTCTGGGATCTCCAGCTTACCTCTTGGGCCCATTTTCCAGTTGAAAGCTAGGAGGACTTCCTCATCTGAGGACCCTTCCTCCAGAGCTACACTGGCAACTCCTGGGGCTACACTAGTCACCCCTGGGGCTGTACTAGGGATCTTGTTTTTAGGACAGCTAGGGTCCTTGGTGTGGTGTCCTGACTTCTGACAGTTGTGACACCATATTCTGTTGGGATCCCAATTCTTACCTTGGTACCCTGGTTTAGTTTGTGAGGTGTCTTTGGGCCCACCCTCCTGGACAGGTTTTTGGGGGCTGCCTGGGACTCCTTACTTTTATCCTTAAGGGGTTCACTATCTTTCTTCTGGGGAGGCTTTGTGACCCCTTTCTTTGGTCACCCCCAGTGGATGTCCTAGTTACCCTTGTTCTGACCCAGTGGTCTGCCTTCTTTCCCAATTCTTGGGGAGAAATTAGACCTAGGTCTACCAAATGCTGATGCAACTTTTCGTTTGTGCAATTACTTAGTATGTGTTCCTTCATAAACAAATTGTAAAGTCCAGGAAAATCCTGCACATTATGTCCAGCTAACCAACCATCCAGTGTCTTTACTGAGTAGTCTACGAAGTCAATCCAGGACTGGGTCTGGGTTTTGTGAGCCCCCTGAATCTAATTCTATACTCCTCAGTAGTGAGCCCAAATCCCTCAATCAGAGTATTCTTCATGAGGTCATAGGACCCTGCATCTGGCCCAGAGAGGGTCAGAAGCCTGTCTCTGCAGTTACCAGAGAACAGTTCCCACAGGAGTGCCCCCCAGAGAGGTTTCTTTACTTTTCTTATTTCACAAGCCCTCTCAAAGGCTGTGAACCATTTGGTGATGTCATCACCTTCCTCAAATTTAGGGACAATCCCTTTGGGGATTTTAGGATCAGAAGTTTCCTCCCTATCCTTAGTTTTAGTATTGTTGCCACCATTGATGGGTGCTAAACCCATCTCTTGTCTTTCCTTCTCTAGAGCCAGGAGTCTGGTCTCTAGGTCCAGTCTTTTGGCCAACCTTGCTAAAAGGTGGTCCTCCTCACTAAGGCTATCCTCAGTGTCCTCTCTGGGACCTGAACCACCTAGGTGGCCCCTAGGTCCCCAGAGGTTTACTCTTGGAAATAAGGGTGCAGTGACCCTGTCTTCCCTAGGAAGTGGTGGAGGTGGGTTACCATCCCCATCCTCCTCACTCCTTTCCTCCTCTGCGTGGTCATCACCATGCTCAGAGGGGTGGGCCTTAGCATACTCAGCCAGGAGCTCCTGGAGCCCTTGTTTGGTTGGATGCTGGCCCATTGGTATATTTTTAAGTTTACATAAGGACCTTATCTCTTTGAAAGACAAATGAAGATAAGGGGTGAGGTCGAGCTCCTCAACCATGTCCTGTATGTCATTATTATTTTCACTAATAGCTGGGTTGTTTTCTTGAGACATTCTAACAAAAAGTTCTAACCCCTCTACCCTTGACTATAGTGACTTTTTATTTTCTACAATTTTAAAGGGACTTAAGCAAGGCCCTAACAAGACTTTTAGTAATTTGGTAAAAAATGCC
Source organism: Calotriton arnoldi (assembly GCA_963921515.1). NCBI lineage: Eukaryota > Metazoa > Chordata > Amphibia > Caudata > Salamandridae > Calotriton > Calotriton arnoldi. The sequence goes on along the minus strand of CAWUFW010007302.1, from coordinate 718,865 downwards.
AATTTGAAAAAATCAGAATTCTAAAGGCAATTTAAGAGTTCTGTCGTGTGATCAGATGGTAACCAAGTAGTCCAACAATGCAAGTTTGTATCCCACCGCTGATCCACCAATGTAAGAAAGTGGCTCTGTATATACTGCACCAAAGTAAGGTTCAGTGTGCACAGAGTCCACAGTCCCCAGAGGTTTGGCAGAGGCTAAAGTTAGATATAACCTTACTCTCTAAAGTGGTAGCTTGGTCGAGCAGTAAGGCAGTATCAGAGGACAGTGTAAAGCATTTGTTGTACACACTCAGTCAGCAAATGAAGCCACACACTCAAGAACTGAACTCTAGGCCAATGGTTTGTATATAAAAATATAGTTGTTTTATTTTAGAACCAACAATGGGTGTCAAAATATACTTTCTCAGAATGAGATGCTTTAGTTAACTACTGTTCAATTGGCAATAGACTTTTGAATGCAATAGTTACAGTTGTTGCAATATGCAACACAATTTTAAACACAATTATACATTGAGCTCAATGGAAATTTCTGGTTAAATGCAATAGATTACTTTTTGGATTACTTTTCTAACCACGGGACTGGATCTTGGATTCAGTCCCGGGACACTTCCTGTAAACAGGTGAGAAAAAGCGTTTTGGTTATGGTAGTGATTTTTGAGGAATATTACTGTATTTCAAAAGTTGACACTTAGAAACTTTTCTGGGTAAAATTACCAATGTTATCCTAGGGAAGGAAATACAGTTTGCAAGCAAAGTATGTTTACGTTACTTTTGTAATCCAGTGCTGGACTCCTAGGTTCAGCACTGGGACATTTACTTAAAACAGGTAAGTAATTACGTTTTTGTAGTTTGTACGATTTTTAAAGAATATTTGTATGATTCAGAAATCGACACTTAGAAACTTTTTCAACAAAAAGCAGGCAATGATATCCTATGAGAGGAATTTCCAGTTACTGGTAAGTACGGTAAAAATTACTTTTCATGGTCGGTACTGGACTAAAAGATGCAGTACTGAGGTCTCTCCTGATAGTAGGTGAGTAATTCGGAATTCGTTACTGTTGTGATTTTTAAGCAATATTTTGGTATTTCAAAAGTGGACACTTAGAAGAAATTTCACAGAAAACCAGTCAATGGATCCCTATGTAAGAAAATTCAATTCGCCGGTAAGTTACTTTTAACGTTACTTTTGTAATCCAGTGCTGGACTCCTAGGTTCAGCCCTGGGACATTTACTTAAAACAGGTAAGTAATTACGTTTTGGTAGTCTGTACGATTTTTAAAGAATATTCTTGTTTTCAAAAGTCGACACTTAGAAACTTTTTGGAAGAAAAAGTGTCCATGTTATCCTATGAGGAAAAATGAGTTATCGGTCTCGAGGTAAGTAATCGGTCTTTTGAGTTAGGGTTCTGGGGTTAGACTCAGGGGTCTCCCAGGGTCAGTGATGCACTGTTGTTGCACCCTCAGCGGCACTAGGGCGGCCGGGTGCAGAGTGTTGAGGCCCAATGTTATCCTATGGAGGATAGGGGGACTCCGGTTGGTGGCGGCTGGCAAGCAGGCCACGGGGTTGTGGGAGCAAAGCTCCTAGGGTTAAGCTCAGGGCACGTTGGGGACCAAGTTAGCACCAAAGAGGCACCCTCAGCGGCACTAGGGCGGCAGGGTGCAGAGTGCTGTTTTGAGGTCGGGTGCCCTGTTGATTTCAATGGAAATTTTCGGTTTTGGTTTTCAGCTGCAGGCTCGGTCCAGGAAGACTTCCAGGAGGAACCAACAGCTGGGCAGGTAAGTTGGAGGGCTCGGGGACGTAGGTGCACCTCGGGTTCCTTTCTCCAGGGCGCAGGGCGTCTGGATGCAGGGGTGTCTTTTGAGGTCGGATTTCACCTTACCGGGCCACTCGCGGTTGGGGGTTCTCCGTGCAGAGGCTGCAGGCGACGTCGGGGAGTCCTGGAGGGGTCAACCCACGGTGGACTCGGACTCTGGAGAGCTGGGGACCTCGCTGGGACCGGTGGGCCACTTGAACTCGGGCTGTAGGCGACGGGTGCAGTGGTGGTTCCAGGCGTCGGGTTTCTTTCTCCTCAGCAGGCTCGGAGTCTTTGTTTGGTGTTTCTTTTGAACAGAGCTGCTGTTCACAGGAGATCCGGTCTTTGTTGAAGGCAGTCAGTCCTCCCTGGGGTTCTGGAGGTCGCTGGCTGCAGGACAAGACTATTTTTGGCGCAGGATCTCTGGAAACTGCAGACGGGCCGGTAGGGCTGGGGCCAAGTCAGTTGTTCTCTGCAGTCTCCTCTGCTGGGCGTCTTCTTTCGTCCTTTTTCTTCTTAGGTTGCGGGAATCTAAGGAAGGAAGGTTCAGGGTGCCCCTAAATACTAGATTTAGGGCGTTACAGGTAGGTAAAGGGCAGGGACCAATGGGTCCCTGCCCTGGGGTGGGTACACCCCCTATCCTGCCACTCTCCTGTGGGAGGGGGCAGGAGCCTAGTCCTGATTGGGCAGGGCTCCCCATCTTCAAGATGGCGAGAGCCCGGAGATGTGCTTCACCTCGCCTCCCCCACCTGAGGGGTGGGGTTGGCAGAGGGTGGCACACCCCCTTTCCTCCCTTGGTGTTTCCCTCCAGTCTTCCCACCAGGATGGGGGAGGAACCGGTGGGGACCAGTTGCTGAGTACAGCAAGTGGTCTGGGGAAGCTCACAAAGGCGGAATGCCTTTGAAGCTTCCCCCTGCCCATCCTGGGGGAGGGGGCCTAGCACCTCACCCAGGACGTGCATTGTTGCAGGCCCGGGAGAGCGGATGGCTCTCTACCCAGGGGTCCAGCAACATGTCTGCTGTGTGGCAGCCTAGGCAGCCCCTCAGACAAGACGTGGATTGTAGGTTAGGTTCAGGGGGTAACTCTAAGTTGCCCTCTGACGTGCATTTTACAGTAAATCCCACACTGGCATCAGTGTGGGTTTACTGTGCTGAGGAGTTTGATACCAAACTTCTCAGTCTTCAGTGCAGCCATCATGGTGCTGTGGAGTACGTGCTGACGACCTCCCAGCACCATATACTCGGAATGGCAGCCCTGCACTTACAGTGCCCAGGAATGGGCCTGGGTACTGTAGGGGCACAGGGCTCATGCACCTGTGCCCTCACCACTGGCATAGGGCACCCAGCTAGAGGGGTGACTGAGGTATGCCAGGGCAGTGTGTTTGTGGGCATGGCACACAGGGATGTGTGCCATGTCGACTCTCTGTTTTGTTCTGCACCAAGACACTCAGCCTGCAAGGGCAGTGTGTGTGTGTCAGGGTACAGGGCCTCTAAGGGTGGCACAATAAGTGCTGCAGCCCTTAGGGGTCTTCTCTGGTCACAGTGCCCTGGGTACCTAGGGTACCATTTACCAGGGGCTTACCTGTGGCCAGAGATGCCAATTGGGTTTAGGCTGAGTACAGTTTTAGGGAAGGAACACAGGCCCTGGGTACCTGATTGGCAGGGATCCAGGGCACACCAAGGAAAAGTGCATCAGTTATCAGGCAAAAAGTGGGGGTTACTGCAACAGAAACCCACTTTCCTACACATACCCCTCCTATACCGTCCGACGCAGGAGCGAAGGTTTAGGCCGGGGAAAACCGATGCCTCATGTCCCACCAAGCCCAGGGAGGTGAGCGGCGGTGTTGGGCCTTGCCTTGTAATGAAAGCGCCTAAGGCGTGCACCGCGCTCTCTTTGCTTTCTTGACGAGGATGGCGCTACAGCACATAGCCTTGCGTTTTGCGAGGCCTGTTATTACCAAGTAGTTACTCACTCGCATAGATGATGCGCTGCACTCATTTACTGAGAGCCTCCTGCAGAGGGAGTCTTGCCCAGTTCCTGCCCCAATGGGATGCTTGTCTTGTCGTGCGACCCCGCATCCGGCACTAAACCCCTTTGCACCGTGTAATGCTGCCACAAGGCAATCCGCTCCTGCCCAGTACTCAGTCCCTCCTAAGGCCCTACCGCTGCCCTCGCCCCACCAACACCCCCTCACCTCACACAATGCAGCAGCAACACCTCTCGCCTCTGTAAAATTCCAAGGAGAAAGAGGGTTCCTGGTCACGCGCCTGTGGTTAAATATCCCCCCCCCATCCCTAGGGCAAACCCCTATGCTTAACCCTATGACTGGGCTAAACACAGTGTCCTAATCTGCTGCCCAGTAACTTCCCTGCCTTTGCTCCCCTTAACCCCGCCCAATCCTGTCCGGGTTCTGATCCCAGGGGTTGGCCTCCACTAAGGCCCCCGGTCCAGCCACATCCCCCCTCCCTTCAGGGAGTGGTGGGGCGAACCATGGGGCATCGGTGACAGGCATATCTTGCAGCAGCAGTTCACGTTTGCCTGTATATACGGTGACAGGCACAGCATTTTAGCAATTCTGGCCTACTGTGATGTGTATGCTGATTTTTGCCTGTACAATCGGTGACAGGCCCACCACATAATTACCACTAAAGGCATTTTCATCTGGGTTAAAAAAAAAAAAAAATACATTATTGATAGCATTTATTCCTCCAGTTCATGTGCTATTAATAATCAGTTTTTTAGTGGTACCTGGTTCAATGTAGTTGAGTAATAGCATGGCTTCAAATCAATATTTAATACAGTTAACATAATTTTTACAACAACCAGGGAAGCCCCTCCCCCCATGAAGTGGAAATATTGGTTGCGTTCTTTTTCAAATGATCTAGTTGCAGTGGATGCAACTAAATTTAATACCAGTAGAAAAATGGCTTTACTATTCAGTCATTTAGGTCAACAGGGCGAGCACATTTTTGATAATCTGCCAGAACTGGATGCACCTTTGGATCAATTTGATTAATTGGATGAGTACACAGAAGCGATAAAAAATGTTAACAAAAAAGATTTCTGAGGAACTAAGTGTTCTTTTGGAGAGATTTAACTTTTTTAAGAGGAAGCAGGTGGTTGATGAGAGCATTGACGAGTTTGTATCTGCTCTTAGACTTTTAGCATCTACTTGCAACTTCAGGAGACTCTAGAAATGTATATAAGAGATCAACTAGTTTATGGTTGTAATGAGAAAAGAAATACAAGAGCATCTATTGTGGGTGCAGAGATACCACCCTGATTGAGGTTGTAGACATTGCCAAAGGTACTGAACTCTCGCTTATCTCAAGTAAACGTATGGCTCAGGAGCCAACAGCATTCAAAGTTAAAGAATCTGATACTGTAGCGCAAGTAAAGGATAAGAAGTCAGGCTTCCAGCATAAAAAGTCTAATATTTCATGTTTCCGTTGTGGTTCAAAATCACATTTAAGTAATAATTCTACTTTCTGATAAACATTGGAGAACCCCAGAAACTCCTTTGAACACTGTTTCCATGCCAAATAATGCTTGGGATAAAGTCGCTCTTGATTTTTCTGGTCCTTTTGAGTGTTTATCTGCAGTGAAGAAATACACGAATTTGTTGGTGGACTATTATACCAGGTGGATATATATGGATTTTGTACCGTCTCCCAATACAGAATGTGTGATTAAATAAAAAAATAAAAAAAAATTCCATTGAGGTCCACCAAAAGTTTTGGTTACAGACAATGGAACACATTTCACTTCTAATCACATGACACAGTTTATCAAATCGTTGGACATAAAACATCTTCAGGTTTCTCTGTACTCCCCTACATCCAATGGTTTAATTGAAAGAGTAAATAGAATACTTAAGAAAGGGGTAAAAAACGGCTGTCGCCGTCCATTTGGATGTGGAATAATTTGTGAGGCAAAAGTTGTGGAAGTATCTCGTCACCCCACACACCACTACAGGTGTTTCACCATTTGAACTTATAAGGTGGAGAAATCCTAAGTCTCGACTGAAGGTTGGGGGTTCCAGGAGCAGGGATTGGGCATTTCTGGAACCCCCATTTGCTCCGGAGTTTTAGTTTCTCGTTTAGATAGGAGGGAGAGAGGAATGCAGCACCCTATGGGTAATGCAAGCAGTTTTGAATTGGGCCTGCGCTCCAATGCAAAGCCATTGGAGGGTTATCACGGCAGGGGAAATGTGGTCAAATTTCTTGAGACTTAACACAAAGTGTGCTGCAGTATGTAGTGCAGCTGTGAAGACAGAAATAATTATAGAGGGTGATGCCAAGTGATCTGGCACTCTGGACAATGGCAAGGCAGCCATCCAGGGCAGGAAGATTAGTCATCCATAGTTGTACTGGAGTTTTTGCATCCAGAGGTGAGATCACATGAAATTCTGTTTTAGTTCGGTTGAGTTTTAAATGGTGGTTGGACATCCAGTTTTGAATCTTTAAGAGTGTTTTCGAAAGCAAGGCAATGTCTTCCGGGGATGAGATTTTCATGTATATTTAGGTGTCGTTGATTTAGAGGTGGAAGAGAATCCCAGAGTTTCTGAGAATCACACATAGTGGTTCTAGGTAGAGGTTAAGGAGGGTTGGGGAGACGATCGAACCTTTAGAGACCCCTTGGTGAATGCTGACTGGTCTCGTTCAAAGATGGCAGTTTTTATATAGCGCAAACTCGACCCAAAGGTATTGGAGCGCTTTACATGAGCACCAGTTACGTTACACAAGGATACATTTAATTTTTTTTGGTACGCACAGGGAGATTAATTGATTTGCCCAGAATCACAGGATGTTGAGCCGATGCCGAGATCCAGCTTGGTTCCCCAGGTCCAAAGTCGGCAGCTCTGACCGTTACACCACATCTCTCCCCCTTGAATAGGTAAATTAAAAAAAGATGCATGAAAGCGTGTTTACAGAAAGGGGGTGCCCAGTAACAAGTACATACTGCCAGGCCATCCTAAAAAGGTTTTTGTTAATTAAATAAAAACACAGGAGTGGCGGGGAGCAGGATGACCAAATAAACACTAGCAATGAGCTTCTGTGGCGAGCATGGAGGGGTGGAGGAGCAACAGAGCGAATGCATGAAAAGAAAAAAACTGGGCAGGACACAAGGGTGAGATAAAGCAAGGCATACAAGCTGAGGTAACAGAGCAACATGGAGAGGGCATGGTGTGAGGGAGAAGCAGCACACATGGGGTATGGGGGGAGAGCAAGAAACCACATACAGTTGCATGGATTTTTTTTTTTTTTTAAATAATCAAATTTTATTTTACCCTGTTACACACGATTTGGCACTGTCTCTCCTTGTCAAGGTTCTGGAGAGGGGTTCTGACTTGTCTCTCTGAGGTGTTGGGCTGGGACTTGCCCCACTCTCTGAAATTAGTGCTTCTACACGTCATGGAGGGAATTGTGGGCAATCTTATGTTGCTGGGGTTTACTCTGGCGAAGAGGGACATTGCTAGGGTATGGAAGGTGCCGGCGCCGCCTTCAGTGTTGGCATGGATAAGGGGAATGGATTTTTGTATGGGCCTAGAACTTCCCATTTTCACTGCAAGGGGCTGTCCGCAGAAACATTTTATGATTTGGAAGCGTTGGGCGGACTACCGGGGTTTGGTGCTGGAACCAGCCTCGACCACGGAGCCCCTCGATCCACTTTCATTCTACTCTGTTGGTGCGAGCTGTAATTACTTACTTTATAGTATATAGTAGCGAGATTGTGGTGCAACCGTCACGGCTAGGTTGATCTTGAGAAGCTGTTAGTGCGACAGGGGGGTGGGGGGTTGTTGGGGTGCGGTTTTCTGTGGTTCTATTTCATTTGTATCGCTCTGTAATTCTCCTTGATTCTCATATTGAAAAGTCAAAGTCAAGATGTTTTATGCTTATTGTGCAGATGTCTCTGGGTTACAGGGCCCTGCTCTATATGTGTCATTTGACAAATAAAATTTGTTTAAAATTTTTATTTTTTATTTTACATTGCTTTAACCACAAAATCGACTGTCTGCCCATATGAAAGGTATACAACACATAGAGAAATACGCCCATTTTGGTGTATTACAAATCATAATATGCTCACCATTTCCCCCACACTTTCTTGTGTTTCTGTAGACAGCCTCTGAACAAGTATACAGTTTCTTCAAGTTTATTGTACCAATCCATCACGGCTGATCAAGAGTGAAGGGGATGGAGAGTTCCAGTACTTGACGATGTCTATCTTGACGAGCACTGTCCCAATACCTAGTAGGATCCAATCTCCCCATGAAGCCCCAAAGTCATCCACAATACACATTGTAGCATCTTCCCAGCCGGACTACCCGCCAATTACTACATCACACACGGAGCTTGACATTACACATCTTTATTCGTCTGTGTGTAACTACGAACTCTACATTCTAAAGCAACCTTCACTGCAATACACTCTATCCATTACGTCATAGCTCTACAGAGTTCATCGAGAGCCGAAAGGGTTCTGTTATTGCTAACTCGCAAGACACTACTCCCATCAAGACAATTCTTGGGGAAGGATCCAAAGGCTCACCGATCACCAGGGTGAGCAATGCAAATATCTTCTGCCAATACTGTCTATGAGGGGACATACCCATACTACATGAAAGAAAAAAAGCCCTCATCTCTTGAGAGCGAGTGCAAGCTGGCAAAGCTAGTTTGTAAGCCCGCCATAGTCTAATAGGCATGAGATAGGTCATATGGAAGTAATTGAGTTGTCTGAGTCTGGATAGAATGACCAGCTTTCTAGGACACATGTAGGCGTCCCTCCAGCCAGAATCATCAAGGACGCCTAGCCATGTTTCCCATCAAGACTTCATGGTGGCAAGGGAGGTCAGGGAGTGGATGACAAGACTTTTACCGATCTGTGAGATCCCCCCCTTTCCTCATGGGACCCATGAGGAGCTTTGCCTCTAGCAGACTAAATTCAAGTACGTCAGTGAGGAAGACCCCATGGGATTGGAGCGCGTGTCTAAGTTGTAAGTAGCGGTAAAACTGGGATTTATGTAAAGAGAACTCAAATTGGAGCTCTTGAAAGGACCCAGAGCCTGAGTCTGGATGGAATGACCAGCGTTCTAGGAAACATGAAGGTGTCCCTCCAGTAGCAATCATCAAGGGGCCTAGCCATGTTTCCCATCGAGACTTCATGGTGGCAAGAGAGGTCAGGGAATGGATGACAAGACTTTTACAGATCTGTGAGATCCCCCGCGCCATTTCCTCATGGGACCCATGAGGAGCTTCACCTCTAGCAGACTAGCAGTTCTAGTTGTAAGTAGTTCATGTTCTAGTTGTAAGTAGTAGTAAAACTGGGATTTATGTAAAGAGAACTCAAATTGGATCTCTTGAAAGGACTTAAGGTGGAAGCCCTGCCAGACGTCCCCTAGCAAGGAGATGCCAACAAGATCCCATTTCTCAAATTCCTCAAGCTTTTCTTCTTTACAGGTGAGTCTTAAGGGTGATCCTCTGCCCCCATCTAATCCAGCTCAATGATGGGCGCCTGGCTGTTTTGTATTGGTTGAAAATGCAAATAAAAATATTTTTTAAATAAAAAAAATGATAGGCGCCAGGACCAGAGAATCACCTTGTTGATGTCCGAGAGGGATTGAGGGATATGTTTCCATAGAACAGATGTAGGAAGCTGGCTCTCAATATAGTGTACTAAAACGAAGTACACTGTGCACAGAGTCCAGTGGGTCTCTAATTGCTTTACAGAAGCTAAAGTAGATAATACTAATGCTCTCTTTTGTGGTAGTGTGGGCGAGCAGTTAGGCTTATCAGAGGGTAGTACTAAGCATCTGTTGTACTCACAGAGGGAATAAATGAGACACACACTCAAAGAATAAATCTGAGACCAATTTAGTAAAATAAAACTTGTCTTTATATATATTTCAAACTCAAAAACTTCGTGTCAAGGTAAGTACAGTTTTCAATAAAAATATTCACAGGTAAGTAAACGTTTCAAACCTGTGGACTTTTACGCACAATGCAATCTTATGTCAGGAAAGTCAAAGATGCATAATGGGAGGTACAGTTGGTTTCAGGGGTTCACCTTCTGGGATCAGAGTAGTAGTGGGTTAAGGTTTAAAGTACTACCAGCAGTTCGCCGGGAATCGACCGGGTTCTACCGAAAGCAGGGTGCTGTTTATTTTATTTTATTTATTTATAAAGTTTTGTATAGCGCGAACATGACCCTAGCGGGTATCAGAGCACTTTACATTAGATGGATACAGGAAAAAGTTGAAGAGGTAAACACTCGTCACAACTGTGAGCGGAACATAGCAAAGTGATAACTATGGCGGATCATCGGTGTGTTAGACATACAGTCGATTTACAAGGTAGGCAGGAGTAGATAAGAGAACATAGTTTGATATCAATAAAACATGGGTTAAAGTCTTAGTACTTGTTCATTAGAAGCGTTTTCACTTCTTTTTTGAAGGAGGAGGAGGAAGAAATTTTGCGGACATCTGGTGGCAAGGAGTTCCATATCTTCGGTGCTGTTGAGGATGGTAGCTGGCGCTATGGAGAAGAGGGGGACTTGAAAAGAGGCTGCGCAGGGGGACTTGCGGGCAAGTTCAAGGGCTCCCAAATGTGGGCTCAGGTCGCAAGGGGTCTTGGAGCATGGGGACACAGCCGGTTCATCAGGACCTGGGCCGGGGGGCTCGGGAGCAGAATGTTTTGGTCAGCTGGGCTGGGTGTGCAAAGATGCACCACGCAGTCAGGGACAAACAGCTGGTAGGGTCAAAATTCAAAGCAGCTGGGCCACTCTTGAAGTGGGTCTCAGTGATGCTGATGTCCGTCAATGGCTGCTTGGTCCTGGTGCAGTGAGGATCCAGACAGGACACTCATGGTCGGTGTTTGGTGCAGGACGTCCGGTACCCCGGGAGTTGGTACGGCACAGCTCCGGTTGGTCCTGGTGTCTTCACACTCGGTGGGGAGATAGATCTGACCTTCCTGAGCACGAGTGCCTTCTCCTGGTTATCTGTGGCGTGGGGTGGGCCAGAAAGCTGCAAGGCAGTGGACCAGACGCTACTTGTCGGTGCCTGTGGACTGCAGGGGAGTAGATCTTCTACTCCAAGAGAGACTTTTGGTGTTTGAGAAGTGCTGGCAGGCTACCCAAGGCTTTGGTAGTTCTCTGGCTCACAGGATGAGTCACTCTGTTGCGATTGTTGAGAGAGGGCTGAGGACAGCAGGGTTTCACGCCAAAGTCAAAAGTTCTGCTGCAGTTCTCGCCAGGCAGTGAATCTTCTTCGTCCTACTTCTGTTGATCAGTCGAATCTGAGTTCTTGGGTTCAGGGGTGCCACCTAAATACTCAATTTAGGGGCATTATGGGAAGTGACAGGTAGTGGCCAATGGGCTACCTACCTTTAGGGTGTCTACACCCTCTTTACGACCACTTCTTGAGGGAAGTGGGCATAACCCTGACCCTGGAATGCTAATTCCATCTAAAACAACTTTGAGGAATCTGAAAAGTGGGGTCCACATCAGCTGGCCCGCCCTAGGGGTGCTGCTGGCTGAATGTGGGCACACAGCCTAATCTAACAAATTTTCCCGCCTGTCTTGCTGCCCAAAAGTGGGGTTAGGACATGGGGGTGGCAAATCCACTATCTGGAGAAGCCCAGGGTCGCATAGCAAAGGTGGCAGGCCTTTGAAGCTTTCCGCCCTGGAATGCCCATCCTGACTGGAGGAAGTGTGAACACCTCCACCCAGAGCAAGCTTTGTTTCTGTCCTCCAAGAGCTAAGGATCTCACCTCAGGAGGACAGAAACCTGTCTATGGTGGCTGTCTGGTAGAGACCCGTCAGTCAACGCACTAGTAGTCTGTAGGTTTTTAGGGGGCACCACTAAGGTACCCTCTATGTGAATTTATTGATAAATCCAGGTCTGGCATCAGTGTGGGTTTATGAAGACGAGTCATTTGGTACTAAACACCTTGGGGTAGTGTGAAGCCATCATGTAGCTGGGGAACTCGTAATGACGAGTGTCCAGCCCATGTATTCGTTATGGCTTCCCTGTGCACTGGTAATATCTAAAAGTGAACTTAGAAATCACTGGGACATATCCACTCTCGCAGACATGCCTTCACATGGGTATAGTGCACCCTGCCTTAGGGCTCTATGGCCTGATGTAGGGGGTGACTAACCGATAACACATGTAGTGCTGGCAACGGGGATGTGTGCCATGTCGACTCTTCGGTTTTCTCTGCACCAAGACACACAGGCTGCAATGGCAGTTTGCAAGTGCTTGGTGAGGGGTCCCTGAGGGTGGCACAATTTGTGCTTGCAGCACTTAGGGATCTTCTTTAGTTCCAATGCCCTAGGTACCAGGGGTACCAATTACTAGGGGCGTGTATGGATCCTAAAGGGTTGCCAATTGTGGAACAATCATACAGTTTCAGGAAAGAACACTGGTGCTGGGGACCTGAATAGCACGAACCCAGCACACTTTCAGTCAAAGTTGCACCAGATAACAGGCAAAAAGTGGATGGGTATACTGCAACAAAAACCCAGTTTCCTACAACAGACCTAGGATGTTGCTGTGTCTTACCGGTGCTATCTCCAAGCGCAATGCAGGTACATGTCATCCACCACCCTACCAGTCGTTAACCACCAGAATCTGCGAGGCCCAATAATACAGAAGAATGTCAGCCATGCCCATTCCGCCATCATATGGTGATCAGACACATTTGCCAAAGGCCATTTTGGATGGTTAGTTGAGCCATAGATAGGCACGGATTTTAGTGAACATTGTCTCGAACCATCACTGGGGTATCAACAGGAGAAAGTTCCAGGTGGCATAGAATATTCAGTATAGCATTACCATTTTCAACAACGCAACCCTGCCCATCACATTGAAAGGGAGTTTGGTCAAGTGATGTTAGGTTCAGTTCTAGAGTTATGTGTATCCCTAGCTTGGGAAGCTAAGTCTCCAGACTGGCTATCAGGATTGCCAGTTCACAATGCTGCTATCAACCTGCAAGGGGAGCAGGAGGGATTTGGACCAGTTGATCTTGAGGTCAGACACCTACCAATAGAGATTCAGCATCTGAAATAAGCGGGGGCCCGTGAGAGAGGGGTGGGAAAGAAACAGGAGGACATCATCCGCGGGCAGAGCTATACGATCATCCGTTGCTAGTCCCTAGTCAAACAACCAGACCTGCGCGTCGCATCTAACCCAAACCCCTAGTGGCTGTATGGGCAGGTGGAACAGGAGGGGTGTTAGCGGGCACCCTCATTGGATGCTTCAGTCAGTAGGCACAAAAGGGTCCCATTGACCCGGACCTGTGTCCGCAGGTGCACGTACAAAACTCAGATATATAAACAGAAACGGAGTCCGAGCCTCATTTTCATCAGAACTTCCTCCATAAAGGTCCAGTCAACTGAGTCGAAGGCCTTCTCAAAATCAATAAGCATCAGTGCAGTAGGGTTCTTCAGAAAAGTGCTAACACCACTTGGACTCTGCGAATGCTTCGGTGTGGCATAACCCACACTGACCTGGGTGGACCAGCTGTAGAAGCAGCCCCAGGAGTCTGTTGGCCAGAACTTTAGCATATATTTTGAGTTCAGTGTTAATGAGAATTATTGGATCAATAAAATGCATAGCAATCGGCGGGTGTGTGGGTTACCCTATTTGTGTAGTACTACAATAGTGACTAGGATGAGTTCCGGGGCAAACTCCGCCTTGTTGTCACCTCCTGATGAATGCCGAGAAGTGGGGGGGCAACAAGGGCAACGAGAATCGACGATAGTACTCCACATGGTAGCCGTCCGGGCCCAGTGTTTTGCCGGAATTCATGTCTGCAAGAGCAATCCTGATTTACTCTTGTTCAATGGGGTGCTCCAGCACTTCCCAATCGCTTGTTCTCAGCACTGGCATAGGGAGATCCACAACAAGTGATGAGGTGGTTTCCCCCAGGGAGCATTCGCGTTCTACGTACAGCGTCTGGTAGTACTCAACAAATGCAGTAGTTATGCCTTAGGCCACAGACACCTGATCTCGGTAGTACTCAACAAATGCAGTAGTTATGCATTAGGCCACAGACACATGCTCTCTATTGTCTACTGCTATGAACGCGATCAAGAAAGATGCAGTATGTTCTGGTGCCAGCCAATATAGTAGTTTGCCGGACTTGCAGCCCATTCATACACCCTCTGCATCAAGGCCAGCCAGGATTGGTGAGCCTCGTCCAGGGACAGTTGGCAGAGGGTCGCCTGGTCAGTGGCCAGGCATCGTTGTACCTGCTCTGTGTGGCAACCTCGGTTTGCCTACTCTAAGGCCATGATGTTGGCTTCAAGTGTTGTTATCTGTTGGTATTTCATTCTCTCCTTGCCTTTTAAATAGGACCTTCTAATGCCCCTCATAGTAGGCTTCCAGGCATCCCACATCATACCAGGCGAGGCAACAGAGTCTTTGTTGATGGTCAAATAATCCTGGAGTCCCTGAGCCAGTACCTGTGTGAAACACTGGTCTGTGAGGTGCCAAGCATTGAGCCTCCACACTGGGCTAGGTCCCACACTCTGAGAGCCAAAGTGTTTGCATTACTGGGGTGTGGTCAGAGATACACCAGGGCAATATGAGGAAACCAGACAATTGAGTCAGATCAGTGGCAGGGAGTAACACTAGGCCAATGCGGGATCGTGTCTTGTGAGTTGCCAACAGGTGAGTGTAAAACCAGTCATGGGGGTTCCATGTCCTCCATGCGTCACAAAGCACCAGGCCTTCATACCCATTCTATCAGACCTGTCAATGTCCCCCTCCTTACCCACTGGGCCCCATAGAGTCCACCGCTGGATTCAGCACATCATTAAAGTCACACCTTTTGATGGTGATTCCCTACACATCTCACACTTTCTCTAACGTGGTTCTGGCCGGAGGGGGGCGAATATACACTCTAAGGGGATGGATTGGACAACCTTCAAGGGTACCCTCTACCACCACATATCAACCCAGAGAATCTTTCGTCACTTGGGATACCACCAGGGGGAAGGTTCTATGCAGGAGGATCGCTACATCTCTAGAGCCTTTGGTGTGTCCTGCGTGCTATACCCTATCGTACTCGTAAAGGGCGAGGATGTCATAGTTATTGCCTCCTACATGGGTTTCTTAGAGCAGTAGGATGGCCGGGACATTGTGTTTTGCAAAGCGAAGAACCACCGCCTTTTTATAAGATCATTGAGGTCATTGGCATTCCAGGTCATGGTTAGAAACTCGTATATGGTGGTGAGGGTGGGTCTACTGAGGAAGCATGCATGCTCACGAGACCATGAATGACGGTTGATGTGAGGCGTTCGAGATCCGACCGCATGGAATTGTTATGGTGCAGGTGTTGTATTGTGTATAAACATCAAATACACTGAACCAACAACAAAATAAAAACCTGGTGCCCGAGTGGGCTAACTGTACCAACTCCCCACCTCCAACAACCCGCTGCTCCACACTTTCACCCAGAAGCATCTGCCGCCCTTCCAACAAAACTAGGTGTGAGTTCAATCAAATGCCTCCCAACTTAAACCCAGCAGGAGTGTCATAAAACAGGATATATCGCTGCCGACAGGTAGGTAAGCAATAATAAGTCGTAGGGCCAATTGGAACAACAAGTTACAGTTTCGCAAGACCTTAGAGCCCACAGGGGCAGCAGAAGGCATTCTCCTCGACTCCCATGGATTATTAAAAGCAAATGAAACAGGAGGGGACAACCACATATGCTAGTGCTCTAAAGAGTGAATTTGAGACAAGGTAACTGAACGACTTGAAGGATGTGATGATGCCAATGTGTTTGTTATAAGACTGCAAATAAAGAAAAAAATACTCAAAAAGCAAAAGAAACAAGCATTGTTAAAGCCAATTAGGCTCTGCTGGTCCGAATGAGGGAGGAGATGAAGAGGGGGCAGGGTGAGGAAAAACAGGTGGCGAGAGCAAGGCAACATACACTTCTTTCGAGTGCTAAAAGTAAAATAAAGCAACCGTTGTCAAAGCCCATAGGTTAGGCTTTACTGTAGTGCACGTACATATGACAACATACATACAGCATTGCGAAAGCGACAATACAGGCTCAAATTAGGCACAGACAATATGCATCTCAATTTAAATACACAAATTGCAACTCCTACACCACAGTAACAAGCATATGACACATACAGGTACAATTCCACATAAAAACACATTGATACCCTGCATATGGGTACATAGATAAATTGCAAACAAGCACACATGCACAAACTGCCAACACATACAACAAACATGCACACCGCACAAACAAGCATACATGCACAAACAACCTATATATGGACACAGATTTATAGAAAGACAGTATAATTTTAGGTGCGTACATAGACAGCATACCAGCATAATGAGAGTATGGATCTTTGGAATGCAATGCAAAACACACACACTCTCACACACAGGTACCATAGGAGCATATTTAAAAAATACACTGGAAAGCATCATTTGTTTTAGACATTAACTAGGATGCTTCTAGGTGAGGAGTCACCTTTCGAGTTGCCCTTACGTAGGGTCACAGGATCATCTTGTGATGTGGTAAGACATCATGTAAAGAAAACCCACCGCTGATCACTCCCACTTCTGAGTCATGAACGTGTGTCCCCAGGAATCTGCCAGTTCCTGATTAGCAGGGTGCGTCATATCATTTTGGGAAGGGGCAGAGAAGACAGTGATGTATCCTAATAGGTCACATAAGGAGAAAACACACAGCTTAAGGAATGACAGGAAAGGAAGCAAAACCAGGGTACCCCTGAGGAGCAAAACAGGTGCAAATGCAATACAGAGAGGGAGATGCAGCCCAGAAGCAGCAAGGACGGGAAACAGCATCGGACTCAGGTAGCATCAAAACAGGGGGGTTCAGAGGATGCAATGACTCTAGTGACCGAGGGGAGAAGGGTGAAGGGTATGTATGGAAAAAACCAATCCAGGGCCAGAGGGAAGTGCACAGATGAACGAATAGAGGTCCAGCAAAAATCTAACAATGTTTGCATTGTTACTGTACTCCCACCGACCCCCCTCCTGTTCAATAATCAATATAATAAAGGTCATTGTTAGATCAAATAAGCCTTGTTTTATAGATTAAATAAAAAACTGTCCCTGTAAAAAAGAGCTGACTTATAATTCAAAGCACTGATCTGCTTTGGTGTTCCTATATGTGGAATGTGACAACGAAGAGCACTTTTAGGGCCAGATGTACGACCATTCACTTTTGCGAGTTGCAAATTGCATAGAATTGCGACTTGCAATTTGCGACTCGCAAAAGTGAATGTACAACAGTGTCTCAGACACTGTTTGCGATTCCCAATGGGGTCGCAAATTGCATGCCTCGTTAATATTCATGAGGCAAGCGCAATTTGCGACCCCAATGGGACTGGCTAGCACTCACAGGGATGGTGGCCTGCTGGGGTCAGCAGACCACCATGTCTGTGACTGCTTTTTCAATAAAGCAGTTTTTTTTTAAAATGCAGCCCGTTTTCCTCAAAGGAAAACGGGATGCATTTAAAAAATAAAATGAAACTTTTCAGTTTCATTTTTTAGATCACTGCCTGCTCTTAAAAAATGTTTTCGCACTCATTCACAAAGGGGAAGGGGTCCCTTGGGGACCCCTTCCTGTTTGTGAGTGGCTTACCACCCTTTTGAAAAGGGTGGTAAACTGCAAGTGTTTTGCAACCACAAATGCGGTTGCAAAACAATGGTACATGCCATTGGCACTCGCTATTGGGAAGGGACGTCCTTGGCACGCCCCTTCCTAATAGCGAGTTGCAAACCATAGTTTGCGTGTTGCTAATAGGTTAATGACTCGCAAAATATGGTTTGTACATGGTGCTGACCTTTTTTGCGGTCGCAAACGGGCTGAATTCCCGTTTGCGACAGCAGAAAACGGTTGTTCATCTGCCCCTTAGGGCCAGATGTACGCCCGTTTTTTGCGGTCACAAAAGGGAAATCAACCCGTTTGCGACCGCAAAAAACGGTGGTGGTATGTACAAACGCTACTTTGCGAGTCACTGACTCGCAAAATAGGGTTTGCGACTCGCTATCAGGAAGGGGCCTGCCAAGGGCGTCCTTTCTTAATAGCGAGTCGAAATGGCATGTACCATTGTATTGCGACCGCATTTGCGGTCGCAAAACACTCACAGTTTACCACCTACTTCAAGTAGGTGGTAAACCACTCGCAAACGGGAAGGGGTCCCCAGGGGACCCCTTCCCCTTTGTGAGTGTTTGTAAAAATATTTTTTAAGAGCAGACAGTGGTCCCAGAGACCACTGCCTGCCCTTAAAAAATGAAACTGAAAAGTTTCATTTTTCTTTTTTAATTGTATCCCATTTTCCTTTAAGGAACACAGGTTGCATTTAAAAAAAACTGCTTTATTGAAAAAGCAGTCACAGACATGGTGGTCTGCTGACCCCAGCAGGCCACCATCCCTGGGAGTGCTAGCCATTCACAAATTGCGACTCGGTAAAGTGAATGGTCGTACATAGTTTTTATATAGCGTGAAGCATTAACCTTTCAACGTACTTGATAGGAGGCGAGGGAGATTTGACACAGCGAGCTTGTTTGAAAATAGTATTTTAGCATTTTATTTGCAATTTACGCTTCAAGTTATTTTGCTGTAAATTGTTTCTTCTTTCTGGAGAAGAACAGAGAGCAGAGCTCTATGTCGACTGCAGGTGTGTCTTTAGTGCATTTATTTTTTTATACAATGCAGATGTGAAAAGGTGACCATGCAGTGCCCTGGAATTGACATGATTTCCTTTCGCGATATTTGAATTCCCCCAGTCGAATGAAAACAAGCATTGGCAAAGCCAATAGGTCTCGCCGATGTGAGAGCTATTGGCTTTGTCAATGTCTTTTAGCCATGTGGTACAGCAGCACGGCTGCAGGGTAGCATAGCTAAAAAGAACAAGCATTTGCAATGCAATAGGTCTCGCAATTGCGAGAGTTTGAGCTAACGGCATTGATAATGACAATGCCTTTTATTTATATGTTTTGAAAACCTGCAAGTGGTGCGTAAATGCACACTTTGTACTTTTAGTCCTTGCTTACGAGAAGCAAGGCTGGCAGTAAAAAAGGTGCAGTTACTGCCAGCCTTGCTAGTCGTAAGCAAGGACTATAAGTGCAAGTGCATGTTTATGCACCGCTTGCAGGTTTTCAAAACACATAAATAAAAGGCATTCTCATTTACAATGCCAATAGTTCAAACTCTAGCAAATGCGAGATCTATTGCATTGCAAATGCTTGTTTTTCTTTGGCAGCAAAATGAGAGGATTTTTTTTAAGTGATCCATGGGACAAACTTGCTAGGTGCAAGAAGTGGGAGAGGAAAGGCTGCAAGAAGTCATTTTTTTGTCACACACAACACAATTTAAGTACCTATAAATGAACTGTACAAATATTTCACAATATATTAGCAGTTAGGAAAGCACAAATTAAGCACATTTTTTGCAGTGCTGAAGTGTGGTGGAAACATAGATTTAAATAAGAACAAAACAGATCTATACACGTGGTGATGCACAAATGAAATATTCGCTGAGCATTATAATTTGTGCACGGTTTTATCAGTAAAACTGTATGCTTGAGCAGATGTAGTGGTCGTTTCAGTGGAAAATGTGTTATCTGTAAATGACAATGCGCTACCACACTATGCTTTATTTATATATTACCAACAGTGTGCTCTAAAATGTATCACTAGATACGTGCTACATCCTTACCTCTCTCCTGCTGAATACATTTGCTACACTTGTTCTTTGTGCGCCACATGGATTTTTCACAATCCCTGTGACTTCAGTGATACAACATTAATGGCAGCCCCCCCACTCTGAAAACTTGACCAGCAACACTGGTGCGTGCCAGTTGTGAAATGTCATTCGTGCATGAGCCCCTGCTGGTACACTACACCTGAATGATTCAGTTTTTACGCAGGTCTTGAAGGGAGCAGCGTATTGTCATTGTAATAAGGTTTGCTCAAATATCTGGCAGCAGTTCTCAGCTTTTACTTCAGTGTTAAGTGTTAACTCACAAGAGTGTGGGAGATGGGTAGCGTCTAAGATACAGAAAAAGGTAGTATTGTCAGATCTGTGTCTCTCCTGGAGACTATGGGATTAATTTACAGGGCAGTATGGAAAGAAACCCTCGAAATAACTGCAGGACTCACTGTCCACACCATGTACATGCTTCGCTCCACCTATGCCCTTTTACATCCTCCTCTCCCTTGACCCCCCCGTCGGCCCCCTTTGCCGGCATCAATGTGGCCACCCGCCAAACCACAGACCATACTTTTGGCCCCTGGGAAAAAGTTTGTGAATCCCCATGGTGTACAGCAACGCTAAAAAAAACATTGGCAATGTAAATAGTTCCCAAAGGCGAGACCGCTGGGCTTTGACAACTTTTTAATGAATGTCTGCCTGTGGCCTGGCTCTGTTTATACTTGCGGGAGAGTGGAGGGGGCAGATGGGGCTCTGCGGGGTGGGCAGTGCAGCAGGGCAAAAGCTAAGCATGGGATAGAGAAAGTGAGGAAGAAAATAGGATGGAGTGAGAAAGAAAGAGATAGTAGAGGTATTGAGAATAGGTAGAAAGAAGAAAAATGTGAAAGTGACAGAATGGAAGAGGAAGAAGGAGATATGGAGGAGAAGAGAGAGGGGAGACTCAATGTACACAGAGACATGGAGGGCAAAACTTGAGAGGGCATTCAGAGAAAGAGAAGTAGGACAAAAGACGAGATCTGGAGGTGCCAGAAAGAGGAGAAAGAACTAGTCATTAAAGGTAGCGAGATTTTCTTTTAGGCATAGGAATATATGAGCGCTGCGGGCAATTATTCAAGTCATTCCACCTGCGCACACTATGTACAGTGAAGCCCAAACACCTGGTTTGTAAACTCTTCAGAAAGCAGTTACGCTAAATGTAAATAAACTAATACGGGGCTTCCGCAGAAAGCGAAACCAGATCGTAATACGTCAGGGTCCCAATCCGTAAACCAGTGAGAAACGCACGAACAATTAACTTCTTTTTAATTCACCGTCATACAGAAAATAACGTACCTCGAAAGCTACAAAACCAACGTGCAGCTCCGTCTTCCAGGGAGATCTGTCGAAACGAAACACTTCCTGTTAACCACAGCAAGGCTGCACACATTGCTGGGCGTGTGGACTATATTTAAAGCGACAGGCACTCTGAACCAGCGCGCGCGGTGGGAGCGCACAAGACACCGTGAGCGTGCACATCGGCTGTCCCGGCGAAAGCTGAGGATCGCCGGAGAAGACACGCTGTTTATTTGCGCTGAGGCTCCGAGTCGGAATCGGAGGCTGAACTGTCCTGGAGCCTGGCACGCTCGCAGCACGGCCAGCGTGACGGCGGCCGCATGGGCTGCAAGGTACACCGAGCACCCTGTGAGCTCTGAGGACACGCTGCAGGGCATCGCGCTCAAGCATGGCGGAACGACGGTAAGGTGGGTGGTGGTTGGCAGATGGCGCATGGCTGACTGACACTGGAGGGGGTGCAAGGACAGCTGGGGAGTGCGTGCACAGCTCATGTTTTGCGGCTGGAGAGGACGGAAGGGGGACAGGAGATGTGCACATCACGTGCCTGTTCGTGCGTGTTCACGGTTGCAGTCCGTCCTGCGCGTGCACATCTCCTGTCTCCCTTCTGAAGCAAGTCAGTAACAATAGATCTCGCTAGCGACAGCGCTTTCGCGCTGCGTCACTAGGCGAGACCTAAAAAGGAAAGTGGTTTAACGTGGTTGGTCCTGGGCGCGTCTTAGCGCTTTTCTCATAGCACTATAATGCAGCACAGTGCTATTTTTAATTAACTCTCAGCCATGAAACGGGCTGAAAGTCATAGGAAGAGCGCTATGACAGCAGTGTTGTAGAGAGTAAAGCAGCATGAAAACGTGGATAGTAGGGGGTAAAGACCTTCATGTCATTATAGATGTCAGTAACGTGCATCATCAGCACTGTGCCAAATGCCAGTTAGGTTGTATGAACTGCAGAACTTAATCATTGCGGCAGAAAACACAAAAAACGTTTTGTTCCGTTTATCTGTCACTGCCCAATCTGATAATTAGCCTTGTAATGTGGCGAACCCCCACCCAAAACTCGCTCTTCTCTATTGTTGCACCGCCCACGTTTTGGGACACCAGTCTTGACATTTCATTTGAGAGTGCTTTCAGTGTCATTCCAGCAGATGGCGATGTTGCCTTTCTTAGAGTACCCTAGTTGCCTACCTGCCGTAAATCAGCATTCTAAAGCACAGTTGATCGTTCAGTAAATTAGAATTCCTGTGGACATGTCGCTGTCGTGCGCTTAATATCAATGCGTTACTTATGAAAATATACTGAAAAATGAAGTTGAAGATATGGGTTGTGACTGTGAGCACTCTTGTAGTATAAAATGAAGATGGGTATATTCGTCGTGAGCACTCTGATGGGATATGTATTTGTAATAGCGCTTTTTTCACAGCGTTATAATGCGGCACAGCGCTATTTTTTCAGGCTAAAAGTTATAGGAAAGGCGCTAAGGTGGTGGAGTTGGAGAGGGTAGAGAAACACAAAAAATGATAATAATACCTGAATGACAGCCCGATCAGTGGAGGGACACTAATTAAAGGCTCCATAGAACAACAGGAAGTGACTTCAAAGCACACCCTAGCTAATAAGGAGGCAGCAAAAAAAAACAAGCTGTGTCATTGCGCGAATGGAAAAAAAAGTGCTTACCGACTAATGAAGAAGACAGTCTAATGCCGCAAGTAAAAGATCCAGTCCTGATGGGCTGTCCCAAAAGGAGACAGGGCGGTAACAAGGAGGTACTAAGAAGCCTCATTATCAACTGGAAGCCAGCATTTACCATGGACGATGACGCCAGCCAATGAAAAATATGGGCGGAGCTTCCATGGCACTTCCACATCTGTCCCTACTACAATATGCCTCGCAGAGCGAGCAGCGCATGCGCTGCAACGCTCGGCTCGACCTAAAAATCTGAGTGGTTGAAGCAGTGAGGGCCCTGGGTGATCAGGCTGTGCCCCACATCTATATGATGTTTTTTCTTGTTTATAAACAGGGCTCATGTGTTACTTAACATGCCTCTGGTGAATGTCCATACATGGCATTAGGAAACAAAGGATATTTATTATAATTATTATTAATCAGGAGTCCAAATGAGCACCAAATTGACTTTAGAGTACTTTTGCATACCCCCATGTGAGGGTTTTCCCAACAATGACTGCACGGTACCTTTAATTCATGACTGCCCCGGATCAGCCATTTCGGGATTCCCACGAAGCCGCGAGGACTACCGTCCGACGCCATTGAGGGTAACCACGCCCCTTATCATGTGTCCCTACAGGAGCCAGTTACAAGGTGGGAGTCGCTGGACGTGGGCGGGACTGACTCCGGAACTGGAAACCCGAGGCCGGTAAAAGGAGCCCGAGGACAGACGGAAGGGCGCGGATCCACGGAGAGTGAGGAAGACGAGCAGGAGAGCCAGACCAGAGAAGAGACGGAGATCTGCGCGAGTCGACGAGCGGAAGCGGACGACCCAGAAGGAGAGGAGGAGTGGAGCGAGGACTGGTGGAGCCCACCGGAGGACGCTGGAGAGCGGCCGCAACTCAGGAGAGTTGCGGCGGAGCCGGTGAGTCCTCCAGAAGGAGAGAACGGGGAAGTGGGAACAGGGGAGGCGGGAGAGGAAAGCATACTTGGGGTGGGATAGGGAGCGCCGGGGTGTATAGCACTAGAAGGCACGAGTACTGAGTCACCTATCTGTACCTCCCGTTTAGAGCACCTGAAACCAACACACATCTTTAAACCCCCCTATTCTTTTGTTTACTGCACATCCCTTCCTTGCACGCCGTTTCAGAAGACGTATCACCGACCGGGTGTGGTGACGGTTAGCACCAGACACTACCCTTTTAGGGACTTCCACTGACGACTCCTTCTTGTCTCTTCCCCCTCTTATGAGCCTCCGAACGCCCACCACCGCATCAAGACCATCTTGGGAGGAGAGGAACGACTGAGACGACCAGAAGGGGCCCACAGAAGGAGAGGAAAGAAGGAGAGGACACGGACTGTGTTACCTGTACCTACAGTTACAAACAGTCCAAGCTTGTTAATAAAAACACTAAAGATTGCACACCATATCCAGCCTCCGCGTCTGTGTATCCGGCCCGCACTCCCCCCACGCTCACACCCCACTTTAATGTACACGTTATTCTTAACTAGCCAGATATCATAAAAAGAGTAAGATTTAATGGGGTGGCCACATTTATAAGATGAAGAACGAAAGACAACACAGTCTATAATACTCATACTATATAAAATGTGTTTAGATTAACGTGAAAATAATCAAACAGCCAAGCTAGGGCATGGTCTATTTACCTAGTTAGCACACATGCTAACAAAAACTTTGCGGGACTTTAATTTCCCCATTGATGTACATTGAAGCAAAGACAATTTCAGGCGGGAGACAGCTCAAACAAAGCCATTTTTGGCACACAAAAAAAGGGATTCTCCCGTCAGAATCGGGTCTGTTGGCATGTATGGGTTAGTAGTTCACAACGATAACATACGTTTCTATTTCCTTGTTTTGGGAAATGAAACCAGCTCTTGTCCCCTGCCAGAGTTGGGCCTTATCTACTTCTGCAATCAATGGTGTCCAATGTAGAAGGACTTGCGGGGTCATAGACACTTATGTGAGACCAGCTGAAACATACCGAACTTCAATCAAGTAGTGCATTATTTATGTTGTAAAGACAGCAACAAGCAACCTAAGTGTTCAGCAACACAGAGAGTAACAGGAAGTGAGAGGTGAAGCAGCACACAGGGGCTAGAGCAAGAGAACTAATGCACTCCTATGAAGTCCATAAAGGAAAATAAAAAGTAGTTGCCTGAAAGCAGGTTACATCAGCAGTGGAAGTATCCAAGTCAGTAGAAGTGCCGCTTAAGTAACAATTCATGACCTGCTGCCCAGGCTACAACTGTGCTTCATTCATTGCTTAAATAGTCTATTGTATTTTGTTTGCTTAATTAGTGCAATGTAATTTTCCTGGCTTGCAGGGTAATTATGAATTATAATGTAGATATTTTCTCAGGTTTCTTATTTCATGTAACACAATTTCTTCAATGTTCATTGGTTCATGTCAAGTAATTTTATTGGTACAGCCCTATGATCTCACTTCACACGATGTCAAGTATGTGGTTTTTCACTGTCTGAAACCTATAAAAGATGCCTTTTCTGGGATGTGTGCCAGATTTTTCCTGCCTTTCAAACCAAGCAGTCTCTCTGTCAGCCTATTATCTGACTCTATACTTAGA
This sequence comes from Calotriton arnoldi, assembly GCA_963921515.1. Classification (NCBI taxonomy): domain Eukaryota; kingdom Metazoa; phylum Chordata; class Amphibia; order Caudata; family Salamandridae; genus Calotriton; species Calotriton arnoldi. The sequence goes on along the minus strand of CAWUFW010007302.1, from coordinate 693,763 downwards.
CTTTTTCCTCCCTTCTAAGAAGGCAGATTCCACATTAGCCTGTCTGCTGATTTATACTTAGATTTTTGGCTCTTTCCCCGAAGGCAGACTTCATGTCATTCCTCCTGCTGATTTATACCTGGATCTATTTTGCCATCGGACTGTACAGACTCTGAGCTAGCCTGTTTATATTATTTATACTTAGACTCTCCTTGACTATCGAACTGAGGCGATTTATGCAAGTCCTATGCTGAGCTATATTTTGGCTCTGGTTATTTATTTGCTTTGGAAGGCGACCTTGTGTTATCACCTCTTGCAATTTATTTTCTTTGCATGCATTATTGATACTGATTTGATTGTGACTAACTAACTACTTTTTGTCTTCGATAATGATTCTTGAATTTGAATAAACCTCTATGGGTTCGACTTTGAATTTGGTCCTGTGATGTTTATACGTCATATCAAATGGCCATCATCGTGTGTGACTCACACGGACCAATTTTCGGCACCAACCCTTTTAACTTTTTAGTTAAAGCACTGACAAAGCCATCAAATCAAGAGGAGTCAACTTAGATAAACAACAAAGTCATCACATAATGAGCAAGGGGCTGACATAAAGGCCACTGTATGTGTTGGCACTGTCCACAATAGGTCTTTAGACAACAGACAGCAAAAGCTGTCCGTAGGTGAAGACCAAACAAAATGGGGCTCAGCCCTGGCTAACTGCTCTATTTTATAACAACCATGTAAAGTGTACTGGCTCTACTTGGTGTGAGAGGTTGCAGGCAGAAATTAAACATAGCTGATACTGACACACTGTGCCAATATCACACTCTCACTTAGAAAATTCAACTAACAGAGGGACAGTGATACAAATAAAATATACTATATCAATCCCTGATAAAGCAAAATGGATTTTAATCTAAAAGTGAAAAAAAATTAATACCAACAATGATGGGCTTTTGTGTTTGATTTCCTACCGCATAAGTATTCTTTCAACTAGCACAGAACTGCCCATAGTTTTAAACAATGCCCTGGCCAGATCAAATAGCATTGCTGATTTAGAATTCAAAGTCAATCTTCTCCCAACTCTAGCATAAACCATGGAATCCACATATGTTAGTGGCTACGAGTGTCAGGAGAGCGGTGCTAATTCTGAACATCTTTTGAAAGCTAGAAACTTGTCTGCCGTTCTTAGGTCAAATGAATATAAATACTTGATGTGGCATTTATGCTTCATTAAATGATTACACTTTTGTATATACTGAGTTATAATATTTGTGTCACAACTTTCTCCTTTAACACAGAATACAAACTTAGAAATACCAGTTGAAACAGGTAGCCCACATTAGGTTAAACTGCTATACTGGTACACTGTCCCACACGGAGACTCACCATGGACACATTTGTACAACTGACACTGCGGAAGCTGGCGCTTACTAAGGTCGGACAACTATTGATGCAGGTATATTTATTTCCCCCAAAAAAATCCGCATGCAAGTCAACATTAACAACCTTGCCTTATTCACAAATTACAGGCTGCACCACACCACCTTGGTGCACTGGTCGGACTTTCCCCAGTACCCACCACTGACACAGATATACTAATCTACTGACACGAGGGGGCGGGTGGCACAAATATACCATCTGACAGGCAAGGCAATGCCTCCAGTAGATGGGAGGCTCAGGGAGAGGTGGGAAAGGGATCTGGGCCATTCAGTACCCATCAAAGCCTGGCAATATTGCTGTGAGGAGCCTGGCTTAGTCTCATTGAAATCAAAGACATAGGCTCATTCATTAGACGTTTCTCATCAGGGCCCATTATATCTCCAAGCGACTCCAACTGATAGACAGCACTCAATCCTCAGGATGCCCTTGCTACACCACGGACCCTGCAGACTTTATACACCTGGTATTGTCTACTCATACAGGCCTTTTGGTCCGATTTGGTCTTTTGGTCAGATTTGGTCCCCGTAATTAATGACATAACCGGTACATTCTTGCAATGGGCGACCTTTCCCCTATTGGTAGAATTCATTTCGGACGACCCCAGGAGCCCAAGGACGTTGGTCGCCCTACTGCTAGTTCTGGCTTGGCTCTGCATTGCCGGAGCCTAGCCACATCATGGTGAGCCTTGAACCATGGGTGAGTGGCTGGCTACAGGACATGGTATTCTGTAATGCAGACTCAGAAACGTATGCAGAGTTGCAAACCCTGAGAGCACAACCAAGAGACATTTGGGGCCCTTTCAGAGAGTACACAGCCCAGCAGAAAGAGAATGTTCCTACCTCCATCCCGGGGGACACTGCCAGGGAGGTACAAGCCCAACTCTCTGCGGTGGCGGCTCTCATTGTCGTCCTTCTCTTAGACATGTTCACACGAGCAACTGACCATACACATTACAATTATATCACCCTAATATCCACCCTTAGACTGAGACCACAAGCAGCCCTTATAAAGCCATTGCTTATTCACATCACTGATCTGGCGCAATCTCTCTATCTGATTTCTAGTACCAACAAACTGCTTTGTGCATGTGTTAAAAACTGGGTTTCTGGTTGGCAGAGTTATGCAGCCTGTCCAAGCAGGAATCACAATCCTACTCAGGGTAAGTCAGATATACACCATAAATTAACCTGTGCTCACCCTCTGGTAGTTTGGCACAAAGCAGGCAGGCTTAACTTGAGAGGCAATGTGTAAAATATTTGTGCAACACTTCAAACAATAACACAGTGAGAAAAAACACAAAACGACTCCACCCTAGTTTAGAATAATAGATTATGATTTTATAAGTAAAATAAGACCAAAACGGCAAAAAACCAATTAGTAGAAGTCGAGATATGAATTTTTAAAGATTAAAAGTGAAAAATAGCATTTAGAAGCAATAAGAACCTATGGGGTTATTTGGTCCGCAGAACCGGGGCAAAGACAAGAGTTCATGTCGACTGCGATGGAGTGCGGCCCAGATACAGGAGCCACGCAAGGCCCGCTGAACAAAAGTACCTTGATCCTAGTCGCAACAGCGAGATGCTGGGTACAGCTGAGCGATGCGTCGGTGTCGATCCCGCAGTGGAGGTGATGCATCGATTTACTCCACGCAACAATAGCGATGCGCCGGTTCCAAAGACGAAGCACCGGTTCCGAGATGCGTTGGTTGCGAGGCTGATGCGCCGGGTTTCTCCACGCAGTCAAAGGGATGCATCGATCATCTCTCTGCAGCGGCGGTGATGCAGTGGTTCTGATGCGTTGGTTCCGATGGTGATGCGCTGATTCCAAGTGAAACGCGCCAGTTCTGTTCCCACAACAGCATTGATGCGGCGATTCTGCTCACGCAGCAGAGGATGCGTCAGTTCCACTGGAGCAAGCACCTGGATCCACTTCCAATGGACCAGGCACAGGAGCAGGGGGAAAGACTCAGATATACCGGAGTCTTAAACCAGGAGGCAAGTCAGCATACCACTGGAGATCACTCTGGGTTCAAGTAAGTTAGTCCAGTTCTTCCTCAGCGGGGCAGAGGGTAGCAGGCAGCAGGGCAGCACAGCAGAAAAGCAGTTCTTCCAGAGCAGCAGTCCAGCAGAGTATCAGTCCTTGTAGCAGCACAGCAGTCCTTCCCCCTGGCAGAGTTCTTCACAGGTTCAGTAGTGTCTGATTTGATGGGGTCAGAGACCCAGTACTTATACCCAGTTGTGCCTTTGAAGTGGAGGGGACTTCAAAGAGGAGAAAGAAGGGCTTTGAAGTGCACAGAGGTCCTCTCTTCCAGCTCTGGCTCCAAATTTACTACAGGGGGGTATGTAGCCCTTTGTCTAGGGACAGGACACAGCCTATTCAGGTGTGTCAGCTCCTCAATCCCATCCTGCCCAGGACAGCCCATCAGCATGTGGATGGCCACTTAGTCACACCTAAGCTCCCTTTGTGTATGACTGTCTAAAGGGAATGCACAAAGTCCAGCTGTCACCCACCTCAAACGTGTATTGAGACAGGCTGCAGGCACACAGGGCTAAGGTGCTCATTAGGATGGCGGACAGACTGGAGTCCGTCCGCCATCCTGGTGTAAACCGGGACCGTCAACCATGCATGCGGCGGTCCCGCACACCCGATCAGGATGCGACCGCCACCATGGCGGTCGGATCCTGCATTTTAACATTGCGGCGGGTGCACCCGCCGCGATGCTAAAATGCCATGTTGTGCATTTCACAGCACTACAAGGCAGGCACCACACGGTGCCTGCCACGTAGTGCTGTGAAATGTAGGGGGTACCATGGGTACCCCCCAAGTGCACCCTCACCTCCCCCCACACAAGGGGGGCCCACAACGGGCCCCTGCACTAATCCTCACCAGCCTTTCCATGGCGGCATCGCCGCCATGGAAAGGCCTGCACTGGCCAGCATCCTAATTTGGTGGACGGTGCCTGCTAGGCACCGCCACCATTTTAGGCTATGAGGTTCGTCCGCCAAGCAATCTGTGAGATTGCTTTTGGCGGTCCAGTGGCGGACGGACTTTGCATCCGCCACGATGGGTGCGCAATTCCCTCTACCATCGCAATGCGGCGGAGGGAATATCGCGGTCCGAATGCGGAAGGACCGCCATCGTAATCGGGCCCTAAGAGCAGAAAAATGCCATCTTTCTAAATATTGCATTTTTAAAAGGGTAGAGATAAATTCAACTTTACCAGTAAAGAGGATTTATCACTACCATTCCAATGATATGAAACATGACAGATCTACTCCTTCTCAATCTGGAATTACAGCTTATTGATTGAAATAAGGAATCCCCAATGTTAACTTATGAGAAAGGTAGGCTTTACATGAGTGAAAGATCAATGTCAGTGTTTTTCACTACCAGGACATGCAAAACTTAAACTTACATGTCCTACCTTTTGATTACATAGCACCCTGTCCAATGGGCTAGCTAGGGCCTACCTTGGGGATGATATATATGTAATAAAAGTAAAGTGTAAGGCTTGACAAGGGGTTCAACTTGCAAGGTCGACATGGCAGCTTAAAACCCAGTCACAGTGGCAGGTCTGAGACATGTTTAAGGAGCGACTTAAGTGGGTGGCACAATCACCTCTACAGGCCCACTACTAAAATTTCATTTACAGGCCCTGGCACATGTAGTGCACTTTACTAGGGACTTGTAAGTAAATTAAATATGCCAAGTGGGTATGAGCCAATGTCACCATGTTTAGAGGAGAGAGCACATGTACTTTTGCACTGGTTAGCAGTGCAAAAGTGCTCAGAGTCCTAACTAATGCCAAAAAAAAATACGAGGAGGAAGGCAAAAGGTTTGGAGTGACTCTTCAGAGAGGGCCTTTTTCCAACAACATGTTAACTACCTTTTTCTTTAATTGTAATTAGGGCTCCCGGTTTTATGGTATTTATTTTTTTAGCATTTCCGTCTGTATTTATCCATATTTATTTTTTGCGCACTTTTTCTGTATTTATCCATATTTATTTCGTGTTTTGGGACAAATGAAGTTGTAAAACTGTACATTTCCATATTTATATAATTGATAGACTCCCACTCATTCTTTGATGTCTGTCTGTTTTAGCTATTTAAGATGCCAAATATTAAATAACAAAACATCCACTGGTAAATATTAGCATTATACCACAAATGTATATTGACAAATGGCATTATTTAATGAAATTGCATCCTGTTTTTTAAATTTCCCATGCTGTCCATCTGCTCAGCTGATGGCCTATAATTCATGAAAGACTGCATAGAGTCACTTAAAAGAAACCCAATTTTCTGTATTTATCCACTTTAAAAATAAATGCAGACAGAAAACACATTGTTTTCTGTCTGTATTTATCTGTAAAAATCCGTAAAAACGGAAAACCGGGAGCCTTAATTGTAATTAGGGCTCCCGGTTTTATGGTATTTATATTTTTGTCATTTCAGTCTGTATTTATCCATATTTTTTTTTGTTGCTAATTTTACCTGTATTTATCCATGTCTATTTTAGATTTTGTGAAAAAATTAAGCTGTAATGTGTATATTTCTGCATTTATTTAACCAGTTAATGTGCACTCATGCCTCAATGCCTGACAGGTTTCAATGATATATACACACTCAGATGGTAGAATATGCACTTGTAGAAAATATGTAAATTTTAGTATCAAGGTTATACAAATCTACTGCTGTTAAGGCTCTTTACTAAAATCCCAATTTTTTTTTTATTCCCTTGCCTGTCAATCTGCACAGCTATTGGCATGGCAGTCATGATTGACAGCATTCAGAATCACTAAAAAACAACCCAATTTCCGTTTTTATCCACATTTAAAAATATATACAGACAGGAAAATAAATGTTTTTCTGTCTGTATTGATCTATAAAAATCAGTCAAAACGGAAAACAGGGAGCTTTAATTGTAATTGTATATGTTTATTCGGTTTGTTTTTGTGTGCAGGTCTAAAACCGATCAATAAAACAATTTTATAAATAAATAAGGCGCTACATTGAACTGAATCTTCCATATGCTCATTTGATGTGCCCTGATTCACAAATTGTACTTAAGATTAAAAGAAGAATGTGAATATGCCCAGCAGATAGTATTTTTTGGTAGCAAAATCTCAAATACTCAACTAAGAGCTAGTTGTAACCTGCTGGTTATAAACATGTGGGATTTGATGAGGACACATAAGTGATGCAGAGTCACTTACTAAAATAGACCATATGGGTTGATGTCATCCCCTACATAATGGCACAAATTACAATAATGAGATAAGACATTAAAAACTGATATACAAACTAAAAAAGATAAAGGAATCATATGCAAAGGATGAATTATTTTAACTGGCTAAAAGAAAGACTTTTATTGAATATTTTGACAATACCCAAAAGAGTGAGTTACTGAACAACCAATTGTTGATTGCTCCAAAGGTATGTGAAACATATCCGTCAGTAGTCTATTCCAGCTCAGAACCTCCTATCACCACTCAAGAATTAAATTATTTGGAAATAACTCAATCAGATATTATTAAAGAAATTGAGTCATTCAAATCCTCTGATGCTGTTGGTCTATAAGGCTGTAAAAGTACTTACAAAAACTGATCCCGAATCATGAGTCATCCTCCTATTTCCATTATATAAGTATTTTATAAGTGGAGCTAAATACTCAGACTCCTAAAAAGAGGTGCAACTTCTCCCCATCTTTAAAAGGGGCTTAAGGAACCAAACACAAAATTATCAGATTCTAGCAATGTTGGGCTTCCCATGCTAAAACATTTGCAGGAATCTTGCATGATAGACTAGAAGAGTCGCAAAGAGAGTCCAGCATAGTACAATGTAACTACATGAAATACTCGAAAAGGGTGTAGTGGCCCTGACCATACTAGAGAGCAGAAGTCTCTCAGGTGGGATGGGTCCACTGTGCTGTGCATTTGTTGGAATACTTCAAGGCTTTCGACACAGTCGATATATTTTTCCTTCAGAAGAAGATGCTTCAGATTGGAGATCCCACAGTGATGGTCACTATAACCAGTAATATATGTATAGAAAATTTTGGGGAAATTATTACTGGAAAGAACACAATGGGAAACAAAAAGAGCTGTGACAGGGGTGCACGGCAGGATTCTGTCCTCACACCCCTGTTTAATCTTTGCATCAGCCACTTAAATATTGAAAAATGTCAAAGCCACCTGTTTCCCGCTACCCTTCTTGTACATATCCTGCTAAAATGTAGCTTTTGCTGATGAAATAGTGATCATAGAAAGAATCACAATGGTTCATCAACGTACCATAAATACCAATTCTGCTAACGCTGGGCAGAATTCTTTTTTAAATTTAAGTACGATTCAGGTTTTTGTTGTGGTACCTAAGCAAAGCTCTTGGCACCTAAGTGGGACTGCTTTAAAATAAGTGAGGCAAAACAAGTATTTGTGGGTCTGGATCGATCACAGATTGTGTTGGAGTTAATCAAGCCAAGGAAGAAAACTTTACTGCTGTGGCAAGTGTCCTGAGTAGGTTTAAGAGACAATATGGTGGCTAGACTCTATTCCCTATATAAGGTCCTCACATTAAAAGTTGTCCCTTTAACTGTTTACGGAGCAGCAACTTTGCTTCCATTACTTTGGTCTTCTTCCCAAATCTAATCCCGCTGACGTAATCAGGATGGAGTTAAAATCATTTTCTTCCTGATGCCATTCTCTGGTATGGGGCCTGTACTAATTCGTAAAGCTCCAGAGCACATGAGAGATTGCCACCAGGAATGAGCTCTACCAAACCCTTATAGTCTAGACCGCAAGACTGTAAGAGATGCCATGCAGCTCAGGCAGATCTTCTGCATTTAGCGTGGAAGTGTCCACCAATTGAAGCATTTTAGGGTAAGCTACTCCAGGCAGTCAAGAAGATTGTGGAAGTAGCTGTGGGGCACCCGCTGGATGTAGTTGGGTTAGGTTGAAAAAAATCCCAAGGGAGTAGGCAAGCTCATAGCGGTTCTATTATTATTGATCAAGACTGAACTTGATCTGCACTGGGCCAGCTGCCCGCAACCAACAATATCCAAATGGCTAAAAAGCATTGCCACATGCAACATGACCGCAGAAACATTTGGTGAAATGCGGCCATGAAAAGCTAGACTTGGAGACATTCGGGCTACCATGTTGTGCCTATTTAGCAGAAGAAGTTGTGGAGGACTGAGCAAGCAAATTACAATGGGTGAGTATAGTTACTAGTACATATTTGTTTGAATATTCTGTATTTGACTTCCCTGGAAGGACTAATGGAAAAATAACATGTCTGAGGAATATTATCTATATGTCATAACGTATATGCTTGAGGATGCTAGCATAATCGGGACATTCAAGATGCAACAGTACCTGGGATATGTATGTTTTGTTGTTACATTACCAAAAAAATAATAATAGAAATATTGTGTTGTCAGACGCATCAACTGGGTCATGTATATGTTTATCTGTGTTGAGAACAGCTCGGCATACTACAGTGACAAAGGTTATTCAACAAGCCCTGGCAAAGCCAATATGTCTCGCATATGAGACCTATTGAGTTTAACAATAATGTTTAGCCATGCAGGACTGCAGAGCATCATTTTGTATGCGTGTACCAACACGGATGGGCGTGCCTACAAAATAAGGATTTTTTTTTATTTACCAATCCGAGATGGAATAGTAAATGAAAAGTGATATAGCACTAATGCGCCTTTTTGATATTGTGCTAATGCACTCCTTTAAAAAAACAAATGGGGGACTGGGCAGACAAGGCAACATGAAGGGAGGAGGGGCGAGAGAGAAAGATGCAGGTGGGTGAGAGTAGGACAAGTGAGAGGCAACAATGGGAAGCACACGGACAACGGAGGGTGGGTGGGTGGGTGTGTGTGGGTGGGATGGGTAATTATCTTGAAAAAGCTCTTTCAGATTATTCAGGAAGTATAGGTAATCAGTGTAATCCCTGTATACTTAACTATTCACATTAATTTAAAGTTACACAGGTGACATTCGCAGATTCAACTGGTCTAGAGGAAGGCACTAAAACTCTTCTTCAGTGAGTATTGACCATGAAAAACCTACCTGTAGATTTTGTCAGTCAAGTGTGACACACTTTGTTAAACTGTGCTGCAAAATTCCCATTGAATTCAAATAACAAACTTGTAGTGGAAGAGATATCTAACTTCTGGATTAAGTAAAATGAAGCTCTTACCTGTATACAAAATGTGTGCATTAATTTCATGTAGTTTGTTTAATGTAAACTATTTTGTTAAGTGTTAATGGTTTAGTTAAACCGTTATTATACCATTAATTAAAAGAACTTACCTGGGAACTTTGACAAGTTACTAAATTCTTATTTCAAGACGTTTAGCTAATAGCTTGGCTAGAAATCTTAGACATCTATCAAATGAGAAGCATAAGAGGGAAATACAACCAGGATGCCTTCCACTCATAAATGTAAAAAAACAAAGGCCTGGTTATAAGCAAACACATATATATTCAACTTTAAATAATTTTTTTAATGGGCATCACATTATACTGCTTCGGCAAGGCAATGCTCTATCTAGTCATGCCCACTCATATGTGTTATTCAGATTAATAAAAACCACTCACGTCAAGTCGGGAGCCCACCAGCCTATAGTCTCAGGACGGGCTAGCAAGATATGAAAACGTTTTTATAAAGAGTGATTTTTATTAAAAAAAGTGAGGTGGGTCAGAAAGCGCCTCAAGTAAGAAACATCCATGGAGTTACTGGTCGGTACTCACCAGTTGGCTCACTCCGTCATCATCAGCACTTTCCTGACAGAAAAGAACGTGACCTAACTCTAATTAATATGTAAAAATAAAAGAGTGCGGTGTATCAATGAACGTGATCTCTATCTAAAATCTAAGCCCCGTAGTGTAAAGGAGGTAAACTAAACTCCCCTTGAGTTCAAATTGAGTTGCGGACACCTATCACACATATTCTTTAATTTTAAATGGTGTTCGCACTGAGTTAAAAACTAATGGCATGTTTAGACCATTTTACCCTGAACGGCCGACATGTTTCATTGCCCGAAAAATTTGTGGCAATTTCATGAGGACACGGGGACTCTACTCCATCTCGAGAGTGCACCTGACCAGGTGGTTGCCAGGTGGACTCCTACCAGCAACTCACCGGAAGTGGACCTGCAGGGTGATGGTCCCCAATTACAAACGCAGCCAAAAAATGTACACCGCCGGGTGGGGTGCTCGTGTTTAGGATGCAGTCAAACAATTTCAATAGAAATCTTAGACCACAACAAAGTTTTTCTAACCACAGATAGTCCCAGATATTTAGACAGACAGCTGGCGATCACCCGATTCTGGAATCATTGGAATTTTGATTCTAGACCAGATTTCCCCAAACTGTGGGTAGTGGCCCACTGGTGGGTCGTCGGCGAATTTCTGGTGGGTCATGAAAAAGCAATAAATAAAGATATCTTTGCATTTTGTATTTATCTTGGCACATTTGCTGTGCTTCATGAGTTGAATGTCAGGCTCTGTCTTCTGACAAATTGCTGCCTATTCTTTTAACATGGGGAATGGTGTTTACTTTTCTTTCTCTGATTGCAAAGCGAGAGGAGTTTTTCAATTCAACTATGTGACACTCTTGCTGGGGTACAGGGAGTGTGAAGGAAAAGGCTGAAGAATGGCATTTTTGTAACGCACATCAAAACATAAATACCTGTAAATGAAATGTACACATTTTTAGAATATATCAGCAGTTAGGAAAGCAAAAATGAATACATTATTTGTAGTTTTGAAGTGTGATGAAACAAAGCCTTGCAAGTATTCCCAAGCAAGACTCTGGGTGAACCTTCCAGTATTGTTTGCTGCTTTGTTTTTTACTTCCAAAGACATTTCAACAAAGAATGTGCTCAATATACGTGATCATACACAGTCATGGCATTTGTGTATGACTTTCACATGTGCATTGAGAAATATGGATGTGCCTATCGGCCAGAGCTGGGCAACTTTGGGGGAACTACGTTTGAGTCCCTGTGTATGCTTTGGGCAAATTTGAGTCCTCGTGCTGGCTCTGGGAAAATCACTTAATCTCCAGTGCTTAAAATAAAATGAATCTGACCTTGTGTAATGTAATCTGGTGCTCATGTAAAGCACTTCAATGCCCTTGGGCAGTGTTCGCGCTAAATAAAACTGTAACACACACATATATACACATATATATATATATATATATATTTTTTTTTAACAAAGGACGTCGCACTCTGGAATCAGAATTAAGAAAGTTTTATTCACAGACCCAGTCTCAGTCACAGCACGCGTTTCGGCCAAAAGGCCTTTGGCCGAAACGCGTTGGTGTGACAGACTGGGTCTGTGAAATAAAACTTTCTTAATTCTGATTCCAGAGTGCGGCGTCCTTTGTTAAAATTGAAATTGAAATTGGCCACTGGTTCGGCTCCACGCCTGCACCCGCTGCTGCGCGCTCCGGCAGGAACCACATTGCTGCAAAAAAAAAATTTTTTTATTCCAAAGTGCATCACTGTGCTTCGTTCTGCCACAAAAATGGATGTGAGACCTTACCCCCACACTGCTGAATAAGGGTTTTTTCAAATTTGCTAAAATCACTAGTATCAACACCAAGATTTTTTGGAAGCCTTGTGATTTTAGGGAACAAATGCCAAAAGCCAGCATCCCACTCAGAAAAGTTTACAACTCCGGTGCAATTCACCATCTGCTACTTTTATCTGCAGATCAATATCTTGGCCACAGTCCATAAACACATATCGAATGAAGTGGTCAGGTTTGTGACTATTACAAACAATTCTTTTTAGAAAGGAATGCAAACATTTGTGAAGAATATATTATTTGGTAATTCACACCATTTTGAAAGCATGTCTACTATTACATTAAAATGTAATCCTGACTCATGTCCGTTAGCGCTAGATAGGTCAAGTTTGTTGTCCTAAATATTGGGTCGTGGTTGTAGGAAGGTGGAATCTGACTGCATGGTTACCCCCACTTTTTTCCTGGTGTTTTGCTGGTTTTCGACTTAGTCTGACTGGGATCCTGCTATTCAGGACCCCAGTCTATCTGCTTACTCCCTAAATTGGTTGTTCATGTACTTTAGGTACACTCCAGATTGGATTCTGGGGTACCCTTATAAGTCCCTAGTATATGGTATACTATGTACCCAGGGCATAGGTACCCCAGAGGCCTCCCAGGGGCTGCAGCATGTATTATGCCACCCCTGAGAGACCATTCAAAATGACACAACAGGTCTGCTACTGCAGCCTGTGAAAGGTGGTGCATGCACCCCTTACTTAGACATAGGTTCACTATATCTATCCTAATCACTGCACATATAAGCCTATCAGTCACCCCTATGGCAGGCCTTATCAATCCTGAAGGAAGTGTGCTGGGTTTTATGTGAGAGGGTGCCCCTGCATGAGCAGAGCCCCGATGCAGCCTTCGGAACCACTATTCCGGGGTTGTTTGTGATGCAGCCAACCATATACTCTTAAGTGCATTATAACCTCGCGGTAAATGCTAACTTTAAAACGGCTGCAAGGAATTATGTTGTGTTTGGTGTCAAACACCTTGGAATCATACCTCCACACCAGTAACTGGTGTGGGAGGTATGATTCCTCCCTCCTAGAGGGAGAAATATGACAGCACCGGTACACCCGGTACCAGCTTCACAGAGCCCTGTCATCACAAAATGGATGCTGCCAGCCACAGACACGAGTCTGCCCTCCTGCTGCTGGACGAAACTCCGGCAGGGGAGGCTGGACAATAGGTTTCCTGTCACAGGGAGGTGTGACCACCTCCCAGACAGGCTTTAGTGTATTGGGGCTGGGTGGGTGCACTCTGAGAGTGCTTTGATGTCTGCACTGGGGGCACATTTGGTGTCCCTGTGCATAGTCCAGCTCAAAGCGGTTGCAGGGGCTATCAGCCCCTGCTCTGGCGCGAAACTGGACAAATTACATGGGTGTAGCCCCCCCCCTGTCCTGACCCTCCCATAGTTGGGTCCCCAGAGTTTGTCCCATCCCTTCCTTGGGTATAAAGTAGGAACCCCTGACTACAGGACTTTAGATATTACCTGGACTAAACTCTGCTACAGAAACCAAGTAACCTTCGACGATCTACGCTTTGCTGGACGACTGAAGAATCTCCCTTGGAGTAAAGGAGTTACTCCCCTGCAAGGCAGGCACCTCAACGCATCAGACCGGTTTGCATCTACGCAGCTCCTGACGGACTCCGAAGATTTTGCAACACAGGAGGTGGGTGCCCAAGCTTCCCCGAGGCCGACTAGTGCTCTCAGCAAACCTGAGACCCGCAGCCCTCGTGGGGACCGTGCAACCCGAACCCCTGGACACTGTGCACATTTGCAGCAGCATATGCTTTTAGGCGAACCCTGAGGCTGTGCTTTGGGCTACTTGTAGTCCAAGCCCCGAACAGTGTTTCCACCGAAGACTACTGGCCTACACTCCACGAGTGTTCCGTGGGCTGGTATTGTGTGATTCCTCTTGAGGTCCCTTCACAATCCCTGGTCCGTTGACCTGTGGGTCCCTGAGAAGGCAACTTTAATTTTCAGTGGGCTTTCCTGGTTGCTCCAGACGTGCCCTGACTCTCCATCGCTTGGGGAGTCCCCAGGACCTTGCTGGTCCTCACAGAAGCATCTTTTCTCTGACCGCGTGGGTTGCAGTTGTCAAGGCTTGTTGGTCTCCAATCCGTAAACTGACCCCTCAGCACTCGACATCCTTCGTGGGACAGCTCGCCTGCGGACTCTGGACGTCGTCGACGCCTCCTGGTCCCCGTGGCTGCAGAGTCAAGCTTCCCCTCTTCGCACCTGAAGCACCCGACATCGGTGGGCATTCAATTGCTCCGCTCCTGGTCACGTGAAGTGACCCAGACTTTGTCCCCTCTGCTTTCAGGTTCTTCTCATCTCTGATCCAGGCTTGGGTCACACCGGACACTTTTCTTCTCCACGGCAGCAGTACTTCTTCGCAACACGCCATTGAAAACGACGAGGGTTTCCGACACCACTTGACCCCTATGCACCCGGCTTCCCTGGGCTAGGTAACACGGGTACCTCAGTACTCACAAGGGTGCTGGCCTTAGAACCTTCTATGTTTAACTGGGTTTGCTTGAAGTCCTCTCCGAAGTGTCCTTAAACTCTAAATTTCCAACCACGACTTTCCCATAGAGTTGTACGGAGCTCGCGTCTGTGTTCCCACACTGCACCCGTCCTCCGTGGGTCCCCTGTGTCCCTACCTTGGGTGGTTCCTTGAGGTCCCAGCGATTCTACGTGCTCTAGGCACTGTGTCTAGTCAAGTCGTGGTTGTTATACCACTTTCTTAATATATGGTTTGGTCTCTCCCTGGAGCCCACTGTGTATTGTGCTATTTACTGTCGTTCTAGTACTGTAATATTGTGTGCCTTGTTCTCTAATCTCATAAAGAGGTTAGTAGAGAGTGTTTAGTAATAAATACATATATTTTATATATACCTGGTGTGGTTCTCCTTTCATTTGGTCATTCAAGAGGTTATATACTGGTAAAACAAGCTGCTTTACATTCCTTCGAGACTTAGCCTGAAGGCTGCTCTCCATAGCTACCACTAGGATAGCTTTCAATAAAGGTTGTCTTTAACCTAATCATCAATAAGGGTCGTTTGGACTGGTGCAAGGTGCCCACTTTAATTAGTGGACAGCATATATCAGGCCAACCTCTCACAGTGGTTTTAAAAAGTTTGGGAACCACTGTCCAAATCTCTTGAGAGATCGCAAGCTGAACCCGCGATCCCTACCTCAGGGCTTGCATTGTTTTCAGTTTTGTCTTTACTAGTTCCCTACCCAGTGGTGTGTGCCCCGCCACTGGAATTTTCAGATCACAATTTGTGGATAAAGAAATACACGTCCCCCCACCTTTTGTGCCATCTGATTGAGTATAAAGGCACTGGAGCCTTGTACAAACTCCAATCTACTGGTAGCAGTCGTGGACTTACCAAAAACATTTGGGCTTTTTAGTTTCTATTGTTCATTCTTATAGCTATTATTTAATGGTTCTGGGTGCCCAGATAGGTTGCCCTGGAATATGGTAACCAACAAACCTACTGATACTGTGTACTGTTTGAAACACAGTGCAATCTATTGCACTCACAATGCAGTCTGGCTACAATATAGTTCAAATCAACTCAATCTGTTTATAAATTCACTTATACTTCAATAATGTTTCAAAACAATTATATTTTATTCATAATTCATGTGTTCTTTTGATTTCTTTGTTTCTCATTCATTTTTTCCTCCTTTATCATAATAGGTCATTTAAATTTCTGTGACATTCTACTACACATTCCAATGCATTTAGCGCTCGCTGCACTTCATCGGGGGAATTCTGAAAACAATTGGAGAGACTCCATTATAACATACTGCCAATGTATTCATCCATAATACCACACCTTAATGAAAAATCCCTTAAATAAACATAATGTACACGTCCTACATATATTCCAAATAAATACTAATGCATATGTCCTCACTACTTCATTCCATAACAATCATCCCTGATGAATTCCCATAGTGAACAAGGACAGTTTTTAAGATTCCTTTCAGTTATCACCAAAGTCAAGGTCATAAATACTGACCCACCTATTCCACGCCAGGAATTGAATACATTACTTAGAATGGGGAATGCCAGACGGGCAGTGATGAGCTTCTATGCAGCAATGATGCCAATGACAAACAATGAGTTTCGGTCCCTTAGAGAAGCATGAGAAAGAGACTTAAAACATGCCTCCACAGCCAAGCAATGAGCCAAAGTCGCGACCTACCCTGGGGTACAGTCTAGAAATGCACGCTACAAAGGTATACAGTATAACCTCACACATTCCACATATCTGACATCTTGGCGCCTACATAGGATATTCCCATCTGTTGAAGATTTATATCCAAGGTGTTTCACAATAGGTGCAGATTTAATTCATATGTTCTGGGGATGCCCATCACTTAGCGGGTTTTGGACTCCTGTTAAGAACATCTTCTCTAGAGTTACATGTTTCACAACTGACCTTAATCCTGACTTATTCCTTTTGGGTTTGATGCCCCGTTCAAACAAATGTAAACACCAGAACAGGATTGTAGACCTGGCGCTATTGTTGGGAAAACACCACATTGTCCAGAATTGGAAATCCCATCTTCCTCCTCCGAAACTCGAACGTTGGAAAAGGGGATTATATAAAGAGGCAGAGGTAGATGGGGGTAGCTTCATATCTCAGCAGAGGCTATGAGATGATAGCACCTCCCTGATCCAATGGGATTCCATGATGCAGCAACTACCGCACCCTAAAGACATGGACCGACCTCCTTAGAACAGCAAGTAGGATAAGTGTCATGCTTGAGTCCCCATTTGGTGCTCCTAGTTGTAATACAGGCACTGATGACTAATGTAGTTACAAAGGTGAATTGCATCTACCTTGAAACAAACTTGGGTTATGCTACTATCTCCGTTCCCTCACTACTATCTAGAATACAAGTAACAGACCGTATGAACCAGGTACAGTTCATTCGATGTGTAGTTAATGGTTTGTTTCCCACTAACCACTACAGCCAGGTGCATCCCCTCCTTGGAACAATGACATTACATGTAGTACTGGTACATAATTTTGTGAAACACATTTGTGTTTGATCTTGCACTAATCATGTCTATACTGTATGTAAATTACTTTACTGCAATTCGAAAAACAATAAAACTATTTTTTAGAAAATAATCCCTGATTTAGATTCAATTCCCAAATTAATCATACATATTATGAGCAATTTAATTCCCAAGATTACAAATATTATAGCTAATTTAGATGCAGCATTAGTTGAATTCTTTACCCATTCTCTACATAGTCTACCTTGTATAGCACATACTCTCTTCATAAAAGGCCATACAATGATTGCGCTTGTTGAAGACTGGTTGCCGATTTAATCTTATTTCTACAGTTGTTTCAGATATATAACTTTCTTACCAGTCAAAAGCTGCCAGCTGGATATTTTGACTTACTGTGGTCCTATACCAGTGAGCAGACACCAGTAAGCCAATCTCTTACTTCTATTCATTTAAGGCAGTTTCTGATAACAGAGTTGTTTCGGCAGAGAAACCAATGGTATTGTCACTTGTTCGCCTATGCACCAGAAAAGGCTAAATGTTTCTTACCCTTTTTGTTTTTTGGTCGCTCTTGGATGTATTAATTGCACACTCTCTATTTAGGAACTTGAGATATTGAAATTTGCAAAATGTTTGAATAATTATTTCATACTGTTGTTCGCAAGTTGTGCTCTGAGTTGTATCTGCAGAATCTGAAACTTCAGCCAGTGAACTAACAAGGTTTGTTGCTGCATTAGAAGCATATCCTTGTGGCCACTCCAATGGTTGCTGCTCTTTACCTTCTCTGATACTGCTCCCTCATGCTAATGTTGATTTATTGGATGTGGCCTGTGTAAAAACACAGCGGTTTGAGGTGCACATCTTTTGCATTGTGTTAAAGCTTACTTGTCCTTCTGTTGTTGCTTCCAAATGTGGAAAATTTGATCTTTCCTTTGCAGTAAAATTGAGATAATTTGTAATCCAATTGTGCTTATTTAGTTTATTGAGTGTTTTCGGCTCTTCTCTGTTAAAACTAGCTCAAATGACAAAGTGTCCTCAGACTATAAGCTAGGGGTGCATGGAGGTCTCAGTACTTTAAGAATCTTTTCTATACACAGTATCACACGTTCAAATGGTACATTTTGTAGAACATTTGCTCACTATATCAGCGAGTGAAACCCCTAGTTTTTTTATTTATGTCCACCTACTAGGACTCAAGTACATGAGCTATATTTCTGTGACCAAGTCAAATGACTAAAACAAATATATATTATTTTTTTGAAACATTTGCCAACATACATTGCGTTGGGAGAGGTAGTACTCTAAAGAATTTGCTTGGAAGAAAAAGAGCCACAGAGCATGTCATTTTTACTGGACCAAACCCACACAGTTTTATTTATTCGTTTCTTAGACTTCACAAATTCTAAGATGAAACTGAACTAAGAAAGAGATGTGCAGTGACTAAGTGAACTTTCAGCATGAGGGGATTTCCTTTGAACCCCACATGCCCACTTGTCCTAGCTGCGTGATTCTGGACTAATGACTTTGCCCTTCAGTCCAAGTTGGTCAGGAATTGTG
The DNA here is from genome assembly GCA_963921515.1 of Calotriton arnoldi. Taxonomy (NCBI): domain Eukaryota; kingdom Metazoa; phylum Chordata; class Amphibia; order Caudata; family Salamandridae; genus Calotriton; species Calotriton arnoldi. The sequence continues at coordinate 675,141 of CAWUFW010007302.1, read as the reverse complement.
GCCTGTAAAAATGCCAAGGGGTAATACACTACCACCACATTGTGGCACCACCTAAGGAAGTTTTACTAGGTGCTTCGCATTTTAGTATGTTGGAGTAGTGGATAATGAGTGGTTTCAATCTTTCGGACTTCTAAAATTGACTATATTTTCCACTTTCAGACTTGTTTTTCCCTATATATTCCTTCATGCAAATGCTGGAGAAACGAACACACTGAAAAAGCCCGGATTAATGCTCAATTTACCCTCAGCCTGGAGTCCGAGAGCTGGCGCACACATCATCATGTGGCCCTTCGTCTCACTTATTTTACACGGTGGTCCCAGAGGGGGTGCCATTGGTAGTGTGCATTGTACACCAGTGGGCCTTGCAATCAGCAAGCGCAAGACAAAAGAGCATGTGCAAGATGGAAGCCATCAAGGCACCTTGTTCATGGTTTGCAGGTGTCTTGCTGCAGTGATGTTTTAACAGCCTGAGTGTTTAGACCCCCTACATTATTTTCATGTTAAGGGAAAATAATCTAGAGAATGAAAATGGCTGGAGATTGGGGTTTGCAGATCTATACAATTGAAACTTTGTTTCAGCATCACTTTGGCATGTAAGATGCCACAATAGAGTCCAAATTGGTGCATATGTAAGATGGATTTATGTACTTTGCTCCTCCCATTGTTGTCAATTGTCGTTTTTGTCTCAGTTTGCAGCGAAAAAAATGTTGTGGCTGGTGTTCCTGATTTATTACGGATTCAAATTTCTGCATCCTCAGTTGGCAAAAGAATGACTTGTTGCCCCGGCTTGTGATGGGGCACTGCAGTGCTTTCCTTTATTACACGACTATAGGAGTATTTGGTGCCCGGACAGGCTTGTAGCACCACAGTTACCTTTACCAACCCACCGGTAACTGCAGCTCACATGCTGTTGGTTAAGTGAGCAGGGCCTTCTGCAGAAGACTAGTAAGGTCAGAGTGGTAAATGACAACACTCTATGCTTCCCTGTGCAGGTGAGAATCCTGGCCTAGCTCACTGTGGGAGTGCAGTGGTTGTCATTCTCTCCTTAGCTTTGTAATAAGAGACCTATTTACCAAAGCGGTCTAAGTACAATTAGGTACTAAGCTACTCCGCGAAGTACAGAATTACAGACTCCAACCTTCAACAAACCAGTTGTGATATTGAATGCGTAGAACGAGTTCAGGAGATCTGTGTGTGGGCACACAACATTGTTCTGGGACTACACACCCTACCATGTGCATACAAATATATAGGTATGGTAACAGACTATTGCAAGTAACTAGTGGGTTTGGAAGATATGATGATGATGATGATACAACTGACTTGAGCCGTCCGACGCACCAGTGCTCATGTGCGTCGGACGGCTCCCGGCCGTCCAAGCACATGGCACAGGAAATCCCTCTGGTGCGGGCACCAGAGGGATTCCCTTTTTGTCAAAACACCCTTGGGAGCTGGGAAGAGCTTTCCCAGCTCCCGATGGTGTTTTGATTATTTCTCCGAAATGACCGTCAGCGCGCACGACGCGCTGACGTCATTTCGGAGAAACTGAAACTCAGTTTCAGTTTCACTGCCTCGGTGCTCAGACTATCTCAGCCCCCTGAGCACCGAGGCAGACGGGAGAGGTATCATTGGAAAGGGGAGAATCTCTCCTTTCCAATGGTACCCCTCCCTAGTGGATCCCTGCTTGGGGATCGCCTCAGGAGGGCGATCCCCAAGCAGGGATCCACCCACTAGGCACCAGGGAGGGGGGAGCGACCCCTTCGGCAAGGGCCTTTGCTCCCCCCATTACTTTGGGCACACACAGTCTTTCTGCCCCACCTGGGAGGCAGATGGGGGCTGCCCAGAATGGGCATGCTAATGCCCCCACACCCAAAAAAGTATTTCTGCCCCCCACCGGAAAGGCAGATCAGGGCAATAGCCCCTTATCTTCCCCTCTAGGTGGGGCAGAAATCCCACTAGGAACCAGGGATATGTTTCTGGGCATGTCAGGTAGAAGCCCCATAGACACGGGTCACTCCCTTTTTTTAGGCACACAGTTTGGTTGTTTCAGTATTATTTATAGTCTCATCTTCCCCCAAGCGGGGGCCCGAAAACCACTAGAAACCAGGGAGAGTTTGTGTGTGTGAACTGAAGTTTGGCTGACGGTCTGCGTGTACTGACCTTTGGCTGGCATTTTGCTGGCGGTGTGTGTGGGCTTGCACTTGGCTAATGGTGTGTGTGGACTCGCGCTTGATGACGATGTGTGTAGATTGGCGCTTGCCTGGTGGTGTGTGTGGAGTGGCACTTGGCTGGCAGTGTACGTGGACCGGCGCTTGGCTGGCAGTGTACGTGGACCGGCGCTTGGCTGACGGTGTGCATAGATGGCGCTTGGCTGGCGGAATGCGTGGATGGCGCTTGGCTGGCAGAGTGCGTGGATGGCGCTTGGCTGACAGAGTGCGTTGATGTCACTTGGCTAGCGGTGGCCGTGCAGTGATCCCACAACGTTCCCACGCAGATATTCCATACCCCCCTGGACTGCAACGGGTGTCTAGTTTTTAGAAATGTCTGAGTTATTTAGGTACCCTAGATGTCTGCAAGCCCGGGACCAGAAACACAGGTGTCCACATATCTATCACAAAATGACCTGGTTTTTCAAGGGTATCACCTGCGTTTTTGGTCCCGGGCTCAGCAGCCATCTAGGGAGACCTACCAAACCCAGACATTTCTGAAAACTAGACACCTAGAGGAGTCCAGGGCAGTGCGGCTTGCATGGATCTCCCAACATTTTCCTACCCAGCATCCCCTGTAAACCTCAAATTTATCTAAAAAAATCAAGTTTTCCTCACTTTTCTGTGTGGGAAAGTTGTAGGATCACCGGAACGCCACAAAGTTCCTACCACCCAGCGCTCCCCCCTGTCTCCCGAGCAAAATGATACCTCACTTGTGTGGGTGGGGCAAAGGCCTGTGACTGGGAAGAGCCCAAAACATAGGGATTAAGGGCATGGCACCGAGAATTCTAAGCGCTACATTTTTTTAAAAATACGTTTTTAGCCAATTCTGCATTGGACACCCACACAAGTGAGGTATCATTTTACTTGGGAGACTGAGGGGAATGCTGTGGGGTAGGACATTTGTGCCGGCACGGTGATTCCACACAAACATATGTGGAAAATGTGTTTTTTTCAGCTAATTTTGAGGTTTGCTGGGGATTCTGGGTAGGAAAACATTGGGGGATCTACTCAAGCCATACCTCGCTGGACTCCTCTGGGTGTCTAGTTTTCAGAAATGTATGGATTTGGTAGTTTCCCCAAGATGGCCGCCGAGCCCGGGGCCAAAAACCCAGGTGACCCCCCTTGCAAAACCAGGTTGTTTTGTGATAGGTAATTTTGATGTTGCCTCAATACGTGTTGGGCCCTTGCCTGTCGCGGGTACTTGACCCACCCACGCGTGTGAGGTACCATTTTTATCGGGAGACTTGGGGGAACGCTGGGTGGTAGGACATTTGTGGATCCATGCAGATTCCAGAACTTTCCCACACAAAAATTTGAGAAAAATTAGATTTTTTCAGCTAAATTTGAGGTTTGCAGAGGATTCTGGGTAGGAAAACGTTGGGGGGCCCATGCAAGCCATACCTCGCTGGACTCCCCCGGGTGTCTAGTTTTCAGAAATGTGTGGGTTTGGTAGGTTTCCTAAGATGGCCGCTGAGCCCGGGGCCAAAAACCCAGATGACCCCCCCCTTGCAAAACCAGGTTGTTTTGTGATAGGTTATTTTGATGTCTCCTCAATACGTTTTGGGCCCTTTCCTGTCGCGGGTACTTGACCCACCTACTTGAGGTACCATTTTTATCGGAAGACCTGGGGGTACGCTGGGTAGGTGGAATTTTTGGGATCCACGCAGATTCCAGAACTTTCCACCACAGAAATGTGAGGAAAATGTGTTTCTTTTTACAAAGTTTGAGATTTGCAAGGGATTGTGGGTAACAGAACCTGGTGAGAGCCAGACAAGTCACAAGTATTGCCCTGGGTGTCTAGTTTTTAAAAATGTATAGGTTTGCTAGGTTTCCCTAGGTGCCGGCAGAGTTAGGGTTCAAAATCTACTGCTAGGCACTTTGCAAAAAAAGGGTCCGTTTTCACTGTGAAAATGTGGTGTGTCCACGTTGCGTTTTGGGCCGTTTCCTGTCGCGGGCACTAGACCTACCCACACAAGTGAGGTACCATTTTTCTCTGAAGACTTTGGGGAATTCGGGGTGGGTGGAATTTCGTGGATCCACGTAGATTCCATTACTTTCCACCACAGAAATGTGAGGAAAATGTGTTTTTTTTTTACAAAGTTTGAGGTTTGCAAGGGATTCTGGGTAACAGAACTTGGTGAGAGCCAGACAAGTCACCCCAACCTGTATTGTCCTGGGTGTCTAGTTTTCAAAAATGTATAGGTTTGCTAGGTTTCCCTAAGTGCCGGAAGAGCTAGGGTTCAAAATCTACAGCTAGGCACTTTGCAAAAAAAGGGTCCGTTTTCACTGTGAAAATGTGGTGTGTCCAGGTTGCGTTTTGGCCCGTTTCCTGTCGCGGGCACTAGGCCTACCCACACAAGTGAGGTACCATTTTTCTCGGAAGACTTTGGGGAATGCGGGGTGGGTGGGATTTTGTGGATCCACGCAGATTCCAGAACTTTCCACCACAGAAATGTGAGGAAAATGTGTTTTTTTTTTTTACAAAGTTTGAGGTTTGCAAGGGATTCTGGGAAACAGAACCTGGTGAGAGCCAGACAAGTCACCCCATCCTGTGTTGGCTCGTCGAGCCTCTCTTCCCTTTGGAAAGTTACACTTCAACCTTGTAGTGACCATCCCAGTGTTGGGATATCAGTCCCCATCATAATCTGTATGCTCCAATGTAGCAGGATGTGCTGTGTCGATGACCTATGTTTTTATTTGTGTATGTCCTTATTATTTTGAATTTTGTATATGTTGTCCTTCTTGCAAATTTACAAATAAAGAAATTTTAAAAAAAAGTCACCCCATCCTGTATCGCCCTGGGTGTCTAGGTTTCAAAAATGTATAGGTTTGCTAGGTTTCCCTAGGTGCCGGCAGAGCTAGGGTTCAAAATCTACAGCTAGGCACTTTACAAAAAAAGGGTCCGTTTTCACTGTGAAAATGTGGTGTGTCCACGTTGCGTTTTGGGCCGTTTCCTGTCGCGGGCACTAGGCCTACCCACACAAGTGAGGTACTATTTTTCTCGGAAGACTTTGGGGAATGCGGGGTGTGTGGAATTTTGTGGATCCTCACAGATTCCAGAACTTTCCACCACAGAAATGAGGAAAATTTAGTTTTTTTGACAAAGTTTGAGGTTTGCAAGGGATTCCTGGTAACAGAACCTGGTGAGAGCCAGACAAGTCACCCCATCCTGGATTCCCCTGGGTGTCTCGTTTTCAAAAATGTATAGGTTTGCTAGGTTTCCCTAGGTGCCGGCAGAGCTAGGGTTCAAAATCTACAGCTAGGCACTTTGCAAAAAAAGGGTCCGTTTTCACTGTGAAAATGTGGTGTGTCCAGGTTGCGTTTTGGCCCGTTTCCTGTCGCGGGCAATAGGCCTACCCACACAAGTGAGGTACCATTTTTCTCAGAAGACTTTGGGGAATGCGGGGTGGGTGGGATTTTGTGGATCCACGCAGATTCCAGAACTTTCCACCACAGAAATGTGAGGAAAATGTGGGTTTTTTTTTTTTACAAAGTTTGAGGTTTGCAAGGGATTCTGGGAAACAGAACCTGGTGAGAGCCAGACAAGTCACCCCATCCTGTGTTGGCTCGTCGAGCCTCTCTTCCCTTTGGAAAGTTACACTTCAACCTTGTAGTGACCATCCCAGTGTTGGGATATCAGTCCCCATCATAATCTGTATGCTCCAATGTAGCAGGATGTGCTGTGTCGATGACCTATGTTTTTATTTGTGTATGTCCTTATTATTTTGAATTTTGTATATGTTGTCCTTCTTGCAAATTTACAAATAAAGAAATTTAAAAAAAAAGTCACCCCATCCTGTATTGCCCTGGGTGTCTAGGTTTCAAAAATGTATAGGTTTGCTAGGTTTCCCTAGGTGCCGGCAGAGCTAGGGTTCAAAATCTACAGCTAGGCACTTTACAAAAAAAGGGTCCGTTTTCACTGTGAAAATGTGGTGTGTCCACGTTGCGTTTTGGGCCGTTTCCTGTCGCGGGCACTAGGCCTACCCACACAAGTGAGGTACTATTTTTCTCGGAAGACTTTGGGGAATGCGGGGTGTGTGGAATTTTGTGGATCCTCGCAGATTCCAGAACTTTCCACCACAGAAATGAGGAAAATTTAGTTTTTTTGACAAAGTTTGAGGTTTGCAAGGGATTCCTGGTAACAGAACCTGGTGAGAGCCAGACAAGTCACCCCATCCTGGATTCCCCTGGGTGTCTCGTTTTCAAAAATGTATAGGTTTGCTAGGTTTCCCTAGGTGCCGGCAGAGCTAGGGTTCAAAATCTACAGCTAGGCACTTTGCAAAAAAAGGGTCAGTTTTCACTGTGAAAATGTGGTGTGTCCACGTTGCGTTTTGGGCCGTTTCCTGTCGCGGGCACTAGGCCTACCCACACAAGTGAGGTACCATTTTCCTCTGAAGACTTTGGGGAATGCGGGGTGGGTAAAATTTTGTGGATCCTCGCAGATTCCAGAACTTTCCACCACAGAAATGTGAGGAAAATGTGTTGTTTTTTACAAAGTTTGAGGTTTGCAAGGGATTCTGTGTAACAGAACCTGGTGAGAGCCAGACAAGTCACCCCATCCTGTATTCCCCTGGACGTCTAGTTTTCAAAAATGTATAGGTTTGCTAGCTTTCCCTAGGTGCCGGCAGAGCTAGGGTTCAAAATCTACAGCTAGGCACTTTGCAAAAAAAGGGTCCGTTTTCACTGTAAAAATGAAGTGTATCCACGTTGCGTTTTGAGCCGTTTCCTGTTGCGGGCACTAGGCCTACCCACACAAGTGAGGTACCAATATTATCGGGAGACTTAGGGGAACACAGAATTGTAGAGCAACTGTTATTACCGATTGGGGCGGAGCTTGCCTGGCTGTAAGATGGCCGCTCGGTGATCGAGCTCCGCCATCCACCGAAACCATCCGTTAAGATTTGCAGCTTCGGCGTTGTTGTAGGAGCGCTGGTAGCCGACGGGATTGTTCCCGATGTTCCGCTGATCACCTGGAGGCGCTTTGATCCTTCCTAGAGCCTGTGGTGCCTGTGACCAGGGCCGTGGCCTCCGACGTCGGCGCGCGACCTGGGTCGGGTCCGCTGAAAGTGTGGCGTCCCTTTGCCGCTGTCTGCCTTCGCCGACCCTGCGGGACGCGCTGCAGCCCTACGACGGACGACCGCCATCCCCCGAGGCCTAGTGGGGCATTGCGGATGAGCTCTGTGGCCCTGTGTGGCTGAAGGTGAGCGGCGCGCCCCTGACTGCGGTGGCCTGCAGGGCGGAGGAGGACGGGACGGGGGTGTCCCTGCGCCTGGAGTTCCGGCCTCATCGGCTGGCGCTGTCTCTGGTCCCTGCTGGCAGCGGCGCCGAGACATGGACAAGATCCGCGCCGGCGGATGGTAACTCCCACGCCTCCAGGGCCACTTCACGTTGGGCGAGCCCTCTCTTGCCATTTTGAGGAGCTGCGTGGTCTGGGCCGTCGCTCCCCTCCGGACTTATCCCCTAGTCCACGTTCAACAACAGAACACCAGGGTCTGCCAGTCGCGGCCCGGGCGCGGTGCGTCTGGGACCGCTTGTATTGAGCTCTCCGGTGGTGCTGGCCCTCGGCGCCTGCTGCCTGTGGGGGACTCCTTCTGTGTGCCGGTGGGCGCGGGTCGGCTCCTCTGGCCTGGCCCGCCTGGTGCGCTCCACCTCAGCGAGGGAGACGGCCTGTGGGGCGGCGTGGGAGTGTGATTTCCCCTTGCTGCAACGCTGCCAACCGTCCCTGCCTTCCATCGCCCCGTGGCCTAGGGTCTCCCCCGCCACTGGTGCCCTCCGGGCGGGGACGCAGAGGGGTGAGCATCGTGGTGCGCCCGGCTCCCTCGGGGGGTCCCCGTGGCTGGCGTCGCCATGGGCAAGCCGGACAAGTCCCAGCCGAAGCTAAGCTTCGAACAGCGCAAATCGAGGCGGCACGAAGACGCGGCGGACTCGGCGATGGCTGATTCGGACATTCCTGCGGACGACCCTGTGAGCGACATCAAACAAATCATCGTGTCTATGCAGCAGGGGCTGACGGCCATAGACTCCAAGATTGATACGCTGGCCTATAGGATGGACAGAATGGCGGAGAGGGTCGATAAGCATGCTGAACGCCTGGACATGGCGGAACGCCGCATCACGGAGACCGAAGAGGCCCAAACGGACACCAAGGCTGCACAGCAACAGGTCGAGAAGGCGCTGGCTACGCTGCAGGACAGGGCGGAGGATTTGGAGGCCAGGTCTAGGCGGTCCAATCTCCGTATCACGGGCCTCCCCGAATCTACAGCCACAGGCCCTATGGAACCTTTCATAGAGCAACTCCTTCAAAAATTGCTGGGGGCTGTCATTTTCTCCGCCCTGTTTGTTGTTGAGAGGGCACATCGGTCGCTGGGCCCGAGACCTCAGCCTGGTGCTCCCCCGCGGCCCATAATCGCTAAACTGCTCAATTATCGTGACAGAGACGCAGCTTTGCGCAGGGCGAGAGAGCTTGGCCCACTGCAGTATGAGGGCTCATCCATTTCGCTCTTCCCTGACTTCACGATTAGGGTGCAAGAAGCTAGGAGGCACTTCGTCCCTCTGAAGCGAAAGTTGCGTGAGCACCGCATTGAGTATGCAATGTTATATCCAGCGTGGCTGAGGGTCCTCTTTGATGGCAAACCCAGAATCTTCTCAGACACTCAGTCTCTACAAAAGGCCTTGAAATCCTGGGAGGTTGCTGGTAAACGTAAGCGAGATTTGGGTGAAGCTGCTGATGGGGGGGCCACGTCGCAAAGCCTTGACGATAATGACTGAGATCCGAGGGCTGCTCTCGCGCTGCTCTTCTGCCCTGCCGCCCTGTTGGTGCCGCCTACGGCGCTAGCGCTCCAGAGATCAACTAGGTGACTGAGGGGGAAGATCTCTCCATTGTTGGGAGGGGGAATTTTTTTTGACTGTTACAGCACTGTTATTTTGATTGTTCTTCTTGCGATGGTGCACGCTGTTGTTATTTAGGTCACTGAGGTCCCCCTCAGTAGCATCTCCTTCATAAGTGAAGCTTTATTGTTCGCTTTCGGTGGGAGGGCGCAGGAATGTGTAGTTGGTTGATCTGCCGGGTAACATCCGCCCGCAGCATTACCTGCCATTGTTCTTGATGTCCAGAGTTTGACTTATATGTTTTTCTTTTTTTTGTTTGCATTAAGTTTCCCTGATTCGTCAAATAATTGTGGCGCAGAGCCAGGAAGAGGGTGGGCTGTAAGGCGACTATGCAAAGTTGGGGTATGCATGGCGTGGGTGGGGGGTGGGGCTATGGTGGGTTCGTTTTGGTATGTATTTGTTTTAAAAAAAAATTTGCAGGTCATCGTTCACTGGTATTGTTCCTTTCTCTGGGGGTTGTGCGGTCACTTGGGGTTAGGTTCCAAGATTGGTACCTATTTACTATGCACACTGACCAGTCCACTCTATGAGTCATAGGAAAAGCTTGAATTTATTGACGTGGAACGTAAGAGGTCTTAATGACCACAGAAAGTGCGCAAAATTTTGGCTTATTTGAAACGGCAGGAGGTGGACGTGGCTTTGCTGCAGGAAACGCATTTGCATCCAAGCAGCGGATTATTGACAGGCAGCCGCATGCTGGGGGTTTTTCATGCTGCCTGCTTTACCTCACATTCTAGGGGGATCATCACCTGGGTTAATCCCAGATCGAAGCTCCGAATCGAAAGTTGTGCTGCAGACCCTTCTGGTCGATATGTAATCACCCGCTGTTATAGCCCTTCAATAGACTTGCTGGTGGTGAACTCTTATGGCCCGAACTACGACGACCCGCAGTTTTATCAGACACTGTTCCAATCCATTAAGAAACACTTCCCGGTGACTGTAGTGTGGGGTGGCGACTTTAATTGTGTGCTGGATCCTCTATTGGATCGCTCAAAGGGGCCAAGCAGAGCCCCATCTGCTGCAGCTAGAGCGATTGTGGATGTGTCTGTGCAGTTACAGCTGGTTGACGTTTGTAGATCTCGTTCCTCCGCTAGCGGAGGATTTACTCACTATATGGCGCCGCACAACGTCCACACGCGCATCGATTATTGGTTTATCTCGCAAGCATTGCTGTCTAGGGTCCAGAACTGTGAGGTGCTGGTCCGCACGTTCTCAGATCACTCTCCCATTTTGTTGACACTGACTGTTCCTCCGCGCGGGCCCCCCCCCTTTTCTATGGCGGTTCCCCCCATACTCGTTGTTGGATGCGGTTTTTAAAGCAGAGTTGCAGGAGGCGATTTCTGAGTTTTTCACGATTAATGTTGGCACAGTAGACTCCTTTGTGACAGTTTGGGAGTCGTTTAAAGTTTACATTCGTGGCATAGCTATTAGTAAACACGCGGGAGTCCTCCGCTCTATCAGGGGTAGACTCGCACTCTTGGAGTCCCGGCTTGTCGCATTGGAGGCAGATTTGGCCCGTGGGTCCTCGCCGCAGCTCCGAGGGCTTCTGCAATCCACGTTGGCTGAATTTAATGCTGAGGCCGACAGCGAGGTTAAACACATGGGCAAATACGCTACGGCCCGGCTGTATGGTGAGACAGACCGCCCGGGTTTGGTCTTGGCGGCATTGGCGAGGCGTCGACTGGAATACAAGGGCGTCCCAATATTGTCCGATGCAGACGGTAGGACGTGGACAGACCCGAAAGATATTACTCAACAGTTCCGGAGTTATTATCAAGAGCTTTATAGCTCGAGGGTCTCCCCTAGTGAGGAGGATATCTTACAATATTTGGAGGGGATAGAACTGCTGTGGTTACAGAACTGGCACAGGGAGCTTTTGATGCGCCCCGTGGAGCTCCCGGAGATCAGATTAGCTTTGAATTCGAAGCGAGAGGGCAGCGCTCCGGGTCAAGATGGGCTCACTGTGGCATTCTACAAGGCCTTTAGCGACCAGTTGGTCCCCCATTTAGCCACTCAGTTCCAAGCGGTCGGGGCTGACGGGATTATGCCTTAGACCATGAGGGAGGCCCTGATTGTCGCTTTGCTGACACCGGACAAAGACCCGCAGAGGTGTTCCTCCTATCGTCCGTTGTCTCTGCTGAATGTGGACACTAAGATCTATGCGAAGATTCTAGCTAACCGTCTTTCTCCGCTACTGCCTCAGTTAATCGGGTTAGAGCAGGCGGGGTTCATCCCAGGTCGCACGCTTTTGCACCATCTCCAGACGGTGTTCGGCGCCCTTCAGCACACTCGCCCGAACATCCCTGCCGCGGCTGTTTTTCTGGACGCCGAAAAGGCATTCGACTCCATTGAGTGGCCGTTCCTCTATGCTGTGTTGCGCCGCATTGGGGTGGGCGATGTCTTTTTGCAACTAGTCCGGGTACTCTATAACTCACCTACGGCGCGTATCCGTATCGGAGACGTGGCCTCTGATCCTTTCTATATTTCACGGTGCACAAGACAGGGCTGCCCCCTCTACCCCCTCTTATATGCGCTGGCAGCGGAACCTTTGTTGAGCGCCCTGAGAGAATACCACAGTCACAGAGGGCTTCGCTTCCCTAATTATAATCTAATAGTGTCTGCCTATGCCGACGACACGCTTTTATACGTCAGAGACCCGGAAGTTAATCTGTCCCCGGTTATCCGAGAGGTACTGCGCTTCGGGGGGCTATCGGGGTTGAAAATAAACTGGGACAAGTCTTTGGTCTTCCCGTTGACGCCGTGTACTACCTCAGTGCAGTTAGATTACCCGTTGCAGTGGACCGTAGACCCGGTTCGTTACCTCGGGATACAAGTCCATTCAAACGCGGAGTTGGTGATCCGCGCGAATTATGGGAAAGCTATTGCCAAACTTAGCGATGACGTTGAGCGCTGGATCCGCCTTCCGATCTCACTAGTGGGTAGAATCTCATTGATGAAGATGGTAGTGCTGCCCCGCTTCCTATTCCTGTTTGTCAACATCCCCATTGTCGTTCCTCGGCACTTGTTTAAAGAATTGCGGGGGCTATTGATTAGACTGGCCTGGGCTGGCAAGACGCCACGAGTCTCCATGGACACTTTAGTGCTGCCGTGTTCAGCGGGAGGTCTGGGTGCTCCGGACTTTGATCTCGATTACCGGGTGGCGCAGGCATCTCATGCACACGCCTGGGTCCATGGCCCTCGTGACCTTCCACATCTTTGCATAGAGGGCGGGGCCGCGGCCCCAGCGCCGCTACCCCGGCTCTTATCCAAGCCCCCAGACAGGCGATGTGGGGTCCTCGACTCGGTAAATTCGGTGGTACATGCGTGGCATGCTCTGCTTGGACTGTTCGCTGGCGCGCAGCTATACTCGCCTCGGATGCGTATCAGGTGGTGTCACTGGGTCGCCTGTTGCTCAGAAACAGGCGTGACCCACTCATTATAAAGTCTTGGTATTTCGGAAATGGGCGACCTTTTTAAAAATGGCATCATGTTGACTTGGGAGGAAGCAATCGCTATTAAAGACCAGCCCTCTGCCCTGTCACAATTTCAGTTCTTCAGAACGAGGCATGCTCTTCGGGCGGTACTTGGAGACGAGTTGGTGGAGCCCATGGACATCCCCCCCCTAACCATTTTACTCTGTTCCCAGTCCCCAATCAAGTTGGTTTCTAAACTCTACACTTCGGCTTTACAGACCAAGGTAGTTCCTCATTCTAAAGCCAGATTGGCATGGCAGGCTGACCTCGGGAAGCAACTCTCAGACGAGATATGGTATTTCTGTTGCGAGGTGACCCGAAAGATTTCTCTGAATGGCAGGCATAGACTGGCACATTTTACGTTTTTGAATAGGGTACACTACACTCCAGAACGCCTCCGCAGGTATGGGCTGCGGGCTACAGACTGTTGTGAACGCTGTGACATGCCCGGTGCGGGGTTTTACCACCTAGCGTGGAAGTGCCCCCCTGTCGCTGACTACTGGGGACAAATTTTTGCTGTCTTGTCGGACACTGTGGGCATCCCTCTCTCACCTGACCCACTGCTGGCGCTGTTGGGCTACGTGAAGCCCTTGGAAAAAAAAGTTCGTAAGCTGATAGCCATGGGTTTACTTTTGGCCAAAAGCAGGCTAGCCATGAGGTGGAAGAGAGGCCCTCTCCCTACGGTAGCTGAGTGGAAAAAAGATATGATATATTGTAATACTCAGTCGGATGTGTATAATGAGCTGCTTCCGCCCACCTCTCGCCCTTTGAGCTTCTGGGGTCTCTTTGTTCAATACCAAGGAGCCGCCTGCACTGAGGTTGATGTTCATACTGATTAATGCTGGTGCTATTGTACTGTATGCTATTGATTCACTGAAATGTCATGATATAGCTGCGGACCAATACCCCAGTCATATGTAAAATAGCTAATGGCTCGTCGAGTCCCTTCCCCCCTTTGGACAGTAATATTTCACTTTTGTAGTGACCCTCCCTGTGTTGCGATATCAGCTCACATCACAATCTGTATGCTCCGAATTGGGACGATACGCGGTGCCGATGACCTATGTTTTTATTTGTGTATGTACTCATGATTTTGAATTTTGTATATGTTGTTCTTCTTGCAAAATTTACAAGTAAAGAAATTTTTTTTAAAAACTGTTATTACCGATTGACTTTCGATGCATTTCTGCCTTCCAAATGAAAGACAATATGTAAAAAAGAAGTCACTTTGAAAAATGTCCTATAACTCTCATGCTAGTATGGGTACTCACAATTTCGGAAATGTGCAAATAGCTACTGTTTCTAAACTCTATATTTTGTTCCAATTTCAGAAATATATAGGTGTCTTTCATGCCAATTATTCACTGTATATATTTTCCCAAATGAATTGCTATATACCCGGTACATAAAAAAAACCATTGCAAGATGGTGCTCAGTTATTGGCTCTGGGTTTGTCGGGTTCTTGGTAAACCTACAAGTCCTATATATCCCCACAACCAGAAAGGTCCAGCGGATGTAACGGTATATTGCTTTCAAACATCTGTCATAATTAGAATAATTTACAGGTGAAAACGTTGGCACAAATGGCTGTTTTTTTCAACTCATTTTCAATTTTTCCTATTTTCATCTGTTAGTTTCTATAAAGAAACCTTGAAGGATCTACACAAATGACCCCTTGCTGAATTTTGTCTACTTTTCTAAAATGTATAGCTTTCCAGGATCCATTATTGCTTTCATACCCATTTCTACCATTAACTGGAAGAAGGTTGAAAGCACAAAAAATAGCAAAAGTAGGCTATGTCCCAGTAAAATGCCAAAACTGTGTAAAAAATGTTGGTTTTCTGACAAAAGTCTGGCAGTCCCTGAAAGCTGGGAAAATGGTGATTTGAGCCCCACAAACCCTTTGTGGATACCATTTGCAGGGAAAAAACCAGACGCTTTCATTTGCAGCACTTTTTTCCCATTTTCCCCAAAAGAATTTAGCTGTATTTTGGCAAAATTCTGGGTCCCCTCCAGGGGGATCCACAAACCCTGGGTACCTTTAGAATCCCTGTGATGTTAGAAGAAAAGGACGCAAATTTGGCGTGGATACCTTATGGGGTCAAAAAGTTACAGGGGCCTAAGCGCGAACTACCCCAAATAGCCAAAAAAAAGCTTAGCACAGGGGGGGAAAAGGCCTAGCAGCGAAGGAGTTAATAGGCTTGTTAGTCCCTGAGTACCGCCATGTCTTCATTCGTAACCTCCCGTGAGGACTGGCCCTTTTACTTCGGTTGTTACATGGTGAGTCTTTTTTAGTCTGTAAGCACTATTTTCTTTAAATAGTTTCTCCTACTGCAGGCACTACATGCTTTCCTGCAACATTCAGCGCGCCTTGCGCGCTTTCACTTTCTAAGCAGCCCGAGACCATGGTGGCCGCTTCTTTGAATAGCTCTCGCATTTACAAGAGTTTGAGCTATTGGCATTGTACATGACAATGTCTTTTATTGATGTGTTAATTATCAAAACAAATATAAATAAAAGGAATTGGGACTTACAATGCCAATAGCTTAAACTCTCGCAAATGCGAGACCTATTGCATTGCAAATGCTTGTTAATGAGGTCTGTTGTCAATGACTTCCTAATAGTAGCTGATATGTTTGACACATGAGGGGATATTTAGTCTTCTACGGCTGTGCCGTAGGAAGCTCATAGATGTAGGAGTATGGTACGTTATGTAATAAGAAGAACAAGGTATTCATAAAAGCCCTGGAATGATGTGGTCCCGATGAACCTGCAAACTGTAAGCAGTGAGACGTTTTTTTTTTTTTTTAAATATTGACTTTTTGATTTACAGAGTTTTTGATGCCTGCACAGTATCAATAAAGGTGCTATAGGTGACAGTCTGACACTTTGATTTTAATAATCTATAGAGACAGACTCTGTATGATATAGGAATCTAACATGCACTGGTGAGCACAGTTCAGGGTGCTTAGTTAGTATAAAGTAAGACCACCACCTGGCACTGGTTAGGCAAGGATAGAGGTAAAAGTTACTCTTGAGGCCAAGAACAGTAACACAAATAGGCTACTTATTGTGAACAACCAGGTGAACTTGAATGATGGGAAATATGGGTGGCTGGTCAGCGCACATGACACTGCCAGGTTCGGATTAGTAAAGCGGGCACTCGGGCACTGGGCCGGTATCCGAGTTGCAGCTATGGGCCACTTTTTTGGCCAGCGTGGTGGCCGATTTGAGCTATGTCTGTGCTATTTCGATGATGCCAGCGGACCAGTGGGGACCTGAGCGGCCTTTACGGAGGCAGATGGGCCTCTATTACCTCCCTTTTAACAAGGGGGCAGAGGTTTCATTCCCAGTCTCGCGCTGGACTGGCCCATTAATAAATGCAGATTGAGCAGGGGCAGGGGGCCTGAGCAGAAGTGGCCTCACTTATATTCAGGTGTGGTTCACCATTGTAAACTAATCCTTGCAAAAAGAGTCCTGGCAACATGTGCATTTTTTTGTCTCAGTGAAGCTAAGAAAACATGCCTCTTTTAGAGAACCCCACTCTTTTTCATGAAACTTAAAACACTGAAGCAGTGTTTTGCGAAAGGGTGCAATCTGCAAACGTGTGCCACTTTTTTAAGGGTGCCCGGTCCTATTTTTGAACTCAATCCAACCAAGGACAATGTGCCTTTTCTGTTGCTCCTGTGAGGTCTTTTATTTCTTTGTGCATACGTAATCATATGATTTGTGTTACTACAATTAATGAGAGATTAAGAATTGTTTACATATATTTTCTCTTTTTAATGGATGGTCACAGCATGTAGTGACACAAGAAAAGATACTTGATCGCTCATACTCCCACTCTAGGCTAATGCTAGAGGACTACAATGTGTAAGTTGGTGATCTTGTTAATATGAAGACCACGTTTTCTATCAGTTTGCCAAGTTCTTCAACTGGGAAACGCTTCAGAGATGTTAAACAAAACAATAAATAGTCGAGTTTGTAAAAGGTTGTCAAATACAAGGGCCAGGCCGTATTTTTTTGTTCAGATCTCAATACAACCGATTTTGCTTTTGAGGTATTGTTCTCTTGAATAAATGATCATGCATTCCAGGAGTATCAAAGACATGTTCTTTCAGTTCCAAAACATGCTTGACTGAAGATGCTAGCTTGATTAATTTAGCTTGTCTGTAGAGATCAGCAATCAGGGCAAGTCTGGGGATGATTGAGTACCATCTGATCATTGTCCTACCTTGAGGAAGAGAAGTTTGATGAATTTGTTATTAGTAATGTACACTTCAATTTACTTTCATTACATTGAATTTTCATGTTTAGTAGTACAGTGGTTGTCATTCTCTCCTTACTTTTGTATTCAAGATTTCCTACTGAGTTGTTTCTTAAAAAACCGCAAGCTCTTGGTCAAGCTCTCGAAGAAGCATGTGTTCCAGTTCTACAACCAGCTGTTGAGGTTTGAGTTTATGCCAAGATTGGTAACAAGCTAGCGCATGGGCTTCTTGTGACTAAACCTTCTTCACTGCATTTTTCATGTCAGAACTGCTCACTTCCCTCAGTCCTTTGAGGAGATCTCCACACAGTTGTCATAGTCAGGTAGGCTGTGTGCAGAACTTCCTGACACCAAGTCAGCTTGCTTCCCCTAGCAGGTGCAACCCAGCACCCCGAGCAGGTAAATCACTTTAATCTACTTCTGTCTATTGATTATCGCAGCACAGGTATTTTATTACAGAATAACTTTGGTTCAATAAATATATTGAAAACGTCCCACTCTGTATTCTGTACATTTCTCTGAGCACAAGAAAGCACGAGTGACTGAGCGAAAGGTTCTGATCTGTTTCCACAATCTCTGAGGGGTCATGGTTGTCATGTTCAGCAGTTGCCAGAAACTATTCACTCCCCGATAAGGTTAGGAGGGCTTATGGGTGTTATGGTGGCACTGATAGCTATCTAGTCTCTAGACCAACGTATCCTGCAGGGGTGCCCGGAATCAGTCTAGGCACCTCACCCAAAGTTTATGTTGTCCAAACAAATGCGCATGTCCTACGGATTGGTAGGAACTACACAACATGGCGCCCAACGTGGGACCATAACACTCCCTCTCTCTAGAGGTGACAGAATTTAGGTGACTACACAGAATTCCCATGCTTAGGTTCCACTTCTGATCCTGACATGTTCTTTGTATGCCCTCTTGCTGTTCAGACAAACAACAACAACCAATTAGTGGCTGAGAGGGATCACTAATCCTGTGATTGTGGAGGGATGTCAGAGCCAACAAGAGGGCTTGCAATATTCAAAGTTTTTAGCAATCCCCCATTCATAGAGCATTTGCACTATCCAGAGTTTGCAGCTTTCTGATACAAGTGCATGCAGTCAGCTTCAAGGAGGTTGATGGATTGCAAGTCAGACGGATCTCTCTATTAGTGTGAGTGGCCTTGGAAACCAGAAACAACAACAAAGCTAAGGGAATGGTTGGATTTCACTCAGGCATGGAAAACCCATCTATAAAGAAAAGAATTAGGTGGTGCCTCCCTCGCTAAACTCCAAGCGATTTAGGGGAGGAAAATCTTTGAAGTGGGTACATTATGGGTGACGCATCCAAAATCAACAAAGCCACCAAGTCAAAGGAAAAGATACCATTTTGTGCAGCCCTCAAACGGGGGTCTAAATGGAACCCAGCTTTCGTCAAGCACCTAAGAGGCATACACCCATGCACATACGCATATACACACACAAAAATTTGCCTTCCTACATGTACTACACTAAATGAAGCCAATGGACACGAATCATAGGGACCGAGCAGACCATCAACCAGTGAAGGCCAGCAGGCATCCTCCCCACCGAGGTCTAGGTAAAATGTCCTGTTTTCCTGAACTATCAATTCACGGCCGCCACCACCAGTGACTGCGCAGGCTGGGTTGAAGGGGCAGTATCCCCACTCACACTTTGGCTCAGCTCCCATTATGAACAGAAAAGCAAAATAATAGAGCTCCTCCAGGAAACATTCATGATTGTTGAGTTCACAAGAGAGAATAGAGAGGGCAGATAAGAAAAAAAGTGTAGCATGGCACAGCTTTTACGAGCTGTGTGCAGAACTTCAATCCCAAAAGCAAATGTGGATAGTATGGAGATTATATAGCTTGACACATGCCTGTGACAGAAGAGGACAGCAGGGAGCAGGTGCACAAACTGCCTCATCTCAAGATCTACATGAAGGTTGGAGATGCTGAGCCTCTACTTGTGGACACCCATACTTTTAGAAGGCCTGTAGAGAGAATGAGAGGTTGTGTTAGTATCTGATGTGCCGCTGTATACCGGAGACAAGAGACTGTTATTACCTGGAGTGCATAGTGAAGAACAGTTATAGAGACTCTGCAGGCCATGTTTCTATTGGAAGATGATGTACCAAAAGACAGCTTCTTATTTATCTTTAGACTGAGGGCCTGAATTAGATCTTGGCGGAGGGAAATACTCCATCACAAACGTGATGTATATCCTGTCTGCCGTATTACAATCCCATTATATCCTATGAAGATCGTAAAATGGCAGATGGAATAGCCATCACGTTTGTGACCGAGTATTCCATCCGCCGAGATCTAAATCAGGCCCTGAGTCTATGCAATTAAGGAGTTGTCGGAGGATAAACATGCAGCACCACGGGGAGCGTACTACACAAGAGTCATTACGGGGCACTGCTTAATGATGAGTTGTCTTAAAAGGGTGAACATCATAGTATGACACTGAACTGCCTTTCTGCTAAGCTGGTCCCTCCTCCTGGTGGAGTTTCCATTTGCTATATGTAACTTGCTGACTGGGAGGCTGCATTTGAACATATAAGGTACCTGCATAGGTGTTTGTACAGTACAGATCAATGGCTACCATCAACTGAACCCATCAATCAATGAACACCACCTTCCAGCAATAATATATACTGGTGGTGCGTATATTTTGGCTTTTAATGTGTTTCATCAACTGTATCAACACATAAAATATATACTGAACAGACAAAGGGAATGTGAACGAAAGAAGCACTGATGATAAAAATTACTTTGGTGTTTGTGCACTGAAAATGTTTTTTTCTTTTTTATGCTGCAGTAAAAACAAAGGGAACAGGTTTCACATGGGAAAGAAAGGATTTTAAACCAAATAAGTAATTTGAGAAGGCCCATGAAGGATCCTTCTGGGATAGCCTGGAGGATGGAAAGAAAGGAAAATGAATCTTAGAATTGGATGCAAATTTGACATTGGAATCTAATGGTGGAGCAGACTGTATGTGGAGTATCAAATGAAAATAATGATTATAGAATCTCAGTCTCTGAAGAGCTATCTGTTCAAAAGATGAGCCATATCAGACACAGGAAAGAATGTAAAAGCTGGAAGAGTTGGAAGTCATGAGACAAAAAAACAGTACCCTACATACCTTTCAGGCACAGAAGTTAAAAGTCAAGGATGAACCTTAATGGAGAGCCCACATCAAAACCTGGAGATAACATAGCTTTCAGTTAAATAGAGACTGCAAAAACTGATGAAACTGTCAAAGGGGAGGATAATCTCAAAATCCCCTAGGGAGACTTCGCATGAAAATTAGTAGAAAATAAAGAGACCAGGGGTCTGTCTACCCTTCCCTTAAGCAACCCCACTCGCTGCACATTACAGCATGGCAGTAGGTCTAACTTCTGCTAATCTAGTTGATCATTCCTTCGTCTTAAGTATGCTTTCTCCTTCCAGAAGATGGAGGTTCTGGGCATAGGTCCTATCTTTCACCGTATAAACTGTGGGGGCTAGAAAACTGTCTCCTACATCCTGGTTAGAATCCACTGAAACTTGGTTAGCGCCTTCCCCACTAATACTAAACAAGACTAAAGTGCAAGCTTAAAAACCTAATACATCAACTGCCACCAGATTCCTTGATCCTCACCTTGAGATTATTCGCCAGCATCACGCTTTAAGTTGACTCTAGATGCTGATTTAAAACTGTTTGCTGGACAAGTCAGCTTGGGATTACCTTCCAGTTCTTTAAAGCTAAACAAAACTGTAATTGCTCTCAGTTAAGGGAGATTTCATAGGACTCCCTTGATTCAATAATTAACTTCTACTGATGCAGATGATGCAAACAGAAACCTGTGACGTCAAACATTCATTGAGTCTACAGACCGAGGGTAGAAGTATGGATCCTTCTATAGGAGATTATGAGGTGATGCAAGTCTCCACAATACCGGTTGAGTCAGGTCATTTTAGTCTCCAGTTCCCAACCTGAATTCCACAGTTGAAACCATGATGCAAATGGCAACGCCACCTCCCCCTTTCCTGCAGAAAGCAGGGGAACCTCCACTGAAATGACATTTGTGGTTTAGGTCCTTCAATTCTTATGTTGGCGCTACAGACAGTCTGAAAATTCAAACCTGACCGCAAAATAAATTAATTACATTACCACCTTGGGATTGAGACTCAGAAGGGATTTTATAATTTGCCTGATTTTACTCTAAGTGATGATGACGTGCTTGACAAATTTCAAATAGCAGTAAAACAACTAGAAATCTACTTTGAAGGAAAGGTAAATGTTGTCATACCAAGACACAAATTCTTTGCTAGAGTCTATGACTCATATGTCACTGCTTTAAAGGTTTTAGCTACTTATTGTGAGTTGGATAACTTTACAGTGCAGTTAATTCAAGATCAGATTGTATCCAGATGCAACTCAAAAACAATATAGCAAAGATGGTTAGTTTGAAAAAATCCCACACTTGATGAAGCTGAGGACATAGCTAAGAATATTGAATGTTCAAAGGAAGACACTAGGCAATTAGATTCACAATTGTCTGTCACGCAGGTAGCCAAATTTGGTTCCATCAACAAACCATGTACTCCGAATGCCATATCTAACAGCAATAGGCGAAGAAGCACATTTCGGACTTGTTTAAAAATGTAGTGTTTTATAGGTGTGGGTCACTTTCACATGTTTCTAGTTTCAAAAATTGTCCCACGAATCCTCAAGAACGCTGGAAATAGGAAATGTTGAGAACGTTTGCAGAGGTGGAGGTGGTAGACTTAGTGGTGTTAAATCTGTACAAGATCAAATTATGTCAGATGATATTGATGTGGTTGAAACCAAAATTAAGGAAGTGGCACTATCTTTGGAGGTGGGCTGTGTTGAACACAACAGAAGTTACAGTGACCCTAGTATTTGCAATACCATTGAAGATTAGATATATGGCTGTTGTTGGACTCAGGTGGGAGGATCACCATCATTGCTATTGACAAATACAAAGAAAATTGGGGCAGTAAAGTATTGTTACCACCTGATGTTATCACTACTGCATTTGAAGGCAGTAAAATTGATCTTCTTGGTTAATTTTGGGCAGACACTGGATTATAGCAGAAGAAGATCAATGGCAAAATGTATATTGCCCTCAAAGGCATCAATGTGTTGGGGTGGTGGCATGCAGCTGCCTGGCATGATATTCAGACTTGGCAAAAAGTGCTCTGTCTCATGAGATCTGGTTTGTCAGGTTTCCGCAGCCTCCATGGATGATCAAACATGGTTACAAACGTATTCCCAGCTATTCGAAGAGACAGTTGAGAAAATTGTAGCCGTCACTCATGTTATTAAAGTCAAGGATGTAAGTATTCCTGTTAAGCACAGGTTATACAATGTCCTACACATTGTGAGAGGGGAACTTTCCCAGATTTTTTAGAAAAAGCAGGAAGATGGCATCACTGAGGACGTAGATGCCACTTAGGGCCTCATTTAGATCTTGGCGGATGGGTTAATCCGTCACAACGGTGACGGGTATCCCATCCGCCAAAATATAAATCCTGTTATATCCTATGAGATGCATATTTCAGCAGACAGGATATCCGTCACTGTTGTGACGGAGTAACCCATCCCCCAAGATCTAAATCAGGCCCTTTGTCTTTCTCTCATAGTGTTGGCAAAGAAGAAATCCGGGAAAATGCCCTCTG
Source organism: Calotriton arnoldi (assembly GCA_963921515.1). Classification (NCBI taxonomy): domain Eukaryota; kingdom Metazoa; phylum Chordata; class Amphibia; order Caudata; family Salamandridae; genus Calotriton; species Calotriton arnoldi. Next base: position 652,613 of record CAWUFW010007302.1, on the reverse strand, counting down.
CATCAATCTAAGATGCCTCAATAATGCTATCTGGTGGAGAACTTCCCTATACCTTGCACTGAACATTTCATAACATCTGTTGGCCAGTCCAAACAGTTTAGGAAGCTTGATCTTCATGCCGCATATCATCAGATGGAATTGGGTAAAGATTTATGACACGTTATGGTACATTCCAATTTTGCCGAATGCTATTTGGACTAGCTTGAGCAGCCTCTCCATTTCAGAAGGAAATTACTAAATTGCTAAAGGGAATTGTTAGTGTGGTCGTATTTCAAGGCAACATTAGTGTTTGCTGAGACTAAAGACAAGTACAACAAAGTTTTATATAAGGTGCTTCTAGACAATGGCGTTACACTACGAGGTGGTAAATGCGAATTCGGTGTGAATGTGAGGTTGAGTATTTGGGACACATACTATCAAGTGAAGGTATCAAACCCAAACCTGGATTGGCTGATGGCATTATCTATGCTCCGCACCCCTAAGACAAGGGACAATTACAATCATTCTTGGCTCTCTGTGAATTTTATTCAAAATACATTCAAATTTTATCTACTTTCACTCAATCTTAAAGAAACCTACTAAAATTCAATTCAGAATTTGTCCATTCAACACTGTGCCATGAAAGGTTTCATTTGATAAAACAAAGTATTGCATCCGCTCCAGCACGTCAACCTATTGTTGCATGATACAAAACTTTTGTGACCGTAGATGCTTGCGCATATGGCATGGGTACCGGGTTATCGCAATGGGATGGTCCTAAAGAGGCTACTCCAGGTTTTGCTTCTAGAAGGTTCAGAGAAGTGGAGACTCAGTAGTCTGTCATAGAAAAAGAAATGCTGGCTTGCACCTGGGGGGTGGAAAAGTTTAAATCCTATTTGTGTGGTAAGACATTCTGGTTGAGAACTGATCACCATCCTTTAGTGAATATATTGTCAGAAGAAAAGATAAAAACGCCCACAGCAAGATTAGACTTGGTTAGCAACCAATTTACTTGAATTTGGTGTCAAGATTGAGCTTATCACAGGTTAAAAGAAAGTCAAAGTTGGCTTACTCTTCAGGCTACTTATATGTAGCAACATTTCCAATGAGAAGGTTGAAAATGAAACTGAGGAATATATTGTTGCTGAGGAGTGTGTTGCCTGTCCCAATATGGAAGACTGGTGTATGAAACAGGAATTTGACCCACAGTTGAAGGAGGTCATTAATCATGTCATGTTTGGTTTGTCCAAGGAAAAATCTGTACATATTTCTTTGTAACCATATCACAAAGTCGCTGATGAGTTATCTTTGGAAGATGAATTGTTGGTCAAAGGCGACAAATTAATTCTCCCTTCATTCTTTAGACAGAAGATTTTAGAAACTGCCCACAACTGTCCAATGGGCACAAGTGCAACAAAAAGGAGGGTATGTTCTAATTTCTTGTGGCTAGTATGGATGGAGAAGTGGAAGACCTAATTTGTGGCTGTGTGCAATGTGGTATGAGTGACAAGCCCCTTAGCACCTCTGTCCTTGAACCCATACCTACCATTTGTCCCAGTACAGTGTGGCAGAAAATTGCTGTTGATTATCTGGGTTCTTTCGATATTCTGGCTAGTTAGTGGAGTAAAAGGCCACACTCACTCTGCAGGCCATACTCTTGATTTAATCTTTACTAACTCTAATGCCTTGCTTTGTGAGGCTCAGTTACCTCTCACCTGGACGGATGAGTGTTTGATCCGGTTCCGGATTTCCAAAACTGATGGCCAGGGAGCTTCCAGACAATGGTGGTCGGTGACCCCAGATTTTTTTTTCTGAAGCCTTTGAGTATTCCATGCCCACCCAGGACCTAAACTTGGACACAGCTTTAGCACAATTTAATAAGACTCTAAATTTGGCATTAGAATGCATCGCACCTTTAAAAACTAGGTCTAAAACTCTGCCACATCTTCAGAATCCTTGGTATTCCAATGAGCTGAGACAGGAGAAGTCCTCCTGTATAAAGTTGGAAAGAAGGTGGTGAAGGACAAAAAAAACAGAGTGATAAAGACGCATAGAAATTGGTGTTGTCCTCTTATCATCGAAATATTAAATTGGCATGCAAATCCCATATTATTCAAAGTAAGCAAGCAGGCACTTCTTCTAAAGAATTGTTTAAAGTCCTTAATGACTTTGCTAATCCTTCAGCCTGCTCCCAGGCTATTTCAGGGTCGTAATTCCTTAGTGAATTTCTTTGAGGATAAAATAAATCAAATCTATCTGAAATTTACTATGCCTGTAGACCAGTCTGTTGAGTCACTAACCTATGATGCTCCTCCTCTAAAATGGAGCTGTAGCATGGAAACGTTTGCACCTTTTTCCATTGAGAAATTCCAAAAGTTCTTGGAAAAAGCCAAATCTGGCTCTCCTCTGGATCCATGTCCTCCATGGAGCTCAGCTCTACTCTCCCATCAGATTGCACCTGCTGTCTGTGCACTGTTCAATTTATCTGTTGACGCGGCGAAGATGCCCCTTGCTTGAAAATTAGCAAAACTTGTACCTATACAAAAGAAAGCTAATGTCAACCCTAGTAATATAGCAAACTACCGTCCTATCTCGTTGCGTCCTCTCCTGGGCAAGTCTCTGGAAGGTTTAATAAATACCCAACTCTAACCTTTTATTATTATTTATTATTATTTCTTGAGGGAAACCAGATCTTGGATCCATCTCAATCTGGTTTTATATCCTCCTACAGTATGGAGACCGCCTTAGTTGCAGTGACTGATTCCATAAGACTCTACCTAGACAGAGGTTTTAAATTAATGCTGGTGCTGCTAGATTTATCTGCAGCCTTTGATACCGTGTCTCATGCTAGGTTGATTCAAAGGCTGCATGAGATCGGCATTTTCGGTACAACTCCCCAGTGGTTTTGGGATTTCTTAAGAAACAGATCTCAGACTATTTCGCTGGGCCCTTTCATGTCTTGCACTGTGCTGATTAATAAGGGGACCCACAGGGCTCTTGTTTAAGCTCTACGTTGTTTCAATCAATCAATCAGGGAATTGTAAGCGCGCTACTCACCCATGAGGGTCTCAAGGTGCTGAGGGGGAGGCGGGGGGGTCCGCAGATCTGTTTAGCCGAAGAGCCAGGTCTTGAGGGTCTTCCTGAAGGTGTTCAGGGAGGGGGCGCGTCTGATGTCTGCCGGTAGCTCGTTCCAGGTCTTGGCTGCAATGTGAGAGAAGGATCTTCCGCCTGCTCTGGCTCTGTGGATGCGCGGGGTTTCGGCCAGTGCGAGGTTGGAAGATCGGAGGTTTCTTTTGGGTACGTGGAAGTTGATTCTGTCGTTGAGGTATTTGGGTCCGTTGTTGTGTAGGCATTTGTAGGCATGTGTGAGGATTTTGAAAGTGACTCTTTTCTCCACGGGGAGCCAGTGCAGACTTCGTAGGTGTTGGCTGATGTGTTCGTGTCGGGGGATGCCGAGGACGAGTCTGGCGGCGGTGTTCTGTATTGTTTGGAGTTTGCGGAGTAGGGACTTGTTGATGCCGGCGTAGAGTGCGTTTCCATAGTCCAGTCTGCTGGTGATGAGTGCGTGGGTGACTGTCTTCCTTGACTCAGGGGGGATCCACTTGAAGGTCTTGCGGAGGGTGTTGAAGCAGCTGGAGGTGACGGCGTTGACGTGTCGGTTCATGGTGAGTGATGAGTCTTGCATTCCTTTCTGGAAGTTGAGTTTGGCAGTGGTGGGGTCTTTGGTGAGGGAGAGGATGAGCTGGGTGTCGTCGGCGTAGGATATGATGTTGAGGCCGTGTTGTCGGACGATGGCTGCGAGGGGGCCATGTAGATGTTGAAGAGGGTGGGGCTCAGTGATGAACCCTGTGGGACTCCGCAGGTGATTTTCGTGGGGTCGGAGAGGAAGGGTGGGAGTCTGATCCTTTGGCTTCTTCCGGTGAGGAATGATCGGATCCAGTCCAGGGCTGTTCCTTGTATGCCTGCATCGTGTAGTCTGGCGACTAGTGTGCGGTGGGAGACGGTGTCGAAGGCCGCTGATAGGTCGAGTAGGATGAGGGCTGCGGAGTGGCCTTGGTCCAGGAGGGTGCGGATGTCTTCTGTGGCGGCGAGTAGGGGGGTCTCTGTGCTGTGGTTGCTTCGGAATCCGGATTGGGACAGGTCGAGGACGGCGTTCTCTTCAATGAATCGTGCCAGTTTCCTGTTGACTGTTTTCTCTGCAACTTTGGCTGCGAAGGGGAGGAGCGAGATGGGCCGATAGTTCTTGAGGTCGGTGGGGTCAGCTGTGGGCTTCTTGAGCAGGGGTCTGACTTCTGCGCGCTTCCAGTCGTCTGGGAAGGTGCCCGTTTTGAAGGTGGTGTTGATGGTGCGTTGTTGTTCGGGTGCGATGGCGGCCGCAGCTCTGTGATAGATGTGAGGGGGGCAGGGGTCGTGGGGGCCCCCCGAGTGGATGCTTTTCATGGTCGAGGCGGTGTCTTCGGCCGTGATCGGTGTCCAGTTGGAGATGGTGGGCTGGCTGGTGTTTCTGGGGGGCAGGGGGCCGTCTCTGGCACCTGGTGGATGGTCGATGAAGTTGTCATCGAGGTTTTTGATCTTGAGGTGGAAATAGGTTCCAAGCTTGTTGCAGAGGTCTTGGGATGGTGTGATGTCTGTGGCTTCGCTGCGTGGGTTGGTGAATTCCTGAATGACACTGAAAAGTTCCTTGGAGTTGGTGGAGTTGGCCAGGATTTTGTTGTGGATGAAGTTCCTCTTGGTTGCTCTGATCGGGTTATGGTAGTCAGTAAAGGCGTCCTTGTAGGTGGTGTGGTTTTCGGTTGTCTTGGTGTTTCTCCAGTTCCAGTTGTTTAACATCCATGTGGCCCCTCTAGCTACCATCTCTACAACCTTTGGATTTTAAATTATATCTTATGCCGATGATACTCAGCTCTTCATTTCCTTTGAGGAAGGCCTGATTACTGTCCAAGACCAGTACTCGAACGGCATGAAAGCAATTGGAGACTGGATGGTAACAAACTGTCTGCAATTAAATACGGAGAAAACAGATATCATGCTGTTTGGGAAGGCACAGCAACTGTGGGCCTCAGATTGGTGGCCTATAAAATTAGGCCCGCTCCTATACCCATACAGGCAGTTAAGAATCTTGGCTTCAAAACAGATTAGTGTTTGTCTATCAAAGAGCAGGTCATAGCCACTAGAGGTAGTTGTTTCAACATGATGCACCTGCCAATGAAATCCCTTGTTCAGGCTCTGATTATCAGCAAATTGGACGACGGCAATGCTCTACTTGCATCTGCAAATGAGAATGGCTAAATTGCAAGCAGTCCAAAATACTGCTGTGCAACTTGTATGCAATCTCCCTTCAGGTTCTGCGTCTGAGCCTCTGTTGAGAGCCCTACATTGGCTACCTATTAAGAAAAGGATAATCTTCAAAATCTGCTCCCACTCACAAGTCATTAATGGGCAACGGCCGTAGTTATTTACACCAGAAACGTAACTATTATTGTCCAGTTAGGAATTTGCGCTCTAAGGACAAAGCCTTGCTTATTGTCCCTCATGTTTGCTTGACATGATGCGGTGGCAGGTCTTTTTCTTACTTGGCCCAGTGTTATTGGAATGCCCTGCCCCATCATATTTGCACTTGTCCGGATTATGTTAAAATCTGGAAATTGCTTAAACCAGCCTTATTTTAATTTCTCAGGGCTTTGTTTTCTTTGGCCTGTGCTTATTGATGGCGACGAGATACGTCTTCGGTGGTGATTCTTGCGCTATAGTAAGTCATATTAACATAATAGAACATAATAATAGCGTCATGATTGATCACTTATCGAGATGGGTAGAAGTAAAAGGTGTATCCAAACCTACTACCAATAAAGGGATGCATTTTTTAAGAATGCTTTTATGAGAATGAAGTGTTGACTGATAATAGGGTCCAATTTACATCTTCGGGTATGAAAGATATTCTGCATAAATGTGGGATTAAACATTCACTTACGCTGCTCTGTCACCCACAGTTCAATGCCAAAGTAGACAGGGTCAACAAAAAGCTGGTGGAATGCATCAAAAGCACTCTCAGATCGAGAATGGGCTGTGCTGATGCTAAATGGGAGTTAAGGTGAGCCTATTGCACCACACCCAATTCAATCACGGGGGAATTCCCTTTGGACTAATCTGAGAGAGGAAGGGAGTGAAGGTTATGGGTCACATGTGTGATGTAACTGGTGCTAGCAAACAAGCAAAAATGGCTAGAGATGCTGTGAGTGAGAAATGGTGTGGACAGGACAGAGAGTTAAGAAGAAAGATTGACACAGGACTGTGTGCTGGTGACTTGGTTTGCATTAAATATCTCCTTTTATTAAGAAAAGATGGGATCCTGTGCAAAGTATGGAGGTGCGAGGAAATGCTGTGTGGACTACCAATAGTCAATGGTGGAACATTTCATGGGTAGACCAAACAGATGAGGATAAAGGTATTCATAAAGTGGGTAACAATTGGAGTGATGCTACTGATGTTTAAATTGAAGGCGATCCTCATCCAGATCAAGATCAGGAGGTTCGAAGAAGTCTTTGCATTAAGAAGGCTTCACACAGATTGTTGGACTGAAATGTTTATGATATTCTGGGTTTAAGTACTGTTGGTTTACTTTATGCCTGTCACCTGGTTTGTTGTAGATCCCTAAGTTAGTCTTTAGTTGTGTAGTTTTCTGGGTTTTAATGGTCTGTTATGTCGCTTAGGCTGCACAGCTGATTGGTAATCTGTTGCTGGGGACCTCCAAGGCCCTTTACAGCAGCTCTTATTCTCTTTGTACTTCTGAATGAATACTATATAGAACATCATCTTCCAAGGAGTGGATTCAGTCTCTACAATTTACTCCTTCCCTCCCCTTCAACTTGTAAAGCTGAGTGGGATGTGGGACACCTACCCTGGTTTTATGTTCAAGGAAAATGATGGAGTCCCTATTATACACATTGTCAAGCATAGATGCTTATGGTTTAACCATGTTTTCACCATGTACCCAGTCTCATATCCCAAAACAGATGGACTGCGCTAGAAATCATAGAAGCCCCATCCACCTGCATCCAAACGTAGCCATCCTCTATGCCATAAACCCTTTCCCAGAGCTTTTCTTCCATTGTTTCCTGGTCAGACCTTAGGAGTCTCTGGTGAAAGCCCTGAAGTAGGCAGATCTGCCAAAAGCAAAATAGTACAATCGATACACATGCAGATCCACATAGAAATCATATGGAGGTGACTCCTAGAAGCCACAACACACAGAAGGTTCACTGACAGAATATCGATGTTAAAAATATAGATGTAAAAAATATCGAGGTAAAAATATAGAATGCAAAAATATCGACTCCCTATACTTAAACAGGTAAGTACAAAAATATTGAGAGAAAAAATATCGATGGCAAAAATATAGTTGTACAAAATATCGATTTTTATATATATATAGAATAAAATAATAAATATTAAATATATTAAAAAATAAAATTAATTTTAAAAAAATACATTAGATTTAATATACATTTTAACAAATATAACAAATAAACTAAATTAAAAAAAGTTAAACACACATACATATTAATATATATATATATTTACTTTAAAACAATTAATAAACTATTAATTTTAATTTATTTTATAATTTTAAAATTATATTAAAATTTACAAATAAATATATATATATATATACACACCAATAACATAAAATCTAATACAAAAACACTCTATTATAAATATAAATTAAAACATTAAACTATTTAAAAATCTTTAAACTTAAATTTCCCACTCCAGTCAGTGCAACAGTAGGGAAAGTGTTGGATAGCGAAGGTGTAAAAATTACTATTCCCACTCCAGTGAGTGTAACAGTAGGGAAAGTGTTGGATAGCGGAGGGATAAAATTTACTATTAACACTCCAATCAGTGCAACAGTAGGGAAAGTGTTGGATTGCGAACGGGTAAAAATTACTCTTCCCACTCCAGTGAGTGCAACAGTAGGGAAAGTGTTGGATAGCGGAGGGGTAAAAATTACTATTCCCACTCCAAACAGTGCAACAGTAGGGAAAGTGTTGGATTGCGGAGGGGTAAAAATTACTATTCCCACTCCAATCAGTGCAACAGTAGGGAAAGTGTTCGATAGCGGAGGGGTAAAAATTACTATTCCCACTCCAATCAGTGCAACAGTAGGGAAAGTGTTGGATTGCAGCGGGGTAAAAATTACTATTCCCACTCCAATGAGTGCAACAGTAGGGAAAGTGTTGGATAGCGGACGGGTAAAAATTACTATTTCCACTCCAGTGAGTGCAACAGGAGGGAAAGTGTTGGATAGCGGAGGGATAAAATGTACTATTCCCACTCCAGTCAGTGCAACAATAGGGAAAGTGTTGGATAGCGGAGGGGTAAAAATTATTATTCTCACTCCAGTGAGAGCAACAAAAGGGAAAGTATTGGATAGCGACAGGGTAAAAATTACTATTCCCACTCCAGTGAGTGCAACAGTAGGGAAAGTGTTGGATAGTGACGAGATACAATTTACTGTTCCCACTTTAATCAGTGCAACAGTAGGGAAAGTGTTGGATTGCGGAGGGGTAAAAATTACTATTCCCACTCCAATGAGTGCAACAGTAGGTAAAGTGTTGGATAGCGGCGGGATAAAAGGTACTATTCCCACTCCAATCAGTGCAACAGTAGGGAAAGTGTTAGTTTGTGGAGGGGTAAAATTACAATTCCCACTCCAATAAGTGTAACAGGAGGGAAAGTATTGGATAGCGGAGGGGTAAAAATTACTATTCCCACTCCAGTGAGTGCAACAGTAGGGAAAGTGTTGGATAGTGGTGGGATAAAGTTTACTATGACCACTCTAATCAGTGCAATAGTAGGAAAAGTGTTGGATTGTAAGGGGTAACAATAAAAATCCCACTCCAGTCAGTTCAAAATTAAAAACAAACAAAATATTAACAACAACAAAATATGTAAAAAACAAAATAAATAAAAAATAAATATGTTAAAAATTAAAATACAAATATATATATTTAATATTAAAAATATTAAAACTAAAAAATATTATAATGTTAAATACATATGACAAATACCTACAAATATTATATTAAATAAAATAAAAAATTATTTCCAAACAAATAAATATTTTTAATTAGAAATTATTTGGAAGCAAAAACATTAACTATTACATATATTTCGTTTTTATTTCCTACCCTATAACACCACACAATTCACAACACACATCTGAATTTTAAAAAAGTACTTCCATAATTAACATAATTTATTATCAATTAAAGAAATATTATTAATTAAAAAACAAATTAAAACTTATAAAAATGAGTTAACTTCCCACACTTTACCCCTATAATCCCCACAACCCACAGCTAAAATTAAACTGTAAAAAAAACTAATTACACAATTAAAACTTATTTTCAATTACAAAACTATTAGTATTTAACAACTAATTATAAAGTAAAATTAATTCACAACCCACCCTTTACCCCTATAAAAGTAAAACCCACACACACAAAAAATAAACAATTACCCTAATTAAATATCAAGTAATTAATTAATATCAATTATCAACTAATTAATAATTAATCCAAAAAAATTACTTCCCACCCTTTACCCCTATAAACCCCACAACCCACACCTAAAATTAATTACACAATTTACATATTTAATTTTCAATTAATTAATATTAATTAACAACTTATTAATTAATTAAAAATAAATTACTTCCACCCTTTACTCCTATAAACCTCACAACCCGCACCTAAAAAAATTAGACAATTACCATAATTAATTACCAATTAATATTAATTAACAACCAATTAATAATAAATTAATAATAAATTACTTCCCTCAATTAACACTATAAAATCTCAAATAAATATTAATAAATACAAAATAATCATTAATTTATTATAATTAAATTACTTCCCACCCTATTACCCTATAAACCCACAACCTGCTACGAAATTAAGAAACACAAAATTTTATTAAAATAAAATTGATATTTACTAAAAATGTAACATATATTAAAAAACAAACAATTCTTATACAAAAAAATACATCACATACATTTAAAATATATGCTAAAATACATAACACTAATTAAAAAAATCGATATTTTAAACAACTATGGGGCCGATTCCGATCTCGGCCGGTAGGGCTCCGAATCGGATTCAGCTTAACCGGATCCGATTCGGAGCCTTATTTCCCGACCGATTCGTACGCGCGTCCGGGCGAGCGAGTACGATGCGAAATCGCCGACCGACTCGACCGGGCGTCCCGACCGCTCCGACCGACTCGTTCCCGGGTCTAACCGCACCGACCGACTCGCTCGGACACGACTCGCACCGCGCAATGGAGACGTTCCCCGGCCGGGTAAGTACGATGCGCGCCGCGAGCAGTCCGACCGAGCCGCGCACTCCGGCTCCAAAGAGCAGTCGGAGCCGTACTTCGGGGGTCCGTGTCGGACCCCCCTGTACGCGTAGCCGCGCGAGTCGCACACAGGGGGGACCCATGGGTCCCCCCTACCTGTGCGTGTACGGCGCGAGTCGCTTCGCCACGTACACGCTGTAGGGGGCGCCCTTGTCCGGCTCGCACCCATTGAGTCAACGGGAGCCCGCGTACGCGTTGTACGACAGGCTCCCATTGACTTCAATGGGAGTCCGATCGACTCGAGTCCGATGGCATACGTGCGCATCGTACTCGTTCGGTCGGGCTGCACGGGTCCGATTCGGTCGGAAATCTCTCCGGGTCCGGCTCGGTCGGAGAGATTTCCGGCCCGAATCGGAATCGGCCCCTATATTTTTACAAATGATATTAATGACTTCTATATTTATAAAAACGATATTTCTTACCTTAAAATCGACATTCTTGACCATGATATTCTTGCTGTCGATATTTCTGTCACGCTATCTACAACTCGATATTTGTGTAAATCGACATTTCCAACTCGATATTTTGTCTGAATACCCACACAGAAGAAGAAGGACCCACTATGTAATCAGAGGAAAAATGAGAAACACTTAAGAACATAGAAGAAATTACTTGTAGGAGAATGTGTACAATCAATCAAGATCTGTAGAGCGTGGCTGCATCATCCGTGAAGGTCTCGAGATACTGTCTGATAAACTGCCTGTTCTCCTATCGGTTGAACATCCATGTTTTGAGGTCCTTCTTGAATTGCTGGAGCGATATTTGGTAAATCAAAATAACTTCAAAAATTAGATTCAGGTTAGGAAATATCCTAGATTCAAACCCTGCAAGCACACCCAGAGAAAGTGGGAGATACACAGCTGGGTATATGCCAACACCATGCAGACAGCCACCTCTGCCACGGAAAATATACATAAACACCAACAACACAGTTATGACTCCTGCAATGGCCGTAAATATCAAAATGATATTCTTTAATTTTGGTAAGATTAGAGACAGCATATTATCGATACCTGGCCCAACAAAGCCACCGCCTACTGACTGTACGAGGTGAAGTATCTGAGCATATACAAGCCTAAATCCCTCAAAGAACTAAACAACTACCCAACTTCTTTTGGATGTTTATTTATCTATTAATTTGTCCTTCTCTCAGGTTTCTTAAAGCATGAAGCTGGCTTCAGAGGGCTTAAGCGCTCTGTTCAGCAAAAATAGCTCACGTACAGGACTAGAGTGAAATACAATAAAACACAAACTTACACAAGCTACCCCAGGGCCTGTGACAAGAGCCACTGGGCCTTTACACAGCCAGGATTGTCATCCTACCTCGTAGGATGTTTCAGCTGCAAGGAATGAAAGGGATGCCAGGGTTGGACATACAGTATAAAAAAAGCTTCAAAGTAGCTCTGCTGGAGCTAGGAAGGCGTTCAGGAACGAAGCGATGATTTTAGATGCCTTTGGCAAAATTACATTTAGCTGCTGGCATTCTCCCCTTTATCCAACATAAATGCAATTTTTCGGGCCTTTAGCTGTCATTTCACACCATCTTTGGCTGGCACCATAATGCTACTCTCTTACTTTGGTTTGCAGATTTGCCAGCTCAGAGGGTGTGTTAAAAGAACAAGGTATTGCATTGGAAGGTTTTTACCTTTTCCATCAGGCTGAACTTGTCATCCTTGCAACGCAAGACCTCAGACTTTGGCAGAAGAAATAATTTATATGCTAGGCATTTGGAAATCCTGGGGTAGACAGCTATGAAGTTTAGGCCTGGCATTTTAACTATAAAACATTGAATTAATTCTACCGGGACTAATTCACAAAAATAAATGTAAAAACACACTCACTTTTACCCAAACTTATTTTTACGTTTATTTCCTGTCCACCAGCTTTTCCGGTATAACTCCTGGAAAGCTGTGCAAGGCAGAGGTTTCCAGGTCAAGTCCACGCAGGGCAGACAGACCCCCCCCTCCCCCCCCCCCCCCAATGCAAATGCACATATTTGTTTTCTTGGTGGAGAAAACATTTTTCCTTATGCAAATGCACATTTTTCCCTCCATCCCCACCAATTGTAGGGATAATCCAGGCCCCTTCTCCTCCTGGAAGTAGAAATTCTAGCGATTGGCTGTAGGAGATCTCCTCCCATTTTCAGGACCAGAGGAGGTCAGATCGAAGTCTGTGAATGACCACAAATGTACGTTTGTGGGCATTCCCAAAGTTCTAAAGCAAACAAGGTTTTGGAATGCCCATTGCCACCTCTGTGGTGGGATTTACTACTGCGGACGTCTCTGCTCTCATGGCGGATAAATGTACAGTATTAAGTGCATTTATTGCTGTGTGAATTCCTGGCATGCGTGAAAAAGGTAATTTCAGATGTAAAGTTACATGAGTGTTCAAGCACTACATTAAAAAGTTATTATTACAAGTCATCATTCTTGCTTGTGCATAACGCACTGGTGGTGACAGGTGCACCCACTTTCAAACAGATTTAATTATAGGGAGAGAAAGGGGGAGATGAAAAGCACGGAAAATATATTATTCATTGAACAGCTGGGGGGTTTATTTTATCCTACAGTGTCGTGTCGCCATGCCTGACCAGGTCCCGAACTTCCGGGTCAGGCATGGCAGGAAGAGGATGTGGGGAGGCGGCGCGAGCGCGCACGCCTGTATAGTGATATAGCGGGAGAAATAAAGACGTGCATAAAACACCGCTCGTGTCGGCGCATTATTTATAAGCGCGTGACGTGAAAACTGGCGACGAGGGTGGGATCAAAGGACTCCCCCCTCCAACTGCACGCGACTCAGACAACGCTTAAAGAGCGCCCAGCCACAGGAGAAGAAGCGCTACTAATTATGCTAATGAACGCCGCCGATCGGCTTAACACTGCAGCCCTGACAAGGACCTCCTGTGAGAAGAGTCCCTGAGGCCCCAAATGAATGAAAGGTGCACAGCACTGGGATAAGAACTCTGGATTTCATCCCTCCAACTGGCATTACAGGCGTCACGTCCGGTGGCCATCTTAGAGTCAGGCGCGCCCCATAGGAACACAATGGTTTCAGTCCGGCGGCCATTTTGAGGTCAGGCAAAAAGACAAAAAGGAGCCCCCCGAGCCCGCCAAAGTAGATTTTGAAGCTCTGCAAAGCCGTAAGAAGCGTCCGGAGGGACAGTGAAGACAGCAGGGCATCACCATGTCCACTCGACCTGACTCCACACAGAATGCAGCACCAGGTCCAGCCTCAGCCGCACCGCAAGGGCCTATACTAATGGGGGTATCATTCCTGCGTCCCCCCGAACCTCTAATACTGACTTCCGGAAACAGCATGGGCCCCAAGTGGAAAAGCTGGCTAGAAGACTTCGAAGATTTTATGAAAGGCTCAAGAGTAGATGATCCAGACCATCAACTTATAGCGTTAAAAAACCTAGTGGGCAAAGACGTTGGACAAATAATCAAAGAATTACCCCCGGCAGACACTGCGTTGTATACAGACGTGAAGGACGCCCTGAACAGAAAATTTCTCCACAAACGCAACCTAGATTATGAACGCTACACCTTCAATCTCGCGTCGAATCCATGGGTGATTTCATTTCACGACTAAAGCGTCTGGCACGATATTGCGAGTTCAACAATTTCAACACTGAGGACGCACTTCGGTTACGCATCATCGAAGGATGCCAATCTGAATCACTGCGACGTCGACTGCTCAAAAAACACTACTCGCTCGACGACATTGAAGAACTCACACAAATAAATGACCAAGCTGAAGAACACGCAAAGAAAATGGAAGCCGGAAAAACAGAAAAGAAGGAACAAGCCCTCCGAGTTCAATCCCAGCCAGAATCAAGACGTCAGCCGGATCATCGGAGGCCTGACAAACCCACGAGCTCGTCCCATGGTGGGACCAGAAGCAGTAGAACCCAGAAACAACCGCCACACTGCTACCGCTGCGGCCTAGAATATGCACACACTGGCACCTGCCCAGCCCTGGGCCAACAATGCCACCGATGTGGGAGAAACAATCACTTTGAAGCTATGTGCCAAACCAGGCGTAAAGAAGCTAGGCCAGTCAGACGAAGTGTCGGGACACGTCCCCACGCCAGGGCGGTGCATGGCAGAAGAGACCGATCAACCAGCTCATCCAGGTTTAGCGCCCAGTCCCAGGCGTCATATCATTCTCACCGGTCGACATCAAGAGATTCGTCCGCACTCACTCCTTTATCACAGGACAGTGACGAATATGTATGCATGGTAGCTGACCCAGACCGCCTGAAGAAATACCCACGACTAGATATCCGAATGGGAAGCTACTCCACCAAATTTGTTCTGGACACGGGAGCGTCACTGAATTGTATTTGCACAACGGAATATGAAAAGATGTGCCCGAAACCGAAGCTAGAACCGGCTGCAGTACGCGTCTACACATGGATGTCCAAGGAGCCACTGCCATGTCTAGGACGTTTTCCCACAACGCTAACCTACAAGAACAGATCAATCCAGGCCCAAATTCATGTCATAGAGGGCCCTGAAGCTGCTGACTGCTTACTCAGCTTACCCACAGCAGAACGGTTGAGGCTAGTAGAGATCCTATTCAAAGTGGATGACTCGCCCGATATGATCAACAAATTCCCGAAGCTGTTCTCAGGCCTAGGTAAACTAGCCAACGTCAAAGTTAAATTACACATCAACGAGCAAGTCACGCCAGTGGCCCAACACCACAGGAAAGTACCATTTCACCTCCAGCAAGTGGTCGATGATGAGCTCCAAGATCTGCTGAGAGCGGACATCATAGAACGGTCATCCGGACCCACTCCCTGGGTGTCACCGGTGGTAGTCGTGCCCAAACGAGGGCATGAAAACAAAGTACGCCTGTGTGTGGACATGCGCGCCCCGAACACAGCCATAGAACGGGAAAGACATCCCGGACCTCATATTAGTGACATGATTACCTGCCTGAACGGAGCGACAGTCTTTTCAAAATTAGACCTCAACAAAGGATACCACCAGCTTGAACTCCACGAGAAATCAAGATATATCACCACATTTACCACTCATCAAGGACTCTTCAGAAACAAACGCCTCAACTTTGGCATCTCGTCAGCGGCAGAAATCTTTCAAGAAGCCGTTCGGCGAAGGCCCTAGACCGTGTATGCCATGCCCTTCTAAACGCCAACCTCACACTCAACAGAGACAAGTGTGAATTCCACAAGTCAACCCTTAAGTTCTACAGCCACATCTTCTCCAAAGATGGCATGAGACCAGACCCCGACAAAGTCTCAGCACTCGCTGACACCCCGCAACCTCGCGACGTCAGTGATGTTCGGTCATTCCTAGGCATGGCTAGCTACTGTGCCAGGTACATCAAAGACTATGCAACCATCAGCTACCCACTGCGAGAGCTAACAAGACAAGGCCAACCATTTCATTGGTCCAAGGCATGCGAACATGCTTTCAACAAGATCAAAGGCGCTGTGAGCTCTGCCGCCCATCTGGCCTACTTCAACCCCAAACGGAAAACGGAAGTCACCGTTGACGCCAGCCCCGTGGGCCTAGGTGCCATCCTTGCCCAATATGATGACGAAAGAGATCAGCGTCTCATCATAGCCTATGCCAGTCGCAGCCTCACCGACACGGAGAAGGCATATTCGCAACCGGAAAAGGAAAGCCTGGCCGTCGTGTGGGCATGCGAGCATTTTCACCTATTCGTCTATGGGAAGCACTTCACACTCATTACTGACCATCAGGCCTTGATTACCATCTTCGGCAACCCACGAGCGAAGATGCCTCCAAGGATTGAGAGGTGGGGGATCCGCCTGCAGGACTACAGCTATACTATTATTCACAAACCGGGAAAGGCAGAAAACCCAGCGGACTACATTTCACGTCATCCCCAAACATTGCCACAGACACGCACCTCGCTAGCTGAAGAATACCTTCACTTTGTGATTGACCAAGCACGCCCACCTGCCGTCCCACTAGACGCTATTGTGGAAGCCACTGCCAAGGATGTCACACTCCAAGACGTTATGCGGCGCATCCGAGCGGACTCATGGAGACATCTGGAGACCTCCCAAACCATCACTGCCATCAACATGCAAGAACTTTCATCCTTCAGACACGTCAAGGATGATCTTACAATCAGTGCGGATGGATTGTTACTGAGAGACAGAAGGATCGTTATACCTCAGCAACTACGACAAGGGACTATCAATCTAGCTCATGAAGGCCACAGGGGTGTAGTAGCCACGAAGAAAGCGCTGAGAGAGAGAGTCTGGTTCCCGTCTCTTAACTAGATGGTAGAAGCCACGCTTCAAGATTGCCCGCAATGCCAACTAGTGGGGCGTGAAGAACCACACGCCCCACTGCAAATGTCTGATCTCCCGGACGGCGTGTGGCAACAAGTAGCCGTAGACTTCTTCGGCCCACTAAAATCTGGGAAATATGTCATCGTCATCATGGACGAATATTCTCGCTTTCCCACTGCACACCAACTATCGTCCACAAGAGCATCTGCAGTCATACCTGTCCTTGACGAAATATTCGCAGCATGGGGGATTCGACAGACAGTAAAAACGGACAATGGACCACCTTTCAATGGACATGAGTTCACAGAATTCGCAGATCATCTGAACTTTAGACACCGGAAAATCACCCCCCTATGGCCCCAAGCCAATGGGATGGTTGAGCGTTTCATGGCCACCCTGAAGAAAACAATACAACAAGCTGAACTGTCCCAGCGTGACATACAACCAGCGCTCAATGAAGTCCTGAGAGCTTACAGAACAACACCACACAGCACCACCGACAGATGTCCCGCCACCCTGATGCTCGGGAGAACCCCACGCACCAGGATTCCGACGTCGGACGCAGTCATACACTCCAGACTCCTGACTTCCGATCATGAGACACTAATGAACATTGATAGAGACAAGAAAGCAAAGATGAAAGACTACGCTGACAATCGGCATCATGCAAAGACATCCAGCATCCAAGAAGGAGATTGGGTACTAGTGAAACAGGAACAGAGAGCTAAAGCCGACAGCCGATATCATGCCCACCCATTACAAGTAGTAAAGAAGAAGGGAACCATGATCACAGCGGCCTCCACAACAAAGAGGACCACGAGAAACGTATCGCACTTCAAGAAGTGCAATCCAGCAGTCTACCGTCGAGAAGATGAAGCAGACAGACACAGACACCACAGACCCAGGAGCTGACAGCCTCGAAGAACGCCTTCGAGTAATCGACATGGATGAACCCAGAGAACAACACCCTCCTCGCCGGCCACAGAGGACTACTCGAAGGACGGTCCGGCTCATTGAAGAACTCTAAAGAATAACAATCCAAGGTGAATGATAATTTACAAAAGGGGGAGATGTCGTGTCGCCATGCCTGACCAGGTCCCGAACTTCCGGGTCAGGCATGGCAGGAAGAGGATGTGGGGAGGCGGCGCGAGCGCGCGCGCCTGTATAGCGATATAGCGGGAGAAATAAAGACGTGCATAAAACACCGCTCGTGCCGGCGCATAATTTATAAGCGCGCGACGTGAAATACAGTTGCGTGCGTCTTGTTAAAAATCTGGAGAAAAGGAGTTTCCCCAAACATGCAATGTCTCGCAGTGCACTTACGGGTAAATACATGTTTGCTATAATATGATCATGACCCGAGTTCCAGTCAGAGGCGCAACTAGAGCCACATTTCGGGGGTGGGGGGGCTACTAAACATTTCGGGGGTGGGCTAATTCTTCCAGCTATAGTCAGAGTGGAGATGCAGGGGCTGTAAGAAGGGGTGAAAAAACAACAAAGCCTCGTTAGCAAGTAAATGGTCTTTTAAAGACCTGTGAAGTACTCGGGTGCGGCTGTGTGTGCCCCCGGGAAGCCGTCTCAGCCCGGGCTGACCCACACGACGGGGGGGAGGAGGGGGGGCTGAAGCCCTTTCAGCCCAATGGGCGTTGCGCGCCTGGTTCCAGTATCACGCGGGCTTGAATTATCAAAAACAATGTTTTGAAACATTTATTTCGAAGGCTCAGGGCTATGCCGTAAATGGACGTCTGCGAAACAGAAGAGCTGCTGCATGTCAATTAGATGTGGAGTGTTTACCACTAGGTGGCGCTGTTGAGCTTCAGGTAGTGTCCAAGAGGGACGTTCTCACCCAGGAATAGAAAGGGCTGTTATTTGTGTTTTATGTTCGGTGGGGTCTGAGCCGGACGCATTCGGGCTGCCATGCTGTCTCAATCAGATGGTTCCTCACTTTTCCTCTCTAAGTTCTTGCAAGTGCTCCACATAAAATGGTCATTTGCTGCTAATGATGTCAAATTTGATTAAAATAATTTATTATATTTGGAGTTTTCGCACGGCGCTGCACACCACAGCCTCAGAGCGCTTCTGTGGGGGCAAGTGACACAGTATAAGAAGCTAATGCAAGTAGTATAGAACCAGTCAATTAGATCCAGCAAAGCCAGTGTCACAAGAGCTCATATCAGATGCCCCCACAAAGATGGAAAAGTCATTAACACATCGGAGGCAAATTTTGCAAAGCAGACACATCCTTCAATCCGTCCGAAGCCAGTAAATGAAATACTCACGCCTTCACCAATGACGTGACAAGTGACATCACAAATTACCGCACTGATGACTTCATATATCACCTTAACATTGACATTATCAGTGACATCACTATGGATACAGTATCCTTTCTTTGATTGGATGTGAGTTGTTATTTAATGATATTGTCCTGTTATTCTATAGGCATAAATATGTTGCGGCCATAAGCAATGGATCCGGAGGGAGAGTTGTGGTTTATATACATGAGATCTATGGTTTGCTGAGATAACCATAACTTGCCAATTTCAGGTTTTTTCAGTTTTGTTTAATTACAATAACTGCACTTTAACTGTGTTTTTATCAGGGAACTGTTGAGTTTTTTTTTATAAAGATGTCTTGTGAGCAGATTAGATACATTTATTCATAGCACAATTACTTAAAATCATTCAAAAATAGCACTTCATAATAAAAATCGCGGCAGTAAAAACGCTTTAATACACATAAATAATACGTTAATAAATACGATAAAAGGGAATCCCACAATATGTTAAGATCAGATATTTCAATCAAAAGACCATAATAGGCGTGCTATTCCCCCCCCCCTGCTTGGACAGTTTGTAAGAAAGAAGGGGGGTGGGGGGGGGGTACATCAGATTTCTCTTCTGTGGCTGATTGGGTGTTATAAGCTAAGAGGGATTCTGCTCCAGACTGTCTCTTATAATTATCATTCAAGCTTAGTGCTACTGCAGCCTTCATTAACTTCACGAAGCGAGCGGCGCGTTGTACAGAATCCCCTCTCAAACATGCCTCTATGGCTTCTCGGCAGATCCAGATGTTCAAGATACGCCAACTTGATCGAAGCCCAAACTTCCTTCGTGGGATCAACTCCTGGCAGATACAGTGCACGTGGGTCAATGATTCGTCTACAGTGACGCGTAGGTGGCATCGCCTGTCGTACTCCTCCAGGTTCCTTCGCCCATACCAATAGGACTTCAGCGAGACTAGACCAAAACGCAGACCCATTACCTCCCGTTTCATGGTAAGATTAAGGGGCAGGGAGAGGTAGGATGGCAGAGAGGTAAGATGGCAGAGAGGTAGGATGGGGGAGAGGTAGGATGGCAGAGAGGTAGGATGGCAGAGAGGTAGGATGGGGGAGAGGTAGGATGGCAGAGAGGTAGGATGGCAGAGAGGTAGGATGGCAGAGAGGTAGGATGGGGGAGAGGTAGGATGGCAGAGAGGTAGGATGGGGGAGAGGTAGGATGGCAGAGAGGTAGGATGGGGGAGAGGTAGGATGGGGGAGAGGTAGGATGGCAGGGTCCCTGGCTCACAGAGCGTTGAGGCCAAACTAACATGACCCAAGTTTTCATTGCTTGTGCATCCAGGTCTGCCGATATAAACCTGGCTTGTTTCATCAGTAGCTTAGGCACCACATAAGCAGGCAGACACTTTTCCAAATTGATGGTGCTTCTAAGGACTCCAAATCGTGCGTTAAAATCTGTGACAGTTTGGTGCCGGGTTGCTTATTCATTTCCAGATGGAATTGCTTTTTGCGTGCACTCCTGTGCCTGCTTCACTTTCAGGCAATAAGCTGCGAACCTTGCTTTTAATAACCACTGCTGCGAGGTCAGCCCGAACTCTAGCCGGATTTGAGCATGCGAGGTACAGTTCGGAAGCTGGAATACTCTTTGGTAGCAAGATGACAGAGCTCTATCCAGCCAGTTGGCCATTCTGCATCTGAATGCGAGTGCCCCATAAGCCACTGTAGGAAGACATTTGCATCCTATTACCTTCAAAAGGGAGGATAGGTCTGAAGTATTCATTTATTCTTTCACTTTACAGAAGACCCCTTCAAGGGACTTGGCTACCCCCTGTTGGGCTGTGACATGTGCTGTTAAACGGCCCCTGTGATCTTACCAAACTCCCAGGTATTTGTAAGTGGTCACTGCCTTTCTGGCCTTTCCCTCCATGAACCATGGCCCCTTTTTAGGTCTCGCGCCTAGCGTTGCAGTGCGCAGCACTGCTCGCGCAGCGCGAGACCTCTAGAAAGGGCTTCTGAAAACGACCTACACGCTCGTGCGTGTGGTTTTGTTTTCAGAAGCCCACATTGGCTGGATCGTCCGTTTTTTATGGGGGCGGCAGGCGATTGGTCAAAGGCGGGCGCATGTCCCGCCTTTGCCGCGCCCATTCCCGACGGTGGCCAGAACGCGCAGCAGCGCGCGTTCGTCTGCTGCCGCTGTTGCGCTCCCTCCCCCCGCTCCTCTGTGGTGCGCGCGCACCACTGTTTATTTTTTAACCGCGCGGCCGCCATTTATGCTCTTCGAGGCAACGTGACACGCTCATGTGACTTGCTGCTGCTGTTCACTTGAGCCGCGCATCAGGTCATCCTGGTGCGCGCGCGAGGAACAGTCCGTGGCACTAGCCGAGGGCTTTGTGGGCGACTGTCAAGGGAGCCATGTAGCCTGTCCCGGCCAGCTTCCTCCTGCAGCCGCCTGTCTTCCATCCGGTAGGTAGCGCGAGCTCTTGGGCACAGACACGAATAATCGCAGTCCGTGCTGCGCGGCATGTTCAGCACCTTTCAGAATGTTGGGACGTCCAGTATTTTTCGGAATTAATTGAACGATAGGGTTTAAGGGGACTTTTGCAGCGAAGATACATAAATATTCAGTAATCTACTTTGCTTCCTACAGAAACTGAGTGCCAGACGGGCTCTTTTGCTGTTGACATTACGTCGTTGCCCGCCCAAAACCTGCTCCACCCCCAAGAAACTGGTTTAGGAAGTCTCTCTTGTTACACGCAGCGTCGTATGTTTGTAAATGTTTGCATATCGCCAAATAGTAGTTTTACTGTAACTTTTCCTACCAGCGTTACAGTGTGGAGATAGGTTCAAACTTCCGACCTCCCTCGTCTCCCAGCCTATCCCTTTGTTCGTTTAATCTCTACTCCGCGCACGACCACATAGCTGCCAAGTTTATTTATTTATAATCACCGCATGTCTAAGTTCGTTCTTGATTTAGAATGCTCACATCAGTCACTTCCGTTTTCTATTTGTATTTGTTTTTGTATGTTGTTTCGCTTTCTTTCCATATAAGCAGATTTTTTATATATATATATATTCCCTAGAGACTTAGAAAGCTGTTGTTTCCCGGGTGTGAGGATGGGAGAGGGCTGATTGCAGGACGATGATTTAAGACGATGTGTGGGCATACCACTGGGGGACAAATTAGCATAGGCAGTGTGCGATGGCATTGCAGAAAGCTGTCTCACAGGAAGTGAAGTCGCAGTCACAAGAAGCTCTTGCTTGACTTTTTACCGGGTGGGTGTTTTCCCTAATTGTTTAGTATTTGGTTTCTGGGGGTGCAGGACAGGCAGTTGTGCAGCCTTCAGTTATCAGAGCAGAGGTTGAGATAGATGAAGTGTGTGTGTGTGTGTGTGTGTGTGTGCGTGTTTCCCCCCCGACCTTGTTCTAATCTAAGCCATGCCTTGTTCCCTTTTAGGAAGCATGGTCATTTGTTGTTTGCCTTCCCTTATCAGTAATGAGGCTGAGATCCCAGAGAGAAAAGTTATTATTCAGCATGAGTGCTGCTAGAGACTGTGTGCCTCTTCAAAGTGACAAAAATATCCCCCAGAGATTGTGTGATTGAGGCACATTTGGTCTCAGGGTGTCAGGGAATTCTTAGGCCACCATGCACCCTCTCAAGGACCGGTCGATCTCCGAGGCTGGCACTCCTCCCTGCAGTAATCCCCTGGCGCCGCAGCTGACCAGCAGCTCACTTTTCACAGGTTGGTTTCCTGCTAGTTACTTACTAAAGACCCTTTGCTCTCACGCACACACCAGTCGCTAAAGAAGACAAAAACACCGGTGTGAGCTCTGAACCTTTTGCTAATTGGGCCACGGGGGATAGTTTTCTAAATATATATGTTTCTCCCAAATGAAAACGGTGCTTCATTTGCTGCGCGATGGATTTAATGAAACACTGCAATGAAGCTTCAAAATGCAGGATTTTAGATAGCTGCGCCGTGTTTTACTATGGCAACCTGCATTTTAAACCTCTGCAGCCAGAACCCTAAAAAGCTTTGCTCCATAACACAGAGAGGAAGGTTAAATTCTAAGGCCCATCTATATTATACGAACTGCACCTGTGACTGACTGACCGAGCTCCACCGACATTCCAGAGAAATCTCCTTGCATGATCTAACAATTTCATTATTCTGCAGCCAGCATTGAAATAATGACATTTGTGAAATACGATGCTCGTTTGGTGCAGCTTTTTGTTGGTAACCGTCAGGGACCAGAGATTCTGTCATCTCTGTGAAGTGGATGCTACTTAAGTTA
This sequence comes from Calotriton arnoldi, assembly GCA_963921515.1. Lineage (NCBI taxonomy): Eukaryota > Metazoa > Chordata > Amphibia > Caudata > Salamandridae > Calotriton > Calotriton arnoldi. The sequence goes on along the minus strand of CAWUFW010007302.1, from coordinate 629,343 downwards.
ATTAAACCCGTTGCCAGTCCCGCTTTATCAGCTTTATGGATTCCAGGCTAGGTGCCCTTCCCAGTTCGTTTACCTCTGTCTGCTGTGGGTCCTGTGCCAGCACCTTCTTCTCCTCCATCAGGTCAAACCCAGTCTTCCCTCTTCCGGTCCCTCCTCTTCTGGACCCTCTTCAGATTTTAAAACTGCATCCCTCTCTGCTCTCTTCCCCTTCCTCATATATTCTCGTTTGTGGTAACGTGTTCTTCACTATAACCACTCGCCAACGATTGGCTGTGTCAGTGCATAATGTTTTCCTGTGTATGGAATGTTCCCAGCTCTCATTTTAATGATTCAGGCAAACACCTTTGGCTTTATCCAGTATATTATACTGGTCACTTGAGGCTTCCTTCAAAAACAGGCATACTCCACCCAGTTCCCTATTTAAGCTCTTACACTGTGCTTGCATTAATGTGTGCTTTTGTGTTTAAGGCTCCAGCTTCAACGCAAAGACACAATTCCACACCACACCACACAATTCAAAACCACCCATCACAATTACACTACACATAATACCACTCAGCACAACTTCATTCAACAAATAATAACACTGCTCACTACCACATAAATACACCCAACATACTACCAGTCTATACCACATAACATTATTAAAGTTTGAGCTATTGGTGTTGCATTATTTAGCAATGCCAATAGCTCAAACTTTAATAATGCGAGACCTATTGCATTGCAAATGCTTGTTTACTTGCTGCCAGGAGATTATCATCACCTTTGATTTTGTTGTGTTCACTTTTAGGTGATTGGCCTGGCAGTAAACTGTAAATGCCTGGAAAAGTCTCTGAAGGCCGATCAGTGTTTGGTCTATAAGGACCGTATCATCCACATACTGGAGTGATTGAATTTTAGCGCCAGACAATTTAGGTGGAAACGGCCTTACCGGTGCTAGGTGGTCAAGAAAGTCCGCCAAATACAATTTAAATAACAACGGCGCCAATATGCAACCTTGTTCCAAGCCTTTGTTTGTCAGAATTTTACTCGTGGTGGCCCATCCAATGCTCACTCTTATTTTTACCCAGGTATCCGAGTAAAGGATGATGATTTCTTTTAGTAGATTTTGGGGGCTGACCCAGTTACTTAACTTCGCCCAAATGTTTGGCTGGGACACACTATCAAACGTGGTCTGGAAATCTATGAACCCCCATACAGGGCCCGTCCCTTAGCTTCTAACGCGGCTTCGATCATCAAGTGGGAGATACAGATACGGTTGTCCTCTATGTGGCAGCCCTTTTGGAAGCTAGTTTGAGACAGCGGGATGAGCTTACTTTCTTCCATCCAAACGTGAAGCTCTTGATTTAATGTTCTGGTGCAGCACTTCCCTTTAGCATTTAGTATTGCGATCAATCGGTAGTTCCCCGGGCACCAGGAGTGAGCCCCGCCACGTCTCGGGAATACTTCCTCCTAGTGATGGCTCCTAGAGGCGCCATCACTGGGGCCCATGGAGACGGCGCCTACTTGTATACTGCAGCAGGAATGCCATTTGGTCCAGGCGCATTGACTTGATAGCTAAGGCTACCTGAGCTGAAGCTATTAGAGGCGTATACTTACCATGAACAATGTTTCATGATTTTTTGGGTCATACCAATTTGAAGCATCAAACTTCTGTTGTGCACCACCTTCAGCCGCATGAAGAGGAGGGTCGCCAGGGGCCATGGCCTTTAGTCCAGCCCTGAAATCACCCTCTTGCCTTTGCCATGCACAGCAGGGGCTGGCCAGGAGACGGGCACTATCCTCAACGTATGTGCAGCCCGCTCCAGCGGTGCACAACCGCTGAACTCACACACGTTTGCTCTTTGCAGCCTTCGCTTGCGGACAGTGGAAATGCAGCCTGCTCTCTATATGCATCCATTGAACCTAGAAGATGAAATCATCTTCTAACTACAATGAATTGCTGCGAGCATATGTATTCCTCCAGTGTCTGAGTACAGCAGCATGTATTATCTATATGAACAGATAACCAAAAATGACATCATCAATAACATGACTAGTGATATTGCATAGCATGCCCTCACTGACACTGCTGAGGACAACACTGAAGCTGCAATTAATTGGTTTTTTCCAGATCTGCTGATAGTGGAAATATAGAACTATATCTATATTGTGTGTGCAGGTTGGGTGCATGTGGTGTGTGTGTGTGTGTGTGTGTGTGTGTGTGTGTGTGTGTGTGTGTGTGTGTGTGTGTGTGTGTGTGTGTGTGTGTGTGTGTGTGTGTGTGTGTGTGTGTGTGTGTGTGTGTGTGTGTGTGTGTGTGTGTGTGTGTGTGTGTGTGTGTGTGTGTGTGTGTGTGTGTGTGTGTGTGTGTGTGTGTGTGTGTGTGTGTGTGTGTGTGTGTGTGTGTGTGTGTGTGTGTGTGTGTGTGTGTGTGTGTGTGTGCATAATGTGTTTTTACAAAATACCGCGTATGCTGTTTTTTTTACTATGTGCTTGTTCTGATTGCATTGTATGTCGAGTGAGCATATTGTGTGTTTACAGTACCCTATTTGTTTTGTGTATATACTATATTGTCTGTGCACGCTGTTTGTACAGTATATTCCGTGTACAATTTAGAAATAAAATATTTATTAATACCTAGCTTAACCTTTTTTCAGCTATTATTTCTTACCAAGTTGTTTTCAGTGCTAAGAGACCCACCGGTGGGTAGTGTGTTTCACAAATAATGTAATGAGAGAAATTTAGTGTTCAGTGGTTTTAAGTTATTTTCATGTTGGAGTGGCGTTCATTTTTCGTGGTAAGGCAACAGAGAATTGCTGATGGATTCATTCTTTGAACAGCGATTGAAACTGCTTTTGTCATATTGATAGCATTCAAGAATACTCAGCTGTCGTATGTGTTACAACTAGTGAAAAAACATCTTCTGGGAAGTAGGAAACTGATGGACGATTTCATTATAAAAATATATGAATAATATTTTTATTCCTACGGTCACAACTTTACCTTTTACCATTCGATTGACTTTCCTTTCTCTGTGTACACCTTCACCTACATCAGATGCTGTTTATCCCATAACAAACAAACAAAAAAGAGCAGATGGTAGTTCAGCAATTTACAATAGGACTTTGCGTGACCTATGAACATACAATATTATTTATTCAAATTAATATTCTTGGAGCCTATGGGGTTATTTAAAATAAAGTACATGGTTTGAGGAGGGGTGCTGCATCTACGTCCATGAATGTGAAGTAAGAGAGGAGGGTGCTAGCCATAAGGAGATGGTATATTTCAGGCGCTGGTACACTAGTCATCTGGCCAATGAGAAGTCATGTCCGATGATAAGGCAAACGTGCAGGGAGTGCAATCAGAGGTAACATTGTGCATGCAGGTAAAGGACATAGTAGGAAGGAATTGTAGTTCAAGGTGAGGTGTGACTGTAACAGCCCTCAAGCATAAAAAGTGGAATGACATTAAGGATGATGGTTTGGAAGAGGATATTGTACTTCAAAGAGACGGGTAGAAGAAGAACATGATGTTCCGTTCTCTCAAATCACGATCAATGGAAAGCCACTGAGGATTATAGTAGATTTTGGTGCTAGGTACATCCTAATAGGTGAAGACATGACACAAATATATTAGGATGAAGGGTTTAAACAGTCCAGTGTCATGCTTATGGCAGAAGAGACTTATGTTAATATGATGTTTTGAGGCTGGAATAGAGTTCAAGAGCAGGCCAAACAGACGCTAAAATTGGCTTAGCTAACAATGGGGGACGCATGCTTGGGTGTCCTCAACAGCATGATTTGGGGTCAACGCTAGATGCCAATCATCCTGATCAAGTCATGTGAGAGGAATGATTTGAAAAAATGGTGTCTGTGACAAATGGAAGTATTAGTATCCGGAGGTACTCAATGAAAATTTAGACACGTTGAAGTGATTCAAGAACAAGATTATTCTAAAGAAAGGTGCTGTGCCCAGGGCTGAGTTTAATGAAGAATTGCGTGAATTATGCAAGGAGACCATCATTAACAGCATTGAGGCATCCAGATGTATTGGCCTGGAATGAAGGAGACAAGTTAAGGAGGTTTGTGGACTTGAGAGACCTAAACCAATGTATCTCGGAAGAATAGCAGCCCCTTCCTAAAATCAAAAAGATGCTTAGCGTTCTTCACATAAGATCTGTCCTTTGGATATCATCAGCTTGCTTTTGAGGAGAGTTCAATGCCATTTACATCATTTGTCACACCCGGAGATTTTGCTGTATGCCTTTTGGCCTGGCATCAGAAGTTTTCCAGAGGTTGATGCATCTTTTGTTTAAGAATGTTAGGAACATCACAAATTTCCAGGATGACATACTGATAAATGGGAAATACTGAGAGGAGCATGATTAAGCGATGGAAGAAGTTCTAAGCATAGTGAAGAAAAGTGGAGTAATGATTCATGGGGAGAAATGCAAGCAAGATAGTGTGGCGAATTTGAGGCACAACATAAACAGAGATTCAATTAATCCAAGGCGCTCGTGTTGAGAGCTGTCGAACATGCGCCTTGTCCTGTCAAAAAGAACTGCATTCATTCTTAGTGCTGGTAAAATACTATTCAAAACTTCTAGCCAATTTTTCTGATAAAACCCTTGATATGTGAAAGTTTTAGAAGAAAATAAGAATTAATTGTTGTCAGAGTTGTGAGGATGAATTTACCAGGGTAAAGACACTTGCCACAAATCTATTTTAGTTGCAGACAACAGTGAATGTGTAGGAGCTGTGCTCCCGCAGACGAGGGATGAAAAGAATATTACCGTTGGATATGCGTCAAGGGTGTTGACGGCTGCTGAACAGAAGGACTCTGTCTTGGAAGAAGCAGCTCTGGCAGTATGCTTGGACTACAAATTCAATCTGGAGAAATGATCAGAAACCAGTCGGAGAGCTCTTAACCTTATTGCCCAGTGGCTAGACAGTGATCAGGCATATGTTTTGGGGGGTTCAGTATGGCCCTGGGTCTAATTATATTGCAGCAAAGCTGCTTATCACAGTTCCCACTGGATGAAGATTGCAAGGACAATGGCAAGGATGAGTGTATTGTGGTGGGAGTGTATGATGTGACTCAAACCTACATTCCCCATGAGGAATGGGTCAAAACCATGGAAGATAACAAAGTGTAGGAAAGTGCGGAGAGTCTTATTGGCTGATGAGAAGATATTTTGTAAAGTGGTATTCGAACTGAAGTGGCAGGGGAATTGTTTAAGCAAAAAGTTGGTGGTAGGCGCCTCCATTCGCTTCCCCCATTCCCAGCTTGAAAGTGGGGGTCCCTCAGGGTTCGGTTCTGAGCCCCACTCTCTTTAATCTATATATGTCGACCCTCGCATCTCTGGCGGAAGCTTGTGGGGCCAAAATAATATTGTACGCTGACGATACTCCGCTGATTTTCACCTGTAAGAAGGGAGCTGATTTCGATGGTGATAAGATCAGATCGTGCCTCACTATTGTGTTCAATTGGCTTAGGAGGAACCAACTGAAATGTAATTCAGAGAAATTGGAAATCGTCTTTTTTGGCACTCCATCCGTGGAGGAGTGGAGACGTTGGTTCCCTAAAGAGATGTCTCCGCCTCTCTCAGCTCAAACCAGGTTAAAAAATCTAGGCATCTATATTGACAGCGCTCTCTCAATGAGACCTCAAGTCCAGTCCGTAGTGGGCATCTGCTATGGCCTGCTACGTATGTTGAGGAAGTTTCTTCCTCTTCTCTCACTGGACACCAGGAAAACCGTGGTCCAGGCTCTGATTACTTCCAGACTGGACTATGCCAACATTCTGTACTTGGGCCTTCCCGGTTATTTCCTCCAGCGCCTCCAAGTGGTTCAAAATGCTGCGGCCAGACTGGTCCTTAGGCTGAAGCCCAGGACTCATATGCCCCCTCACCTAAAGGCATTACACTGGCTCCCTATGAGTAAAAGGATCAAGTTTAAGGCCCTGGTACTGTTCTTCAAAGCCCTTCATGGAAGGGGCGCCGGTTACCTCAGGACAAAAGTTAGCCACTACTTGCCAGCCAGAACTCTGAGGTCATCCTCCATGGGCCGGCCTGCATCCCCAGAACACGCCTAGCCCGGTTTGGGGATAGATCTTTCAGGATCTTGGGAGCTCAAGCTTGGAATCGTCTCCCGGCTCCTCGCAGAACTACGGCTGACCTGGCAGTTTTTAAGAAACTTCTTAAAACTTGGTTTTTCCAGGGCTAGGGGTGGCTGTCTGGTCTGTTAGTTCGAGACTATTAGCGCCGGGACACTCTTGCTGAGTAGCTGTGCGCTCTACAAATACGCATCATTCATTCATTGGTGGTACTGGAGGTGTGCCGAAAGAGGGTGCTGGAGATGGCATATGAAGGACACACTGGTATGAGTCTTTAAAAGAGGTGCACAGAGTCAATGTTTGGTGGTCTGGGTTGGAAAGGGATGCTGCACACAGGGTGAGACACTGCATGGCCTGGAAGGTCCTGACCCTAAAAGACAGCGGTATACATCCCATGAGAAGTGGCTCAACCAATGAAGTCAATGGAGAAAATGGGTTTGGACATGTGCGGGCCACTTCCACACATTTCTCTGGACAAATGTATGCTGTAGTTGTAGTGAACTATTTACCATATGAAATGTAGAGACGGGAGTAGTAGTTGAATTCCTGGAGGAACAGCGTTCTTGTAGCAATAATTACCAATAATGGAGTCCAAATGGCATCCTCACAGGACTGGCTCTAGGGCGGTGCGACCGGTGCCACCGCACCGGGTGCTGACTTCCCGGGGGCGCCGTGTTTCCATGTTTATTATAGTTTTAAAGCACCTGCTGCCGCGTTCCTTTACTCCAACAATTTCCAGGCAACAAAATAAAATGTCAAGATAACGCCTGTGATTAATGTTCTTCCTGGAGAGAGATGGAGTTTTGTGTAGTTGAGGTTTTGACTCACTGTAAGGTAGCGCAGAGGCTTAATATGCCTGCTGCACAGAACGTTTATCATGCAGAACACAAACTGCATATAATGTAAATAGGTCAGTGGGTTACTGCTTTTAAAAGAGACATCCTTGTGTTACTTGCAATTTATAAATTAAAATCCTAATATAGACCAGTGAGCTATTAACTTTAATCATAGAATTGCATGCGCACTGTTAAGTATAGACTAGAGCATAGATTAATGTTGCAAAAAAGGTTAATTTGGGGAGAAATTGATTCTTATTATTAGTTCCTTTTTAAATTGAGTTAGCGCTTCTCTAGCACTCTTAAACTATACTCCCACACCTTGTAAGCCTCTGTCTTATGTAACATTTGCTATACACTGATTTGCAAACTTATCATTGATTGTCTCTGTGTAATGTGCGTTAATACAAAGTGCTCTGACACCCTACACTGTTATGAGTGGTGCTATATAACTAATTAAATGCACCTGAGAGAGGCTGGTTATGGAGACTATGGCACTGTTAAAGGGTGGTGGTGAGGGAATCTGTGGTAGATGTGGTCATTGGAAAGGCACCAACAAACATTGTCGCACTGGGCGCCAACAGTGCTAAAGCCAGCCCTGCATCCTCAAACAAGCTTGGGGTGCGCCATATGAGAGTACCGGCATATTGTCCCAATAGCAATGGGTCAGTAGTGAGGTGTAACCGGGTACTGAAGGGAGGTGTACAGTAAGGGGAAACTGGAAGATAGCCACAGAGAAGTTAGTATATGCGCATCCCAGCATGCCCAGTCTGGCAACGGGGGTCACTGGTTTGGAACAGAGAGCTTTGTCCAGAACTTAAAACAAGTTGGACGCCCACTGGTGGTACAGTCAAGAGGAATCAGTCGGACAATGTGCGAGGTGGGAAGGAGGCATTCGGGGTGGATCAATGGGACGGAGATAAACTGGGCTACAAGGGGAAGAAAACAGGCTGTGTATGTACTCTAAACCTCTCCGAGTAGGAAGAGAAGTTCGGGTGTTGTCAGATGCGACTGTGTGACATTTTAAGGAGGTTGTGTATGTGCCCGTGCAAGCTGGAGGAAGTTGATGAGGGTCTCACACAAGAGAAGGCAAGAAGTGGGAGCAAACCTCAGATCCCTGGATTGATCACTCTGGTCAAAAGAATACGAAGAGAACCTGATTGTTGGACCATTATGTGTCACCATACATCTTCTTCTGATGTGTACATTTTGTGCTAAGAAGTAGTAACCCTTTAGTAAAAGTTTAATACATTTAGTAAATATTTTTAATGCATATACACATTCCATTAGACTCCGTTTCTTAACTCGCAGTCTACAAACCCTTCCTTCCCCATGTCTAACATTGCTTTGGATAGACCCTTCACACCCTCCACCAGCCCTTCACTATCCCACTCACACCCTCCACCAGCCCTTCGCTATCCCACTCACACCCTCGACAAGGCCTTCGCTATCCCACGCACACCCTCCACCAGCCCTTCGCTATCCCACGCACACCAGCCCCTCACTATATCACTCACACCCTCCACCAGCCCTTTGCTATCCCATGCACACCAGCCCTTCGCTATCCCACGCACACCATCCACCAGCCCTTCGCTATCCCATGTGCACCCTCCACCAGCCCTTCGCTATCCCATGCACACCATCCACCAGCCCTTCGCTATCACATGCACACCATCCACCAGCCCTTCGCTATTCCATGCACACCCTCCACCAGACCGTCACTATCCCACGCACACACCCGACCAGCCCTTCGCTATCCCATGCACAACATCCACCAGACCTTTGCTAGCCTATGCTCACCATCCACCAGATCTTCGCTATCCCATGCACACCATCCACCAGCCCTTCGCTATTCCATGCACACCCTCCACCAGACCGTCACTATCCCACGCACACACCCGACCAGCCCTTCTCTATCCCACGCACACCATCCACCAGACCTTTGCTAGCCTATGCTCACCATCCACCAGATCTTCGGTATCCCATGCACACGATCCACCAGCCCTTCGCTACCCCATGCACACCCTCCACCAGCCCTTCACTATCCCACTCACACCCTCCACCAGCCCTTCGCTATGCCAAACACACCATCCACCAGCCCTTCGCTATCCCATGCACACCCTCCACCAGCCCTTCGCTATCCCACTTACACCATCCACCAGCCCTTCCCTATCCCATGCACACCATCCACCAGCCCTTCGCTATCCCATGCACACCATCCACCAGACCTTTGCTATCCCATGCACACCCTCCACCAGCCCTTTGCTATCCCACTCACACCCTCCACCAGCCCTTTGCTATCCCACTCACACCCTCCACCAGACATTCGCTATCCCATGCACACCCTACACCTGCCCTTCGCTATCCCACTCACACCCTCCACCAGCCCTTTGCTATCCCATGCACACCATCCACCAGCCCTTCGCTATCCCATGCACACCATCCACCAGCCCTTCGCTATCCCATGCACACCATCCACCAGCCCTTCGCTATCCCATGCACACCCTCCACCAGCCCTTCGCTATCCCATGCACACCATCCAACAGCCCTTTGCTATCCCACGCAAACCCTCCACCAGCCCTTCGCTATCCCATGCACTCCACCCACCAGCCCTTCGCTATCCCATGCACACCCTCCCTTCGCTATTCCATGCACACCAGCCATTCACTATCACACGCACATCATCCACCAGCCCTTCGGTATCCCACGCACACCGTCAACCAGCCCTTCGCTATCCCATGCTACCCTCCACTGGCCCTTCGCCAGCCCATGCACTCCACCCATCAGCCCTTCGCTATCCCATGCACACCCGCCCTTCGCTATTCCATGCACACCATCCACCACCCCTTCACTATCACACGCACATCCTCCACCAGCCCTTCGGTATCCCACGCACACCATCCAGCAGACCTTCGCTATCCCACGCACACCATCCACCAGCCCTTCGCTATCCCATGCACACCATCCACCAGCCCTTCGCTAACCCATGCACACCATCCACCAGCCCTTCGCTATCCCATGCACACCCTCCACCAGCCCTTCGCTATCCCATGCACACCATCCACCAGCCATTTGCTATCCCACGCAAACCCTCCACCAGGACTTCGCTATCCCATGCACTCCACCCACCAGCCCTTCACTATCCCATGCAGTCCACCCACCAGCCCTTCGCTATCCCATGCACACCCGCCCTTCGCTATTCCATGCACACCATCCACCAGCCCTTCACTATCACACGCAAATCATGCACCAGCCCTTTGGTATCCCACGCACACCCTCAACCAGCCCTTCGCTATCCCATGCGACCCTCCACTGGCCCTTCGCTATCCCATGCGCACCATCCACCAGACCTTCACTATCCCACGCACACACCCGGCCAGCCCTTTGCTATCCCACGCACACCATCCACCAGACCTTCGCTAGCCTATGCTCACCATCCACCAGATCTACGCTATCCCATGCACATCATCCACCAGCCCTTCGCTATCCCACGCACACCCTCCACCAGCCCTTCACTATCCCACTCACACCCTCCACCAGCTCTTCGCTATCCCAAGCACACCATCCACCAGCACTTTGCTATCCCATGCACACCATCCACCAGCCCTGCGCTATCCCATGCACACCCTCCACCAGCCCTTCGCTATCCCACTCACACCATCCACCAGCCCTTCGCTATCCCATGCACACCATCCACCAGCCCTTTGCTAGCCCACGCAAACCCTCCACCAGGCCTTTGCTATCCCATGCACTCCACCCACCAGCCCTTCTCTATCCCATGCACTCCACCCACCAGCCCTTCGCTATCCCATGCACACCCGCCCTTCGCTATTCCATGCACACCATCCACCAGCCCTTCACTATCACACGCACATCATGCACCAGCCCTTCGGTATCCCACGCATACCCTCCACTGGCCCCTCGCTATCCCATGCGCACCATCCACCAGACTCATGCGCACCATCCACCAGACCCACGCACACCATCCACCAGACCTTTGCTAGCCTATGCTCACCATCCACCAGATCTACGCTATCCCATGCACATCATCCACCAGCCCTTCGCTATCCCACGCACACCCTCCACCAGCCCTTCACTATCCCACTCACACCCTCCACCAGCCCTTCGCTATCCCAAGCACACCATCCACCAGCACTTTGCTATCCCATGCACACCATCCACCTGCCCTGCGCTATCCCATGCACACCCTCCACCAGCCCTTCGCTATCCCACTCACACCATCCACCAGCCCTTCGCTATCCCATGCACACCATCCACCAGCCCTTCGCTATCCCATGCACACCATCCACCAGCCCTTCGCTATCCCATGCACACACTCCACCAGCCCTTTGCTATCCCACTCACACCCTCCACCAGACCTTTGCTATCCCATGCACACCCTACACCTGCCCTTCACTATCCCACTCACACCCTCCACCAGCCCTTCGCTATCCCATGCACACCATCCACCAGCCCTTCGCTATCCCATGCACACCATTCACCAGCCCTTCGCTATCCCATGCACACCATCCACCAGCCCTTCGCTATCCCATGCACACCATCCACCAGCCCTTCGCTATCCCATGCACACCCTCCACCAGCCCTTCGCTATCCCATGCTCACCATCCACCAGGCCTTCGCTATCGCACGCACACCAACCACCAGCCCTTTGCTATCCCACACACACCAGACCTTCACTAGCCTATGCACACCATCCACCAGTCCTTCACTATCCCATGCACACCCTCTACCAGACTCTACGCGCTCTACACCAAGCCTTGCTCACACTCACACGCTCTGCACACCCTCGGGTACGTTGTGCTCCACACTATTTACTTACACTTTCTTAAACACTTTCTTCTCGAAAGGCTTACATTTTTCTGTTTCTCTGTAAGTACACGTGCAAGAAGGTGGCTACTTCAGTTGATGAGAAGTCAGACAGTTCCTACATATAGCAGAGTCTGGTGGCTCAGTGGATTAATGCATCCATTCCAGAAATCCATGTTTTACATCATGGCGACAGGTTCCAATCCTGGAGGGCCCACTCTGCCTTTCATCCGTCAGAGGTCGATAACATAAGTACCACTGAGTGAAGTAACAATATACACCTCTTACTGAGCGACAATCCATGTCCCAAGAGGTGAACGTGTGATTTACAAATACACGTGTTATGTTATGTCTGGTGGATATGAATGCGGCACCTATGACAACAGCGCATTACATATGCACAGCACTGGGGAAAAGAACAGTAAAAACCTTATTTCAAGATGTGTTAAAATTATTAAGGCTGCACAAAATATATGTAGTGTAGTTAATAGTAAAGATTATTTAAAAATAAACACAAAGTTATTCTACCGGATGGCTTGAGTTAATTACCATATCCTTGAGCTTGAAGGGGGGCATTGACACGCTCAGTGTGCGTACCATCATGAGAATCATGCCCCCTCCTTGCCCACATCACCGAGTGCCAGGCATTATTCTGCAGCGAGTAGCATCAGCACAGGATGACTTGAAGACAGCTCTGCCATCACTCACTGTGCCAAGCTGCCAATGAATAACCCTGAGCCAGTGATGACAGGCGGGGGGAGGCTGGCCCCAGGGGCAGGATGCCAACAGAATGCACGGCTTGCACACGATGGCTGCCTCACGCGCTCACCGGCCACTCTCTCCCGTGTCACGTGACGAAGAGGGGTTCTGGGTTCTGACAACTTACTATCTTTGGTCCTAAACGTGGTGAGTTTCTGGCCCTGTTTGTATTGGTGTGGTCAAGCTATCGAAAAATAATCCTAGCACAAGATACTATCTTATAGTCTCCGGTTACTTGCAATAACCATTTCTGGTGGACAGGGGTGTAATGAATGCGGGTAAATAACAGACGATTCCTCTGCGGATGACTGACTGCTCACTCTTTCTTGGGGTGGGGCATTTTTTGTTGGACTATTTACAGGGATCAGAGCCGCCTTTTCATAGAACTGTGACTCAACAGCACAATGAAGTCATGCGGGCAATCCATATAAGCAGTGCTTTAAATGGGAAAAAATAAGTGCAGGTACTCATTAAAATGAGCTAGAGGTGTAGTGAGGGGGCGGGGCTAGGGGCGGGGCTAAGGGCAAGACATGATGATACTTAACAACTTCTATATTAGTTGCAGCACATACCAAAACACATGAGAAATGTGTTTATATAAACAAAGCAGGTTAACTCATTACACAAAATGAAAGAGAAATGCAATAATATGTTAACATTTCCTTTTTTGCAATAGTTGCACCTTCTTAATGTCATACTGTTAATTGCTGTTTGGCACAATACTATATATTTTTGAGCACGCGAGTAGGAAGAAACTGAAAATACCCCCACATCGCACCAAAGCTCTTATGGCACCAAGCACATGAAGCAACTCATCATGACCCTCCCCAGAAGATATCTCTTGTCTCTTCCATCAATCTATCCATTCATCCTTTCATCCTACCATTTACCTGCTGATGTCCACCATTTAACCTTTACATTCTATTGTCTATTCAGTCTTTCATCAATCATTCAGTTTTTCACCATTCCGTCTATCCACCCTTCATATCCAAACCTATCCATCCATCCATCTCCAAACCTATCCATTCATCCTTTCACTCATCCATCTCTTTATCCATCCTTTCCCTCATCCATCAATCCTTTTGCTCATCCATCCATCAACCCTTTCACTCCTTTATTCCATCCACCCTTTCACTCAATCCCTCCTTTCACTCATCCATCATCCACCCTTTCATCCATCCTCCCTACCTTTCATTCATCCATCCAATCTTTCACTTATCCACCCATCATCCGCCCTTTTATCTAATCATCCACCCTCTTTCACCCATGCATGCTTTCACTCATCCATCCATCTATTCATCCATCTATACATCCACCCTTGCTCACTCATCCATCCACTCACTACCCACCCACCACCAACCCTCCCTTTTAACGTTATTTATGAATCTTTGTCGCCGAGCAGACATGTCCAAACAAAGTGCCACACATTTTCTTTAAAATACCTCCTGAGAGTGTTTTGATTATCTCTCTTTCTTTCATTTTTTTCTTACAAAAACAGGCATACACACAAACATAGCAGACACACAAAAGACTCAGGTATGATAAAAGCCATCTTTTCTCTTCACCTACCATGGCTTTTTTAATTGCCACCTGGGCCGGACTGGCCGTAGCCTGATTGCCACAACCAGGGAACTGACATGATTCCTGTGCTTGCAGGAACACACAGGATAGTGTGAATGTGATTGACAGCACAGGGCCTGAATGGACCCTGCTCTGTCAAGCACAGCGTGATGGTGAGCACCTGGACATTATTCAAATGAGCCCTGCTGAATAGCTCAGCTGGGGCTCAGATCGGGGCTACAGAAGCGGCGCCTTGGCTGCCAGAGACACGTTCCACTCCTGCTCACCAGCACAGCCAATGAGCCTACTGTTACATCCCCTCCTCTCCCTTCCTTTTTCCCCGTGCCCATTTCCCTGCTTGGAATATGGAACCATGTACCTGCGTGTACATTCCTGGTTCCATGTTCCAGAGCTTTGAGTATTGTCAGTTACTGTTGGATTTTATATCTACTACACGTACTGTGCCTCCTTTGAAATAAACTTCAAGATTTACTCACTCTCCGCCGTCTATCATCATTACAATTGGCGACGATCTACCGAGGACTTCGTTAGCTACGTCTTACCAGAGGCACACGTGCTGCGAAGTCTTCCCGGACCCGTTTTCCTGTTCCTGCTGTTTCCTGTACTTCTGTGCTGCTCCGCTTCATCCGCGTGACTCTTGGGAGCATTTCTGTCCAAACCGTGAGTTTGTTGACCTTTCGGCACTCCTCTGACACTATTTCAAGTTTTTTGGCAATTTTTGGGGAGCAACGGCCATTTCCACTTGGACCGCCTTGCATCATCTGCGTTGCTTGTTCAACCATTGTGACGTGCCTGGTCGCGTCACACCTGCCCACTGTTGCTTAGCTACCGTGTCTCCTTTGCTGCACGCCTCTCCTACGCTCCTTACGTTTGGCACGCCGTGAATCTTCACGCCGGCGGCCATTTTGGAACAGGATTCCCCTATACTTTACAAGGGGATCAACAAGACTTTGCCGTTTTCACTCCAGTTTTGGCTGTCAGCGCATTTCAAAGACCGCCACTCAGTCAGTGTGCATTTCGGAAGGCATAACTTCTACTACTGCCCGTTTCGCAACCTGTTCATCTTCCCATATACCTTGAGCGTTGGCATTTTCACTCGACAAGGGTCTCACCTTTTTAGGAGCTCTCTCGTGTTCCTCCTTCACACGGTGATGAGCACACCTTCTTTGTGTACAGAGGTAGGAAAGCCTGTTCCTCATCGGTGGCAGGCACACCTTGGATTTTACAATTTTACTTCTCATATTTCGCTACTTACCGGCTCAGTGACATGCACATTTAACGCATTTCCTATTTGCACTTTCTGCTTATCTGCTGTGACTGGCACACCTTCAGTGTTTTACAGTGTTATACAATTGGTGACAAGTCCAGTTTATGTCCAGTTTCTGCTGTGACTGGCACACCTTCAGTATTTTACAGTGTTATACTATTGGTGACAAGTCCAGTTTCCCTATTTCCATTTTATGGTACAATGCATTTTTTCATGCTGCATTCATTTTATTAATGTGCTCATTTTCACGGTCTTGAACTGTGTTTTATGTTCACTCTGTTGATATTACCTCTGTATTAGTACAATGCAGTTTGAACCACCTTCAAAATTTCTACAAGTCAAGGGAGAACCACCCATTCCATGGACAAGATGGAAGGAAGAATTCATCACTTATTTAAAAGCTATTGATGGTGAACGCATGTCTGCAGAGAGGAAGAAGAACATTTTCCTCCACTGTTTAGGTTCTGAAGGACAGGTAGTCTATAGAACTCTCCCTCCTATTAGATCTAGTGGTGATCACAATGTATACGATGAGGCCATTTTGCGAATTGAGAGCAGGTTTAAATCAACCACTAGTCTTGCTCTAAACAGATTTAAATTCTATACCAGAGCCCAAGAAGAGGGAGAGAGCTTTGACGAATTCTTAACTGCTCTCCGTGCTTTGTCTTTACACTGCAACTTTGGTTTAATAACTGACGAAATGATTAGAGACCAAATCATTGTCCACGTAAGAAGCAAAAAAGTTCAGGAGCAACTTTGGATAATGGGTGACCCCAATTTAGAGGCTGCCATCAGTACGGCCAAAGCATTGGAGCAATCTGAGAAGTGGATGAAGTCTCTCAACAAAGAGACCAAAAATCTTACTTCCAGTGAAGTTAACAGTGTAAATCCTGCCACTTCGAAAGATTTACCCAACTATAAGGGTAATCCTAACCAAAAAAATTTCTACTGTTACAGGTGTGGAAATCCGGGGCACTTAGCATCATTTCCTCGTTGTCCTGCCATAGGTAAAGAATGCAGTAAGTGTGGACGATCAGGCCATTTTTCCAAGATGTGCAGAGATACCAGGAAGAGTGTCCCGGACACAAAGAGGAGTTTTCCGTCCTCTTCCAAAGGGAAAGTTTCTTGTGTATCTTGCGATATTTCAAGCTGTGACCAGGTCCAGGACAATTTAGAGTCTGGTATTGTGGTTTCCATCCTAGGTTCATTTGACCTTTCTGAAGCCGACAAGATTTGCCCCCCCAAATGTCTTGTACATGTGCTTGGAAGAGAGTTGGAGTTAATGGCAGACTCTGGGTCACCTTGGACCATAATCACTAAAAATTATTGCTTAGAATCCTTTGGGGATCTGTTTGACCTAAACTCCTTGTGCAAACCTGATATTGTAGCACAGAACTTTGACGGTTCCAATATCGATTTCATAGGTTTCAAGGAAGTGCTTATTGAATTTAAAGAGAACACTGCTATAATCAAACTTTATGTAGCGTTTAAAGGTGTTAATGTCTTAGGGTGGCGGGACCAAGCCAAGCTGGGTATTGTGCTGAACCCCAGAGATAGGGAGCCCGTGTCTGTACTAGCGTTAACCTCTGCGGGTCCTGAGATTACAAAAGAGTTAACCCCTGCTGGTCCTGATTTTACCAAATTATTCCCTTGTGTGTTCTCTGAAAAACTTGGCAAACTTGTTGGTTTCAGCCACAGAATCAAAGTGAGAGAGGGATCTATTCCTGTCAAACAGAAACTAAGGGGGGTACCCATTAGCATTAGAGATGAATTGAAGAAGATGTTGGATGACATGGTTCTGGGTGGGATCATTGAAGAAATTGAGTCATCTGAATGGGTTTCTCCTATAGTTTTGGCCCAAAAACCTGACAAAAGTATTAGGTTGTGTGTTGATCTGAGAGCATTGAATGCCAGTCTAGTGGCTGATTGCCATCCTCTTCCCAATATAAATGAAATGGTGTGCATGTTGGATGGTGCCTGCATTTTTTCCACACTCGACCTTCGGTCTGCGTACCACCAAATTGAACTTACGGGAGATTCTAAACATTATACCGCATTTATCACACCCCATGGGCTATTTCAGTTCAAGAGGATGCCTTTTGGCCTGGCGTCAGCGGCGTCTGTATTTCAGAGGGCCATGTATCATATTTTTAAGGATGTCAGCAATTTTGTAAAATGTTTTCAGGACGATATCCTCATTTTTTCTAAAAGTGAAGAGGATCATTCTCAACACTTAGAGGAAGTTTGCCAGAGGTTGAAAAGGTGTGGTTTGACACTTAAGGCTTGTAAGTGTAAATTTTTCTGCAAATCAGTGGAATACCTTGGCCATACTCTCTCAGGAGATGGTGTAGTGCCCAAAAAGTCTTTAGTAGATGCCATCATTAATGCACCCTCTCCCGACAATAGAGAGAAACTTCTCTCTTTTGCGGGCTTGTGTGAATATTACAGCAAATTCATACAAAACTTTGCCACTAAGATGGAGCCCCTCAGAGAGTTGACCAGGAAATCCACTGAGTTTGTCTGGTCTGAGAGACAAGAAACGGCTTTCAAATTAATCAAAAACGAAATTGTCAATGCTCCCACCCTGAAGTCTTTTTGCCTTAATAAAAGATGTGTAATTACTGTTGATGCTAGTCTTTACGGTCTAGGAGGTGTACTTAGCCAGTGCTCCGGTAAAGAAGAGTGGTGTGTAGCTTTTGCTTCTAGGACCCTTTCTATTACTGAGAGAAGGTATGCGGTCATCGAGAAAGAGTTGTTAGCATGCATTTGGGCCATCGAACATTTCCGCAACTACGTGTGGGGAAACAGATTTACTCTTAGGACTGATCATAAGCCACTTGTTGGAATATTATCTCCTGGTGGGGGTTGGAACTCTACAGCCCGCATTGCTCGTCTCACTTCCAGATTACAAGAATATGATTTTGAGGTTGTGTATGTCCCCGGCAAGAGCAATGTTACTGCCGATTTTTTATCCAGATTACCTTGTGCTGAGGTTGGTGTTTCCTTTGATGAAAAAGAAGTGGATATAGTTGCCACCATCAAGGATTTCGTTTGTCATGAATTTCTGTGTTTGCCAGAATCTGAGTGGGTCACTGAAATGAATAATGATGTTATATGTCAGCTAGTTATTGAGTGTGTGAAAAAGGGTTGGCCCAAAGAAAAGTCTGCCACTGCTGAAATTGCTCCTTTTTGCCATGTCTCCAATGAGATTGAGGAGGATGGTGGATTGCTCTTCAAAGGAGGAAAGATTATTCCTCCTGTTTCCATGCAAAAGAAGATTTTATCACTTGCTCATCAGGGACACTTAGGTATGTCCTCCATGAAACGTCTTATCCGGGCCAATTTTTGGTGGCCTGGTCTTGACAAAATGGTTGATAGGGCTGTGAGAGAATGTCCCGACTGCATCAGTAGTGACAAGATGCTCCAGGTTTCTTCTGCTCCTCTCAGGCCTGTCTCCTGGCCTGAGTGTCCTTGGCAAAAGGTAGCTTTTGATGTTTCGGGTCCTTTCAGACACTTGCCTTCTAATGCCCGTTTCGCCCTTGTCATGATAGACTACCATTCCAAGTGGCCGGAAGTAAAATTTGTGGCTAGCGCCTCCACTCCGGTCATCATCAATTTTTTAAAGAAGTTTTTGCGCGTGAGGGGTTCCCCGAAGTTCTAGTGACAGACAATGGGGTACAACTCACATCTCAGGAGATGGAGAGTTTCCTGCATATGTGTAGCATTAAGCATGTGACCACTTCTCTGTACGAACCGAGGGAGAATGGCCAAGTGGAGCGGTTTAACCGTGTTCTTAAGGATGGTATCCAATCTGCTTGCATGTCCAGTGAACCGTGGAGAGATGGGGTAAGAAAGAGGTTGTGGATGTACCGCATCACTCCCCACTCTGTGACGGGAGTGAGTCCTTTCAGACTTTTGAAGGGCAGAGATCCTATTTCAGATATTTGCCCTTGGTGGATTAAGAAGGTTAACAAGGCTGATGACACCATCGATGTCAATCTGGTCGCTAAGCGTGTGGAAGAAAGGCAAGACAAGATGAAAGTCTTGTTTGACTCTAAAATGAATGTGAAGATACCTGATTTCAATGTAGGAGAGTGGGTCAGGATCAAAAAGCCTGGTTTTTTGACGAAGGGGGTTTCCAAGTTTGGTCATCCCATCAAGATCGTTAAGGTTCGCAAGAATAGTATCATTACCCAGGATGGAAGAGTGTGGAATGTTAGGAGAGTTGCCAAATGTAGGTCTCTAGGATTTAGCACAGACAGTGAAGAAGCTTTACCGTTGAGGGTGTCTCCTAATTCTTATAGTAACTCCTCTCATCCTGCCCATTCTATAGCATCCAGAGTAAAAGGTAATAACAGACCCAGGTTCGTACCTACTAGATATTTGTCTTGATTTTCTACTTTTTTTTTTTTTTCCTCTTTTCTCTTCCCCTGTTCTTCCATTGTTAGGGATGAGATGTGTTACATCCCCTCCTCTCCCTTCCTTTTTCCCCGTGCCCATTTCCCTGCTTGGAATATGGAACCATGTACCTGCGTGTACATTCCTGGTTCCATGTTCCAGAGCTTTGAGTATTGTCAGTTACTGTTGGATTTTATATCTACTACACGTACTGTGCCTCCTTTGAAATAAACTTCAAGATTTACTCACTCTCTGCCGTCTATCATCATTACACCTACCTTTTCATGAGTACCGGTACTCTCCAGGGCAGTAGAGAAGTGACGGTACTCAGAGTGATAAATCTAAGAAGTGCCGGTACTCAGTACCGGTGAGTACCGGCCCATTTAAAGCACTGCATATAAGTGTTTTAACTAAATTCATTTTACTTGTCATTTATGAAAAGAGCATTAAATACAATGAACATGTTTTTCCTGGAAATAGAAAGCAAAGGAGGACAGCAGAGGAAGCTGGGGCCACCTTGGCACTTGCTAAGGTCAAAGAAAATCCTTTTAAGTTACAACCCCGGGGACCCTTAAAGCAGAAGGGCTTAATCATGAAACTGGTTTCTGCAAAACACATATTACATTAACCCAGATCCACTGTAATCATTTCTTTAACTTCTGTGTTTTGTGTTCTGTGTGCCTCTTTGCTAGCCTTAGGCGATGGGGCAGCAGGAGAGTACTTTGAGGATCGCTGCAGGTGGGCTGAAAGAGAACACAGGATTCAGTGGCCCTTAGAGCTGAAGGGACCCGTAGAAATCTAATGAGAGCAGCAATGCGTCTGCATTCCCACGGTCATTGGAAGACATTGCTAGAGTCTGAACCGTGAACTCAATGTTATTTTGAGAAGTTTGGATTTAACTTCTGAGAGCAAAAAATGTTGATACCAAGTGGTTTGGTTCTTATTTGTGAGAATGGTCTCAGAGAAGAGGTAAGCGTCATTATGTAATCAAATGGATTTGGAACACAGGGCGAGGGATTGGGCGAGTCCTTCCACGTTTTCCTTCACCCTACTCTGTCCATTACCCCAATTTATAACGAAACACTCCCAGCACCTTACTCTCCCCCTACCCCTAATACACCCAAGTAATTGGTCTTACTGCTGTAAGGCGAAGGTAGTTGAAATGAAGTCAAATCGTCATGGTGAAATGTTGCTAAGAGGTTTATCAGAACATTGGAATGCTGGGAGCTCCATTGCAAACAATGGAGTGCTCCGGGCACTAATTGCCGGTAGAAGCCCGGAGCATCACCATTCCAATGTTTGTTCACAGCTGTTGCTGTTAACGAAGGCCTCACGGAGCTCAAGGGGATTTCAACCCCCTCGGTCTCCGTGAGGCCTTTGTTTTACAAATTATAACATTCTGCCCTTTAAGGGCAGAATTCTTAAAGCCCTCCGCAGCAGGCTCTACCGGCCATTAAAGGCTCGCTCCCTTCTTAAAGGGATCACCTTCGGCTCGGGCCTTTAACGATGGAGCGGGCCTTTATTGGCCGATAGAGCCCACTACAACGGGCTCTAAGGCTATATTAAACATGTACTGGGAGGAGGTCTGCCTGCAACTGACTCCCCGCACAGAGACTTACTATCTGGGAGTGCGCACCTACCGCCACAATGTAATTGCCTGCCTTAACCCAGTGAACACCAGCTGCAATGTTAAAACAATCAAATTTCTCAAGGCGGTTGCGCTCAAACTGGGCTCGTTACGGAATCTAGAGGCAAATTTTAATGTGCTATCCACAGTTTTTCATGTTATCTTTAACTTGTCTTTATCTACACTGAGGATTCTAACAGTATTTTAACTCAGCTTCAGTTAACACCAGTAACGATATTAATACATATTTTATGTTATATCAATTTTCTTCTAAAAGAATTAACAATACCAGAATGATTTTTAATGAGAAATGCTTTGTAAAGTTTTTAACTAACTGTACAATAAACTCAAATAAACAAACCTGGACTCCCCACAGTCAGCGTTCCCATTTAAAATAATAACAACAACAATGGTCAAGATTTACAACCTCTCATCAACTCAAATGGAGATTTCCCTATCACAGTTTTGGGCGTGGGACGATACGCCCAAATCAACTCACTCACTGCTTTCTTCCATTCTCCTCAAATATTCAAAGTCATTTGCATACCTTCCTTAAGTGTCTTATTCCATCTCTCAACTAAACCATTACTCTGTCGATAATAAAAAGACAAACGCAAATGCTCAATCCCAAACTTTTTCAAAACTTTTCATATCTTACGACACAAACTGAACCAGGTTATCAGAAACCAAGATTTCCAGAACTACTACTCTATTAATTAACTCATTCAGAAAATCAATCACAACCTCTGCATCAACTCATACGGTGAACTTCACTCAGGTCACCGTGAAAAATAGTCAGCCACAACCAAAGTATACTTAGAAGTTTTCCCAAACACATACATTGGACCAGTAAAGTCTATAGCAACTTTCTTCCAAGGCCCCTCATACTTATCAGACGCTATCAGCGGATAACTTACTATTTCTTTAGACTTGCCACTCCAGACACATGGTATGCACTCCCGTATAGTAAACACCACTCCACTTTAAGATCTATACTGGGCCACCAATACTCTGCTCTTATGTACCTTTTGGTGGCACTCACCCCCAGGTGTCCCTCATGGGCAAGCTCCACAATACGCTTCCTCAACACCTTCAGCACCACCAACAACTCCCCTCGATACAAAATATCTGGTCTAGAGACATGAGCGATGGTAACTTCCCTTCCATCACGAATCTGCAATAATACCGCAACCAACACAACTAGCATCTGTATTAATGATGATGGTGTCATTAATGTCAAATAGTTTAAGCGTAGGAGCAGATACAATGTTTATCTTCAGCTCTCCTAACTCCTTTTCACACCACACAAACCTCTCACTCTTTGACATAGGTTTCCTCATGTACTTGGTCTTGTCAGAAAATATGGGAATGAAACATGAATAATATTCTGCTGAAGCCAAAAATGATCTCAACTGATCCTTATTTACCGGGGAATTAGCTTTTTCTATAGCAGAGATTAATTGCATTTTAGGGGAAATCTCTTTTTTATCGATTCAATGTCCCACAAATAGCACACCATCCACTCTTATCTTGCACTTCTCCCTCCTGATCGTTAACCCACTCCTCTGTAAGATTTCCAAGACCACCCTCAGAGTATGGCCATGCTTCTTCTTATCCTTCCCAAATACAAGAATGTCATCTTGGAAATAAGTAAAATGAGAAATCCCCTTAAACAAATGATGCATCGCCTGCTGAAACATAGCTGACGCAGAGGCTAATCCAAATGGCATACGCTTGAACCGGTAGGCACCCTCCAGAGTGACAAATTAGATTAAAGGTCTAGACTCCGGGAGTAGTAATATTTGATGGTACCCTGAGGACAAATCAAAAGTAGAAAACACCTTGGGCCCTCTTAGTAGTGGTTAGCATTTCCCCTATATTAGGGCAAAAGATGCCTGTCCACCCAGATAGCAGCATTAAGCTCACACAAATCTACACATAAGCGCAAATCACCATTGCTTTTCTTGGCCAACACAACTGGAGCCAACCAGTCAGATGTTTCTATTTCCTCTATTTTCCCCTTGTCACTTAGGTTGATGTGGAAGTGTGTGCATGGTGGAAACGTGCTGAGTGCATGTGAGAGTGCAAGATATACACTACACAGAAGGAGCAGTGTGGAACCGTGTGCACATGGTAAATGTGTGCGCTGGCAGAGAGTGTTTAAAGTCACCCTCTGATGCAGTACAGAGAGACTGTAGTATTGGACAGTGTGCGCCGACTGAGTGTGTGTGCTACATGTGGGAATGTGGTGTTAGCATGGTTCATGGGCATAATCTGCTGTGAATGTATTCGGAGTGCAGATGTGCCTGCACTTGTACATTACAAGGAGGACCTTGGGTTCTATTTTGGGAAGCCCAGGCCTGCCTAATGTTAACATGAGGAGTGGCTGGGGCAAGCACTAGGTGAGGGGGAGCCAGGCTCCCCCTGTGCATTTCAAATGGCTCTTTGATTCAGTGACAGATCACAAGGAGGGGGCTGTATATATCTCACGAAGAGGGAGATGGGGCTGATAAGAGAATCATAAAGGGTAAGTCTGAGGGCCCATGATTAACCTTTGATGCACATATTACTATGACTGACATCCAGGTATGAACTCTGGTCACTCCCATGAATCTTGTGTGTTAATCAGCTTCGGAGTCCTGTCTCCTGTGACAGACATCCTTCAGGAGAAAGAAGGGGAGAGATGTCCATTTAAAAGAAGCAAAACCCCAACATAAAACTTCAAAGGTTCAGATCCTAAATCACATTTTGTGTCTGGAAAAGAACTATAAGTGGGGGAGTTTGAGACCCCTTTAAGTTGTCATCTGCCGAGCAGCTAGCTGGGCTGCATGAGGAGGGAAAGCTCTGCAAGATTTCTGCCTTTGACCAGGACTAGCCTGCTAGTCTCCCTGCTGGGTGAGGGAACATTACCCGGGGAAACCAAGACCATGTGCCCTGGAGTCTGGAGCATCAGCACCTGCCTGCTTGCCAAGACCGGTGTGCCTGTGAGGGAGAGGAGCGTGTTGGAGGGAGCAGGATCCGGAGAGGAGCCTAGACGTGTGGAGCTCCCGAGCGAGGTGTGAGGAACTGTGCTGCACCGATTAGGCCATTGCACGTGTGCCGCGTTGTGAAGCTTGGCAACCTCGTATGCCAGGAGGGGCCGTTATGCACTCAAGGATGGTGCTGCATCGATCAGGCTGTTGCGTGTGTGCCGTGTTGGGAAGTTTGGTGGCCCCATATGGCAGGGGGGGGGCTGCCGTGCACCAATGACAGTGCTTCATCAATTGGGCCATTGCCCGCGTGCAGAATTGCAGAAGTTAGCGACCCTGTATGCCAGGAGGGACTGCAGTGTGCCAAGGAACTGTGTTGCACCGATCAGGCCATCGCCTGTGTGCGGGAGGTTGCAGCGACCCCGTATGCCTGGAGAGGCCGCAGGACGGGCAACCAGCATGACCCAACAGTGAGGTTCATCGGAGTGACCCCGTAAGCCAGGAAGGGCCGCTCAAAGTGTTGCCCATGACCCGAAACTGCTGCTACAACCAAGACAAGGGAGGCTTTGTATCCGAGGCGGCATGAGGACAGAGGAGACACCATTGGAGCCCCGCCAGAGCTAGGAGACTGCCCCCATCCCCGAGCAAGGAAGAAAAAGACTTACTGCGTGTGGCTGGAGTAAGAGCAAATCCGATCGTCAGGAGCGCGTTTCAGGAAAGAGAGCCAGCACCTGCCACATATGCAGCCTGACTTTGCTGATCCGGGGCCAGGACCGCACTGCACTGCCGTTATGTTCGTACTGCCAGAGTGGGTAAGCTAAGAACTGGGCCTACCAGGCCCTGGGGGATATACCGTCTTTGTTTTTTTGCACCCTACTTGACTCTAAGTGACTACACCTAGTTGATTGAGTCCAAGAGGGAGAAACCCTGTGAACAGGGCCTAGTAGTTTACACTCCCTGGAAGTTGCCGCATGTGAATGGGGAATAACAGCACACCCATTGCATGGGAACTTAGTAGCCCCCGGGGGGGGGGGGAGTAAGCCTGACAACTACTAGGGTGCCTGCCTTAAGGGGGAATCTGTTATTGCCTATTGAATGCTGTTTACCTTTGCATGTGTAGAATTATAATTAAGACACTTCTTTTATACATATTTTCATTGAATCAAACAAAATCATAACTTCCAAGTATACTTGCCAAAAACATTTTCTATAGACCATACATAACTTCATCAGAAAGTATACCGCTAGCCAACCCTCGCCAGATCAATATAAATCAAGAGAAAGAGGCAAGAAAACCCTCAGCTGCTGAGGCCGGCCTTTTTTCGATGTTTGGGGCACTTCGCATTTACCCCTTCATAACTTTTATCCAACAAAAGGCATCCAGGCCGAATTGGTGTCCTTTCTTCCCAAATATAGGGAGTTCTAAAGGCACCCCGGGTTGTGAATTCCCATGGAGGGAACCAAGAAAATAGGGAAAATGCAGCAAAAAATGTGTGAAAAATGGGAAAAACGCTGTGGAATAAAACATGTTTTTTTCCTAAACATGGCAGCAACAGAATGTTTGCTGTGCTGAGATTACCATCTTTCCAACTTGCAAAAAGACCCAGAAGTGGTTAAAAAAAAGCAATTTTTTACCACAGTTTTTGCATTTTTTTAAAGTGATAGTCCATTTCTATTTATTTTTTGTTGTTTCAAACAGGTGAAAAATCCATTAGTGTACCCGGAAAGATGTACATAAATTCTTAATTCAGCAAGGGGGTATTTGTGTACATTGCTCATAGTTTTCCCAAAGAAACTAACCGACATCAAAAATAGTGTTAGGAAAAACAGGAAAATAGAAATAGCTAACAAAGGCTGTTTTACAAAAGTGATATACCGTAACGTTCGTCGGACCCCACTGATTGCCGGGGTATATAATGTTGGTTGGTCCAAAAACATGCAATACCCAGAGCCCACAAATTAGCTGCACCTTATAATCATTATTCATTGTATACCAACTATGTTTCAATTCATATGGTAGAAACTAATGAATGAAAAATGTGAATGAAGGAACATTGTCCACTTTGCGGCAGTATCTCTCGAGCACAAAATGATGCTTGGGGCAGACTTCTGTTCTCCGAATTATTGATTGAAGAGAAAGCAGGCTGCTCTATAGGTGTGGTTTGTTTCCACCTTTGTTTACTGAGATATCTGTGCACTTAGCATGATGCAACTCCCTTTTGGAACCTCTATCCAGGTACTGTGATTTTTTCCTGAACCCCCTAGTACAAAAGACAACAACCTACATCAAAGACACTAAGCATCTCCTGAACATCATCAAGGATTTGATGTTTGATCCTTCAACGCAACTTCTAGTAGGTTTGGATATTGAAAGCCTTTATACGAGCCTCCCACAGGACGCCACTCTACAAGTCCTCCATGATATACTCATGGACACACCGTGGGAATATCATACTCCCAGAGAATTTATCCTCAATTGTGCCACTCTGGCTTTAAAGGAGAATGTTAGAAATGGGGGTCTCTAGTTGGCAATGGCTGGCCACTGTCCAAGTAGGGACCCTTCTTCCTAAGTCAGAGTGAGAGGGCTACCCTCTTTAATACCCCTGCTCAACCCTGTGGTAACGTAGCACGAGCAGGTAGGCTTATCTCAGAGGCAGGGTGTGAAGCATTTATGATCATACACAGTAACACAATGAGGAACACTACCAAGGGACACCACACAAGTAGTTATTATAAAAAATAAGTATCTTTATATAAAGGCAGATTTATCACAAGACCAATAACTGTAAAAGCCACAATACTGTCAAAAATAGGATAGCTGTTGAAGGGCTGTCAAAAATAGTTCAAAGGTTGCAAAAATAAGGTTCAAGTTCAAAGCAGTGGTCTCTGCGACCCTTTCTTTCACAAAGTACCTGGGTTTAGTTGCAAAACCAACAAAGTGTCGCAAAGAAGCTGTAGCGATGATTCTCGGCACGCGAGGCCGGCGATGCGTTGAAATCCTTGCCGCAAGGGAGGATGATGCGCCGATCTGCGGGATGCGTGCGGAGACGATGCGACAAACTTCTGCACGCTGGACCGCCGATGCGATGACTTTCTTGCCGCGTGGGAGAAGTCGATGCGGTGATCCTGTTGCGCTGTGCGATCGTGTTGCGATGCGAAGACAAGACGCTCCGCGAGGGAGCGACGAAATTCGGTGCGATGCGATCAAAGTGGCGAACGCACGGCGTCCGCACTGCGATGTCTCGAAGCGATGATTTCTTTAAGGGTTGCGAGTGCGCGGCGACAGTAGCGCGATGATTTTCCCAGCGCTCTCGACTGCAGCGGCCCGCAAAGATGCGTTAGCGTCGATTTCTTACCCTCTTCTCTCTGATGCAAACTAGAGGCCCTGGAACTCACAGGAGCCTCCTCAGCAGATAGCAGTCCTCGCAGGGAGGAAGCAGGAGGTTGGTGGTGGAGTCTGTTGTGCCTGAGACTCCAGCAGGAGGCTAGCTCTTTTCCTAGCCCTTGGGTGATTGCTGTACAAAAATAAAAGTTCTCTCAAGAGTTCCTTTTCCTCTTCTTCAAGGTCCAGTGGTCACTGCTGCAGGCCAGTGCAAGAAACAACACACAGCACAGGGACAGTCACTTCCTGCAGATTCCTCCAGTGGCACGGACAGAGTTTCCTCTCCAGATCCAAAAGCAATACAAAAGTAGGGGGTTTGAGCACAGATATTTATACCCAAAAAGCCTTTGATCCTTGAAGCTACCAGTCCCTGAACCTAGCCAGAACCAGTTCTGCTCAGGCCTGGAGCACTTTGTTTACCAGGCTGCATCCTTCCTTTCAGAAAGAGGGGGTCTGCTAGCAGACACACAGTGGGAGGTGGAGCCAGCATTCACCTTGCCAGGCACAGCCCTATTCAGATCAAAGAGCCACCCTTCCCCACACTCTAAATGCAGATCTCTCTATTCCACCAAGGTCTGACTCAGCCTGTCCTGCCCCTCTAAAACCAGACAGCCAATACACATAACGGCAGAGCACACTGGAAGGCTTAGGCAAGAAAATACCTACTTTCTAAAAGTGGTATTTTCAAACACAGAATATAAAAATAAACTTCACTAAAAGGTGTATTTTAATATTCTGAGCTCAGGCATACTAAATTCGTTTTTCTACCATGTTCCTGGGGTCAGTTAGGACTATAGCATGTAATAGTCAAACTGCCCATTCTAGCCTATGAGGAACAGGTAGCCTTACAGTAGTGAAAAACGAAATGGTGCATAATTCACTACCAGGACATGCTACACACACCAAGGCATGTCCTACCTTACACATACAATGCACCCTACCTGAGGGGCGACTTACAGGATGCCAAGGGAAGGTTCAGGGGCTGGGAAGTGGTTGCACTTCACAGCCAAGATGGCAGTTCTGGACTGCACACAGACACTGCAGTGGCAGGTCTGAGACACACTTTAAAAGCTGCTTCTGTGGGTGACGCAAACCAGCGCTGCATGCCCACCAGCAGCATTTGGTTTACCGGCCCTGGGCACACACAGGCCACACTACTAGGGACTAACAGGTAAACCAAATAAGCCAATCAGGGATATACCAATTCACATAGACATATTTATACAGGGAGCATTCGCGCTGTGACACTGAATGGCAGTGGCACAGCGCCCAGAGCATCTAACACCAGTAAAACAGAGGAGACAACAGCGAAAAATGGAAGGGAGACCCACGCCAATGGTGCCAGGTCTAACACACGTCCCCTCCAGCTGAAATGTGGGGAGAACTACCCATCCCCTTGGAAGTTCTCATCGCTAAGGCGGAAAAATCTGGACAGACCATCAGCATTGGCGTGTTCTGTACCAGGGCGGTGTTCCACCGTGAAGTCCATACCCTGTAGGGAAATGGACCACCTCAACAACTTGGGATTCTCACCCCTCATCTGCATCAGCCATCTGAGGGGCCTGTGGTCTGTCTGAACCCGGAAGTGAGTCCCAAACAGGTATGGTCTCAGCTTCTTCAGTGCCCAGACCACAGCAAATGCCTCACGCTCAATTGCACTCCACCTCTGTTCCTGTGGAAGTAACCTCCTACTGATGAAGGCTACAGGTTGGTCTAGTCCCTCCTCATTTATCTGTGACAGAACGGCCCCCACCCCATGCTCTGAAGCGTCTGTCTGGACAACAAATTCCTTAGCAAAATTGGGCGCCTGGAGTACGGGTGCTGTACACATAGCAGTTTTGAGGGCATCAAAGGCTTTCTGACAGGTGTCAGTCCAGCTCACAATCTTTGGCCGCTTCTTGGAAGTCAGCTCAGTCAAGGGTGCAACAATGTTGCCATACCCCTTGACAAACCTCCTGTAATAACCCGTGAGTCCTAAGAAGGCCCTCACCTGGGTCTGGGTCCTTGGGGGCTCCCAAGTCAGGATGGTTTCAATCTTGGGCTGCAGGGGCGCCACCTGGCCGCTCCCCACCTGGTGTCCCAAGTACACCACAGAACCCTGCCCAATCTGGCACTTACTGGCCTTGATTGTGAGGCCTGCTCTGCGCAGCGCCATCAACACTTCCCAGAGGTGGCGCAAGTGGTCCTCCCAGGAGGAACTAAACACTGCAATGTCATCCAGGTAGGCGGCACTGAAAGCCTCCAGCCCAACCAACACCTGGTTGACCAATCTCTGGAAGGTGGCAGGGGCATTCTTCATCCCAAAGGGCATCACACGGAACTGGTAGTGCCCATCTGGTGTGGAGAATGCTGACCTCTCCTTTGCCCCATCCGTTAAGGCGATCTGCCAGTACCCAGACGTCAGATCAAACGTGCTGAGGTACCGGGCAGCCCCTAACCGGTCTATGAGCTCATCAGCTCTGGGGATGGGGTGCGCGTCGGTCTTGGTGACCGAATTGAGACCTCGGTAGTCCACACAGAACCTAAGTTCAGGAGTGGCACCAGGCGTCGCAGCTTTTGGTACCAAGACCACGGGGCTGGACCAGGGGCTGCTAGAGGACTCAACCACCCCTAGGGCGAACAATTTGGAGACCTCCTCCTTAATGCAAGCCCTGACCCTGTCAGTTACCCTGTAAGCCTTGTGCTTGACAGGAGAACTGTCCCCGGTATCCACCTCATGGACGCACCAATCAGTGACACCAGGTACCAGGGAGAACAAATCAGAAAATTGCCCCAACAGGTGGTGACAATCTCTCTGCTGCTCAGGGGTCAGTGTGGTGGAGAGGATCACACCCTCCACTGACCCATCCTTCTCTTCTGCACACAGGAGGTCAGGGAGAGGCTCACTCTCCTCCTCAACCCCATCATCTGTGGCAAGAAGCATGCCCACTTCAGACCTCTCAAAGTGGGGCTTTAGGCGGTTCACATGCAGGACCCGCAAGGGGTTCCTGGGAGACTGAAAGTCCACCAAGTAGGTAACTGGACTTTTGCGCTCCACCACCTCAAAGGGACCGGTCCACTTATCTTGGAGCGCACAAGGCTCCACTGGGGCCAGTACCCAAACCTTCTGACCAGGTTGAAATTCGACCAGAGTGGCATTCTGGTCGTGCCAACGTTTCATTTCTTCTTGGCTGGCTTCCAGATTTGCCTCAGCAATTTTTCTGAAACGCCGAGTCTGGTTCCTGAAGGCCAACATGTAGCTAAATACATCTTGGGGAGGTTTCCTGGGAGATTGCTCCCAGCCTTCCTTGACCAGACTCAGAGGTCCTCTAACCGGGTGGCCATAGAGGAGTTCAAAGGGACTGAACCCTAAGGACTTCTGTGGCACCTCCCGGTAGGCAAACCACAGGCATGGCAAGAGGACGTCCCACTTACGCCTCAGGGGCTCTTCTAGGCCCATGATCATGCCCTTCAAGGTCCGGTTGAACCTTTCAACCAGACCATTACCTTGGGGGTGGTAAGGAGTGGTGAACTTATACGTTACCCCACACTCCTTCCACAGAGACTTCATGTACTGGGAGATGAAGTTGGTCCCCCTGTCAGACACCACCTCTCTGGGGAATCCCACACGGGAGAAAATCCCCATCAGTGCACGTCCCACCACGGGGGCCGTCACTGTCCTGAGCGGGATGGCTTCAGGGTACCGGGTGGCATGGTCCACCAAGACCAGGATGAACCTGTTGCCCATGGCTGTCTTGGGGTCCAGAGGCCCCACAATGTCAATGCCCACTCGCTCGAATGGGGTACTCACAACTGGAAAGGGCTGGAGTGGGGCCTTGATCTTCCCCCCACTCTTCCCACTTGCCTGGCAAGTCTCACAGGTCCTGCAATGAGAGTCTGAACTCTTGTGCATCTGGGGCCAATAAAAGTGGGCAGCCAGCCTCTCAAAGGTCTTGGTCTGCCCCAGATGTCCTGCCAATGGAATGTCATGAGCCAACCCCAGTAGGAAGGTTCTGAAGCACTCGGGTACCACCAGCACACGGGCTGACCCTGGCTCAGCAACCTTAGGCTCACTATACAGGAGACTGTTCTCCCAATAAATCAGATGTGAACCAGACATGTCACCTTCTGCCTGGGCTGCAGCCTGTCGCCGCATACCCTCAAGAGAGGGGCAAACTCTCTGCTGCTCACAAAATTCCTCCCTGGTGGGTCCCCCTTCCTGCTGCCAATGGGTCAGCTCAGGCAGGTCCCCCAGTTCGGTGATCTGCTCCCCGGTAGGCTCCAGGGCATCCCCTCAGGGTCTGCTTCTTCCTGGGCCGTGGGAACCAAGGGGGCCGGCTTCCCGCGCCCCCTGCCCCTTCTCTCTAAGGCAGGGATCTGGGCCCTACTCTCAGGCTCCAGATCCTTTTCAACACCCTCCTTGGCTGCCATGGACCGAGTGGTAGCACACGCCCACTCAGGCAGACCCAACATCTCTAAGTGAGCCTTCCTCTCCACCGTAGCCCACGGGGAGTCCTCTAAATCATTGCCCAGCAGACAGTCTACAGGCATGGCGGGCCTCACAGCTACCTGAAGAGTTCCTGAGACCCCCCCACTCAAAGGGAACCTGAGCCACCTCACATTGGCTCTCTGAGTTGTCGGCGGACACTACTGGGTAGAATGCATGGGGGACAACCTGCTCTTTGGACACCAACCGGGAGCTGACAGCAGTTACACTGGCCCCTGTGTCTCTTAGAGCCTCCACCCTATGGCCATTGATGGTCACCCACTGCCTGTATTTTTTAGTGTTAGCAGGCAGTGCAGGCTTGGGGACCATCTCAAAGTCCCCTAATGAGACAAGGGTCAATTCTACGGGATCCCACCCCTCTTGGGCACCCATCTCCTCCTCTCCCAGGGCTACACTAGCAATCTGGCGGGGTGGTGCACGGGGGTGCACTGGCCCCCTTTGGGGGCACTGGGGATCAAAATCTCTGTGGCCCACTTGACCACAGTTGTAACACGTGGGGGCCCCCTGGGAACAGGCCTACCTGTTGGGGGCCCGGTCCTCCTTTCTTGGGGGGCTGGGACACCACTGCTTGGTTCCCTGGGGGATTACTTTGGGGCCCTCGGTGGAACTCCCTCTGTTGACCCTTGTCCCCCCACTCCTCTGCTGGGGACCCTGCCCACCTTTGGCGACGTCTCCCACTGGACCCTTGCGGACCCGGGTGCTCACCCAGCGGTCCGCCTCCTCAGCAAGCTTTCTAGGGTTAGTCAGCTTGCAATCAATTAGGTGCTGGCGTAGCTCAGGAAAACAATTGCTAGATAAATGCTCCCATGCAATCAAATCATAAAACTGTGCAAAAGTTTCTACTTTGCTACCTCTTACCCAGCGTTCCATGGCTCTGCAAAAAAGGACACATATTCAACCCACGTGGTACCCTCTAGCTTCTTACAGACCCTAAACCTCTGTCTATACATCTCAGGGGTCAAACCATAGCGGGTCACCAACGCTTCCTTCATGTGGGCATAAACCATCCTACTTTCTGGGGGCAGGTCCAACAAGGTATCCCTCCCTCACTCACAAAGCGTCCCCACAACCCTGCTCCCCAATCCTTCTCAGGGACCGGGTGGGACACCATGGCTACTTCATAAGCGGCAAACCATTGCCCAATATCTTCACTTTTGTGGAAATCTTTAATAACCTCCTTGGGTATATACACCCTACTCTCAGGGTGCACTACAGGTACGCTGCCACCAGAGGGGGAGATTTCCATGCTCTTAGCTTTAATCTCCAACTCCCTCAATACTCTCTCATGCTCAAGCTTCATCCTCATAATCTCAATTTCTAACTTCTTGTTCTCTAGGTCCCGGTGACCATCCATTTTAAGCTTAGCCATCTCCATATTATGCCGCCTATCTCTCTCCCTGTCCTCCAGCTCTTCTGGGGACAGACCCTTAGCGGACACACTAGAGCCCGGGTTGGAAAGGGCTGGGTCTCCTACTAAGTCTACTACATCGCCCTGCTGCTCTCCTCCCTCCACAAGCTCTCCTAGATCCTTAGGGGCATCCCTGGCTTCTAGCCAGGCCTTCAGCGCCTTGTAATACTCCTCCCTCCTAGTGAGACCTGTGATAGGGACTGTGAATTGCTTGCAAAAATATTTGAGCTGCTTGGCATTGTAGGTTTCTATTTTCTCTTCTTCCCAGGAGAGATCTTCTGAGGCATTGGATCTGGGCTTGCCCATTGTAGAAATAACTGGCAATATCAATAAAGGACAGAAGAAAACTTCTCAAAAATGTAAGCGGGTGAAAAATCACCGGCAATATCAATCACAATATAGGATCCTAAAAACTCTCAGAAATGTGCGTGGGTGAAAAATCACCAGCAATATCAATCACAATAGGGGATCAAAAACTTTCAATAAATGTGCGCGGGTGAAAAATCACCGGCAATATCAATCACAATACAGGATCCCAAAAACTCTCAGAAATGTGCGTGGGTGAAAAATCACCAGCAATATCAATCACAATATAGGAGCAAAAAACAATTCTCAAAAAAAATGTATGCGGTACGTTATGGTCTGCACTCACTAGTAGTGTACACTATAATTACTGTATGCGATCATAAATGCAAGTCCAGATCCTCACCGCTGACCACCAATGTTAGAAATGGGGGTCTCTAGTTGGCAATGGCTGGCCACTGTCCAAGTAGGGACCCTTCTTCCTAAGTCAGAGTGAGAGGGCTACCCTCTTTAATACCCCTGCTCAACCCTGTGGTAACGTAGCACGAGCAGGTAGGCTTATCTCAGAGGCAGGGTGTGAAGCATTTATGATCATACACAGTAACACAATGAGGAACACTACCAAGGGACACCACACAAGTAGTTATTATAAAAAATAAGTATCTTTATATAAAGGCAGATTTATCACAAGACCAATAACTGTAAAAGCCACAATACTGTCAAAAATAGGATAGCTGTTGAAGGGCTGTCAAAAATAGTTCAAAGGTTGCAAAAATAAGGTTCAAGTTCAAAGCAGTGGTCTCTGCGACCCTTTCTTTCACAAAGTACCTGGGTTTAGTTGCAAAACCAACAAAGTGTCGCAAAGAAGCTGTAGCGATGATTCTCGGCACGCGAGGCCGGCAATGCGTTGAAATCCTTGCCGCAAGGGAGGATGATGCGCCGATCTGCGGGATGCGTGCGGAGACGATGCGACAAACTTCTGCACGCTGGACCGCCGATGCGATGACTTTCTTGCCGCGTGGGAGAAGTCGATGCGGTGATCCTGTTGCGCTGTGCGATCGTGTTGCGATGCGAAGACAAGACGCTCCGCGAGGGAGCGACGAAATTCGGTGCGATGCGATCAAAGTGGCGAACGCACGGCGTCCGCACTGCGATGTCTCGAAGCGATGATTTCTTTAAGGGTTGCGAGTGCGCGGCGACAGCAGCGCGATGATCTTTCCAGCGCGTCTCGGCTGCAGCGGCTCGCAAAGGGGCGTCAGCGATGGTTTCAGGTTGCGGGCCCTCGGCGGCAGTAGCGCGATGATTTTCCCAGCGCTCTCGACTGCAGCGGCCCGCAAAGATGCGTTAGCGTCGATTTCTTACCCTCTTCTCTCTGATGCAAACTAGAGGCCCTGGAACTCACAGGAGCCTCCTCAGCAGATAGCAGTCCTCGCAGGGAGGAAGCAGGAGGTTGGTGGTGGAGTCTGTTGTGCCTGAGACTCCAGCAGGAGGCTAGCTCTTTTCCTAGCCCTTGGGTGATTGCTGTACAAAAATAAAAGTTCTCTCAAGAGTTCCTTTTCCTCTTCTTCAAGGTCCAGTGGTCACTGCTGCAGGCCAGTGCAAGAAACAACACACAGCACAGGGACAGTCACTTCCTGCAGATTCCTCCAGTGGCACGGACAGAGTTTCCTCTCCAGATCCAAAAGCAATACAAAAGTAGGGGGTTTGAGCACAGATATTTATACCCAAAAGCCTTTGATCCTTGAAGCTACCAGTCCCTGAACCTAGCCAGAACCAGTTCTGCTCAGGCTTGGAGCACTTTGTTTACCAGGCTGCATCCTTCCTTTCAGAAAGAGGGGGTCTGCTAGCAGACACACAGTGGGAGGTGGAGCCAGCATTCACCTTGCCAGGCACAGCCCTATTCAGATCAAAGAGCCACCCTTCCCCACACTCTAAATGCAGATCTCTCTATTCCACCAAGGTCTGACTCAGCCTGTCCTGCCCCTCTAAAACCAGACAGCCAATACACATAACGGCAGAGCACACTGGAAGGCTTAGGCAAGAAAATACCTACTTTCTAAAAGTGGTATTTTCAAACACAGAATATAAAAATAAACTTCACTAAAAGGTGTATTTTAATATTCTGAGCTCAGGCATACTAAATTCGTTTTTCTACCATGTTCCTGGGGTCAGTTAGGACTATAGCATGTAATAGTCAAACTGCCCATTCTAGCCTATGAGGAACAGGTAGCCTTACAGTAGTGAAAAACGAAATGGTGCATAATTCACTACCAGGACATGCTACACACACCAAGGCATGTCCTACCTTACACATACAATGCACCCTACCCGAGGGGCGACTTACAGGATGCCAAGGGAAGGTTCAGGGGCTGGGAAGTGGTTGCACTTCACAGCCAAGATGGCTGTTCTGGACTGCACACAGACACTGCAGTGGCAGGTCTGAGACACACTTTAAAAGCTGCTTCTGTGGGTGGCGCAAACCAGCGCTGCATGCCCACCAGCAGCATTTGGTTTACCGGCCCTGGGCACACACAGGCCACACTACTAGGGACTAACAGGTAAACCAAATAAGCCAATCAGGGATATACCAATTCACATAGACATATTTATACAGGGAGCATTCGCGCTGTGACACTGAATGGCAGTGGCACAGCGCCCAGAGCATCTAACACCAGTAAAACAGAGGAGACAACAGCGAAAAATGGAAGGGAGACCCACGCCAATGGTGCCAGGTCTAACAGAGAATTACTTTGAATATGAAGGGCAATTCTACCTCCAGACCAACGGCACCTCTATGGGGAGTGTTTTTGCCCCGAGTGTGGCAGGTCTCTATGTCCACCACTTTGAACGGAGACATATATCCCCCATCAACAATCCATACACTGCCAACATCAAAGTATGGCGTCGTTACATTGACGATATTTTTTTGATCTGGACAGGTACTCAAGAATCCCTGACATCCTTCCTCTCGTGGCTAAATGAAAGGGACCCTTACCTAAAATTCACATGCACATCCAGCTCCACCACTCTGGCTTTTTTTGATCTTAACATAACAGCGGAGGATGGTACCTTAAAAACCACCACTCATTACAAACCGACAGCTAGGAATTCCCTCCTTCGGTTCGATAGCTTTCACCCTCGACCCTCAGGGAAAACCTTCCCTTCGGCCAGTTCCTTAGAATACGCAGGAACTGCAGCCATATATCTGATTACCACAAACAATCAGCAGCATTAGTATCTAAACTACATGACCGAGGATATCCACGCAAAATCGTGCAGAAGACAAGAAAACGAGCTCGTAACCAAAACCGTGAAGCCTTGCTGGATACTATGACACGAGAAATGCCTGATCAACCCATGACCTGTGTCACCACTTACAATGATGCCTCCAACAAAGTGTCTAGCATCATTCAAAAGAACTGGCGCATTCTAAACTCAGGCAATAGAAACTGGGAACCACCGCTTTTTGCCTACAAACGATCTAGCAACCTTAAGGACCGTTTAGTATCTACACGGCCCAGATTACCCCATAGATCAACCGTAAACACCATACTAAATACATGGGGCCTCCCCAAGATCACGGGACAGTACCCATGCAACAATTGCAGCGTATGTCACCTCACACGCCCATCCAAAACACTTGATTTGGAACCAGGTACCACCTGGAAATAGCTACACCACACCAATTGTAACTCATCAAATCTGATATACTTAATCGAGTGCCCCTGCGGTCTACGCTACGTAGGGATGACGACACGCAAAATCAGGACAAGGATAGTTGAACACCGGAGCACAATACGGTGCAAAAAACATCAGTCGCCTGACAGATCATTACTTACAACTAGGGCATACCACGAATGATATGTCCTGGACAGTGATCGAACACTTTGATCACAATAATACCGACAATGATACATTTTTACTCTCCAAGGAACAACGGTGGATTTATCGTTTATCCACCCAGCTCCAGGGGTTAAACGATTCTATCCCCTGGCATAGCCTTACTTATTAACTTCCTTATGAGTTGCTTCTTACCCTTCATGCCCAGTTATCTGTTATGTATTATGACTTATTAGTCCATCAAGAATATACTTTTTTCAGACACAATATAGACAGAGTGATCCACACGCGTGGTGCTCTACACATACTAATTCTGGTCTGCGTTCTCTGTCAGCTTTGTTGTCCCAATTAATTAGGGGATCTTATCATGATCTTAATTTAACCCCCGGTTTGAATATACGGATCTCTCACCATTTAGTGATCAGACGTAAGACGCCAGCGTCACTCAACCTGTGGCCACGCCCACCCCCCAGACGCGTTGTTAGTAACCTTGCCTACCGGGCACATACGCTCCGCGTCATCAGAAAGGGCCGTAGTCAGAATAGAGGACTTCCCCTAGTCTGTTCTCTATGTTGTTTCCCTCCCTCTTCTCTTTCACAGGCTAAACGGGAACACACTTGCTTCATCCGCCAATTACGGGTGATATTTAAGCGCCCCCCAGATCCGGGCGACATATCATCGGAGATCCGAGACAGCCAACTAGGTCTTTATGCGGGTCCAGAGCTGTAATGCAGTAAGTGGGGTTAAGGGAAGCTGCTCGTCCACTCCTTCTAACGGTAAGCATTTCTCTTGTGCTTTACCACGGCGATTTCGCCGTCCTTCGTTTTTCTCCCCAGGTTCAGCTAGAACCCCTGCCGGACTCTCATGGGGCACTTCCGCTAATTGCAAGTGTAAGAAAGGCCTCCTTCTAAAGCAAGTTTATCTTATTCACATGTATACCTCTTCACTTTAGCGCATATATCGGTATTTGACACACATTGCCGTCAGATCGGCATTTCACCGCCGCCTGTTTACCGCGCCATTGACGGTCACCAGTATATTTATGCACGTGACTAAAAGCAACTCTGCCTAATTTCGCAGTATTATTGTATGTTTGTTTGTATGTTCCGTTTTATGTATTTGTCATACAGGAATGCCTTAAGAGGGAATCCCCCTCTCACACATAGTGCACCTTAGAGCGTGCCACACATTTGGTCTAAACACAAACCAAGTTTTAGATCTCACAACACACATAATTTTAGGTCCTGAGGAAAGCCAGTATACATCTGAGGCCTGGCTGAAACATGTAGACCGTTTTTGGATGCAAGACCCATTATTACTCCACGTGCATCCATTGCCTTGTTTTTATGACTGCCAGAGGCCCAACTATTAAAATAAACCCTGTGGGTAATGGGACCACTGTACAGTTTTTAAATTCACTTTCACGTCACAGCACTGCACACTCAGTCAAGATACCTGCTCCGCTGTAAACCAGGCGTTGAAGCACACCAGGGACACAATCGGTGTCACCAGGTGGGCCCGATGATGAAGCATGCCACCAACTAGGTTGGTGGGTGAGGGTTTTCAAAAAAAGAAAAAAGTTTTTCTTTTTACAAAAATCATACAATGTTGCATTTGTATATAATCTTAGCCTAGTCCTATTTGATGATATACAACTTTGCGGCCAACATCATATAAAGTACTAATGTCCAGTCATCCAAGCCACTGACATGGGTCACATTCCTATAAGTGTCACCAAAGGATCACCTGGTAAAGGATACCCCCGGAACATCCTTGATTTACAACTTGCCTCCAGAACACATCCAGAACCGAGGAGGACCATTCAAATGCAATTCGCAATAAGGGCTATGTAATGAAGTTATTGAAGCACAGACCATCACCAAATGCTAAGAAGATTTATGTATTCAGCCTGCCGGGGCATGATCCTTCTCTGCCAGCCAAAATCCAACTACTAAGGAAAGAATTCTCACACTCAGGGAAGAACAATAGAATGCTCATGTAGGAAAGTTCTTTCCTAGACTTAAAGACTTAACACATCCCTTCACTTTCTAGTGTTAACAAAGAACAACGAAAAATGTTACAAGCATTACAATATCAAATAAACATCAAAAAGTAGCAGAAAAAAACAAAGTATCATTATTAAAATATTCTAAATCTACAGGCGGCCTAAAGAAAATAAAGTCAATCATGAACATAATCTTCTAAATATACAGGAGGCCTAAGTAGCCTCTGAACACAACTACCCTCAGCATCGCAACCCAACTTGGTATTTTTTGCACACTCCTTGTGCACTCTAAAGAAGTAGAATCACCACCACCATCAACTCTCACATTTCCCACTCTTCGCTACTTCAGCTTTTCAAATCACTATCACCCATTAACATTTAAGAGCTGCACTCATCAACCTTCAACATCTCTGCAAATGCCACGTTTTTAAGATAGAGCAACTCTTCTCCGGTTTCATTTGTCATTATATTCCAACACAATATGCCATTCAAGAACTTTCTTCACCTTAAATGGGACCCAAAATGTATACAACCCAGATTATATGCGTCCACTTTTGACTTTCACCTAGTCACCCACTTCAATAGAACACCATTTGTTTTCCTTTTCACAGTGTGATCTCTATCATTACCATTCAATTCTAGGAGACACAACCAATTTGGAACACCACCAAACTCTTGTTGACTCAACCAATTCGGACTCTAGAGAGAACAAAACCTCTACACTCCCTTCTATATATATTTGGGTGTAACTTCAGGATTAGACATAAACAAAAAGTGTACAACAAATATTTGGAGGAGCCGACATCCTAGAGACAGTATTCTTTTTTAATCTTTTATATTATTTGCTTTCGTCATTAGTAAAACATATACAAAAACCATCATGACTGATAATCAATTGATATACAACATTACTTCAAACGTTTTTTTATGATACATAAATGTATATAAAGGCCACCACCTCACCATCAATAACACATCACATAGTGAATCAATCATACCTACTTCATTCTCGCACATACAAAACATCACACTACTAAAAAAACCACAATGGAAGTTTGCCAGAGTGACTCATACTTAGATCATGCTACAATATAGGTTCAAATAAATTCGTTTTAGACAGCTAAACAGAAAGTAGAAGAATGTTATGCTATGATAGATAATAATGCAAACATTGATACATATGTGATTTTAAACTTTCATCAGTCAAGCAACAATACTGTTTCCATTTGTCCAGCAGAGTAGCGCCCTTTATATTTTTATTGGTCAGGTGACAATATTGTTTCCATATATTCAGCAGAATAGCGCCTTCCCATTTATTCAGCAGAATAGCAACCAGTCAGTGCCCAAGTGTACGCAGAATAATATGGAAATAAAACCCAAAGTGGTGTGAGATAAGATTTCCCGTCTGGGTCTCACACTGATAGAAAAAAGGTAAATAGGGGCTGACATAAAATAGACATACCTAGTCTATTACCCCAGATGGAACAACTGTGGTGGAGAAAGGACCTACAGGTCTCTGTCCATATGGAAGGAAGGACTTGAGAACAAATCCCAGATGGAAATATGACAGCACTGGTCAATGAACAGATAAGAAAAAAGAGAAACAAGATTAATGTTTGAATGAAGTCTAGTGAAATATGACCCCAGTCATAAAACCCCTGAAATGAAAAAGGTCGACATTGCCCTGCACTTACCCAAAGTGTGACTAATAAGGTCTTCAAAGTCAAAAGTGTAATCCAAGGATTCAAAAGAGGCCAAAATATTCTTCAGAACGATGGCTAACGAATCTTCACACAATTATAGTGGGTACATCACAGTGTTCGGACAATACAGCAGGAAAGAGACCTGGAATATTTTTGCCTCTTTTGAATCCTCAACAGGAAATGACGACATCCTTAATCTTGGCAGCATCATAATCATGATGAAGCAGATTACAGAACTTGCTGGGGTAATCTCCACCGACATCCAAAATATCCAATTCGTTAACACAAATCAAGGGCACCAGAGTGACTCAACAAAGATCACCTGGGGCTCACTGGACATGGCCGATAAGGTACAGTGTGAAAGCAAACACTTTCTGGAATGGGGCATAATCATCAGAACTAGGGTAACCCACTAAGGAGGCCCGAGGGCACCGAGCCAGGGAAAACGGGAACACTATCAAAACCCTACTCAGTGTTAAAAAAACGCGCTAGGGCACACCAACTACGGAAAAAGCAACTGAATTAGACCCTAGTTGCCACTCCATGATTCAGGACAGGGTCTGTGAAAAACAAGTGGGGATGGATCGCAAGGTCACTTAACAAACCACAACCTGCAAGGTGACTTGGGGCAGTATAAGCAAACATTACGGAACTCACAACCCCACCCATCCGACTCTGCTCATGGATTATACACGGTCTAGCAAGCAAGCTCGAAGACCAGGACCTCCGTTCTTTCTTCCAAACCTTCTCAGTGGTCACCCTCCAGGAGACTTGGGCCCAAAAACCGATTGCCATCCCCGGTATCTCACACAGCGTAGTCCTGGTGACCAAGAAAGCACAATTCGGATGCAGTAGAGGGGGCCTCGCAATCTACCTGTCCACAGGTTTAAAAGTCAGCAGCAAGGAGCTAAAAACTGACTCAGACAACCTCCAAATACTGCACATAACAATGATGGGGGGGGGGGGCACACAGCCAGCACAACCACCACAGTGACCTCAGTAAATCTCTATGCACCACCTAGCTGCAAAGAGTAAGTGGGGACTCTGAAGAAGCTGTGTGACAGCCCCCTCAAAGTAGGGGCGTCCCACCCACACTCCATGAACCTGCTTGGTGTATCACCGAAGAGCGAAATCACTAAGGCACAAGAGTGCCAATGGGATATCCCAATACAAGCAAACACAGAGCTAGAGAGGAGGGACCATAATGGCCTCAACCTGCTTGGCAAACTGGAACATCTGGGTTTTAGGGCCCTCAACAGCCACTACCAAGGCGACATTCCACCAACCATGTCCTTACATTCCACCAACGGTAACTCTCTGATCGACTACACGTTTGTATTCCTATCTTTATTACAGCAAGTTCGCTATTTCAAAATCCGCATAAGAACGGGGTGCGACCATTTGCCCCAGGAGCTCGAACTTGTCCTTGATGTGACTGAGAACACCCGCACCACTGACCCATCGGGTTAAATCTACCTGGCTGACCTAAGGAGGGTAAAATGCAACTCAACCACCATTGAATT
This sequence comes from Calotriton arnoldi, assembly GCA_963921515.1. Lineage (NCBI taxonomy): Eukaryota > Metazoa > Chordata > Amphibia > Caudata > Salamandridae > Calotriton > Calotriton arnoldi. The sequence goes on along the minus strand of CAWUFW010007302.1, from coordinate 586,330 downwards.
CCTGGAACAGGAAGCTGAAAATCATTTAAAACAGACCCAGAGTTATAGGAACTCCCCGAGAGAAAACTGGGAAGTCTTCATAGCCTCTTTCTCTCAACAACACGCCTCAAAAGTAAAACCTTACACAGAATGCCCAACAACTGGCGATCCTGTGCTAGGACGAAACAAGTGTATGAACAGGACAATCAAACGTCTGAAGAAGAAAGTCAACAAAGCTCTGCAAGCAGTCCGGTGGTTCTCCCATAGCGGAAGTCTTACAGTCAACTTAAGGCTTAAGAAAAAGGAGCCGAAAAGGGTGGTCTGGAGCAAAAAGAGGGAAAATACAGAATCTTTCTGGGCCAAGCTAATGATGTATACTAAGCATTATAACCCCAATACTTTCGGGCGAATGATTAATGCCCTACAAAACATATTGCGGTCACATCCGGATCCAACCTGTCCGAGGAAGCCTGGGCCACCTTCCTTCTTGCACACTTCAATAAGAATGCTAGCCTAGAGGACCCACCAACACGTCCAGGAGCAGTCACAGCCGACAATCATGGTGCATCAGGTGCACCACCCTGTTGCAACGGCGATGCACAAACTATAGACAAAACTATAGTCCAAAGACACATAACCAAAAGCAGAATCACTGGCGTCCCGGCCTGAATGGAATCCTTCAGGCCATTTACAAGACCAATCCAGCAAAAAGGGGCGGGCACCTGGCCCCCTTATTCAATCATATTTTATCAGGTGCCACGATTCCAGCTTCTTGGAAAGGGTCCATCATAGCGCCTATCTTCAAGGGAGGCGACAAATCAAAAGCTGAAAACTATAGACTGATAGCCCTCATTAACAATGAGGCCGAAGTATTACGCGGGCATCCAACTGGAAAAGCTACTCGATTGCGCAAACACAAATTCAATCATCCCTATTAACCAGACGGGATTCACAAAACATCATAGTGCTGACCCTACTGCTCGAGTCTTCCAAAATAGCCAAATTACCAGTATACCTCTGCTTTATTGATTACAAAGCCGCCTTCAACTGTGTCAACCGGAATAGGCTTTGGAGTAAATTAAAAAACTGGTCTGTACCACCTGCACTCCAAAGAGCGATTGAAAATCTACACTCCAACACTTGGTTGAGAATAAAGCTGGGCAGCGGGGCTAACCTCTCCAGGGCCATTCCAACATCCTGCGGGCTCAAACAGGGTTGTGTCCTAGCCCCCCACTCTCTTCAATCTACTTCTGACGAACCTCCAACCAGTCCTGTCTTCGTTCAACTCCCATATCCCAAAGCTTGGTTCCATTCACCTTTCAAATCCTCTCTAAGCGGACGATCTAGTGCTGCTCAGCCGGACAAAGGTTGGCATGCAACGTCTTCTGAACATCATCCAAGAATATTCATGAAAAAATTGCCTGACAATCAACATCAAGAAAACAAAAATCATGAATTGTTCTAGAAAAACAAGCAGTAAAATCAGCTGGTTTCTTGACTCTACCAAGGTTGATGAAGTTAACAAATACAAGTACCTCGGACTCACACTTGATAGCATAAGCCCCAAAGGGAGGAAATAAAAAGGAAAGGGCTTGCACTGGCGGCTGACCTCAGAGCGCTATTCAGGAACCTGAACGGTTTGTCGTATAGCCCCATCTTAGAAATAGAAAGGGCTAAGGTGGTGCCAACCCTGGTGTATGGATGTGAAGCTCTCCAGTGCAGGGTCTCCCAAACTCTGGACAACATGCATATAAGAACCTATAGGGAACTCTTCCAGCTCCTAAGCTAAACCTCAACCACCCAAATCAGGTTAGAATTCGTCCTAGCCAAACAGGCAACAGCAAGACGAGCCACTTTTACCAGCACATTCTAGAGGTTTAAGTCACCGGCAAGAACGCCATCAACCACAACGTTTGGCTAGAAATAAGCAAAACTAATTCAGTGGCAGGAGATTACCTTAAAAGATCTATCAACTTGCTTGGTCTACTCCAACTGTGGTCTATATCGCCTAGCTCTGAAATGTTCCCAAGTGCTGAGAGCAAATCCTCAAAACTAATCTCATCCCTGGAGGGCAGGGCATCCCTGGAGAAACGTGCACATGCGTGGATAGTGCTAAACAGATACACCTCCCTTAAACCACAGCAATACCTGGGCGAGCCTTTCAGCAGCAGGATAAAGGCTAACTTTTTATAATACTACTTGGGCATCCTCCTTTCTAACGTGCATGCAGCGCCATGGGTAAGGGAAGAAGGAGAGGCCCCATGTCAGCTGTGTGGTGAACCAAAGGAGGATGCAATTCACACCATTTGCTTTGGCAGGTCCACCTTAAGCCTACACTGCCGCTTGCTCCTGCCCTTTTGGAACCAGGCAAGGGTGCGCACCTGCAAACAAAACATAATAATTTGCCTAAACTCTGGAGATACCCCGACTTAATCTCCCGAACAGTAAAGTACCTTTAGGGAGTCAACCGGGCACTAAAGAAAGCACCCCCGTTCCAGAACAGCTCTGCCAGCCTTAAACACCTGCTCCCAACAGCAATGGGGGTGAAGTTTCCTTCTAGTCACACCAACTATAGCCCCCGGTTTAAGGCTACCCCAGCCCACTTGTTGCGCTAAAACCACTATTTTGCACAAATCCTCCTGCTTGCATAAAGCAGTTTCCCTACCAATGGACCATACAAACCATTTACATGTGTGCACTGATAAACATCCATAGCAAGACAGTTATCTCTACCCCTATTCTAAATAACCCTTACACAAGTTCACTTTCTGCTTAAGCAGGCTTGCTGGCGGCCTTAGGTGGGATAACTACAATCTATTTTATACGTCTGACATGCAGCTTCTTGCACATTGAAAGAATCCAATAGCCTAGCCGACAGACTACTACACCGAACCCACTTTGAATGGCTGTTTAGCAGCTCTTTGCACATTGCTCAATGAAGGATTCCAACATCGTAGCCGACAGACCTGGACACTGAATACCTCCTCTTCCCTATTTGGCAGGGACGTTTTATCGCTTTTATTGTATTTACTTATTTGTTTCTCTCGTATTATATTGTAATGGTTTTAATTAATCCAACAATAAAGCTTCCTTTGTAACATCAAAGCAGACCTTGAATCACTCCGCACACCAGCCAAAGGCCCAATAAAATCCATACAAACACTGACCCAAGTTTTTCATGGATCCTAAATATGACTAATTTCAGATTGAGTACCAACTCTGAGCCTCTTCTCCATTTCTTTACACTCACAACATGTTTTTACCCAACTGGTAACCTGGTCATCTGTGCCCGGGCTACCAAAAGTTTCTAGAACCTTCTTTTAGTCAAGGTTTGGCATAAGTGTCCCTCATGAGTCAATTGTATAATCTTCTTCATCAAACCTTCAGGAGGGACAAACTTATCGTTTCTCATAAGTATATTCCCATGACCACTCAAAGACAACTCATCTAAGATGTTTACATAAGGTCTGACAGAAGGGAACACCGTACTTTCTCTCTGCCCTCCTATTAATCATTAAAGTTTTAACTACCCCAATACCATATCATCACCCACACTACACTGTTCAATGTCATCTTTCCAAGCCACAGCTCCTTCGTGCTCTCTTGACAACTCTGTATCTTTATCGGTTACACGCCAATCTACTGGCAAATGAGAAAGACTGTCAGCTTGGGTATTACACCAACCAGAAATACGTTCTACTTCATAACAATATTTTTGCAATCTGGACACCAATCTTGCAATTCTAGCCAACCCCTCCTGGATCAAAGGTTTATGATCAGTATGAAGTCTAAAATTTAAACCCACAAATACATCCTGAGATACTCTGCACTCCATGCTGCCACTAGTGCCTCGTGCTCGATCGCAGAATTACGTTCAGTATATGTCAACAACCGAGATGAAAAGTCACTGTTTTTTCACCCTGTACATGCATTTGAGATAATGTTGCCTCTATTCTTGTGCCACTCACATCTACTGTCAAAACAGTCTTAAAATGAGTGTCAAATAGACCAGCATTACAAATCTCATCCTTGAATTTCTCAAAACACCTTTGTTGTTCCTTCTCTCACTTGAATGCATTTCCATTCCTCAACAATACTCTCAAACTCTGTTTTAACTGCAAAATTAACACTTTTTGAGTAATAAGTCAATGAGACCCCTGAATGATCTTAGTTCTTTGTCTTGAGGAGAAGGCGACAGTTTGATGACTTTTAACAGATCCTCTTTAGGTCTCACCCCATCGCCAGAAATAGTGTGTCCCAAATACTGTATTCTCGCACTTAAAATTTACATTTGTCTTTTCTCAGAATAAGACCAGCCTCAGACAGTCTGTTCAAAGCCTGTTTTAGTGCAAGATTGCATTCCTCCAGAGTCTCTCCAAAAATCAAAATGTCATCCTGAACGTATATGATATTGACAGTATATGATATTGACATAACCTTAACAGTTATATTATTATCCGCTGAAAACAACACTCATCAGATGAAAGACCAAATGCATCCATTGAGTCTTTATGCAGATGTATTTGGTGATATGCGTTCTTGAAATCAAGTTTTGAGAAAAAATTTCCTCCATTCAACAACAACATCAACTCATTGATATTAGTTAAAGGGTAGTCAGTAACAATGTTTTGATTTACACTCCCCAGGTCTACACAAAATCTTAATCGGCCATCAGATTCCTTAGTTATGACCACAGGATACACCCAATCAGAAGCTTCAATCGGTTCAAGTATACACTCTCTCATCATCTCTTCAAGCATATCTTCAAGAGATGTTTGCCATGAAATACTTACTAAAAGATGGAAGTACCAGACCCCCTCTTTCTTTTGGCGAGAATAGTAATATCTTGCTCAATCTGGAATTTTACCCTTCCACACAAATGAGTAGCTTTCCTACTTGAATATTTGTCAAGTCTTGGGCTGGGATCAAAGCCAGGAAGGTTTGACACAAATAGAGCAATTTAGGTAAGGCGTTAATTTTCTCAATTGCAATTCTCTCCAGCCATGATATAAACATTGGGTATCATCCATGGAGATTCCCTAACTAGAGTGGTAATTTGCCTGGCATAAAATATGAAAGGAGGGAGTAATGTATATCCCCAAATATTTAGCCTTACCTTTCCCCAAGCCTCGCAGTCCACCCATACTCACATCTCTGATTTTTCAAGGTTCACTTTGTACTAAGATATCAACCCATATTGCTCTATAATCTCAATCATTCCAATATGGAGTGCTCAAGGGTACGCAATGTCAGAAATACATTACCCACGAATAGACAGATTTTATGAGTAACACCCTCTAACGGTATATACTCCATCCTCTGATCCTAATATTCTGTTCTAGAGGTTCCACATATAAGAAAGGAACGGTGGCATCCCTGTTTTGTCCCTCTTTATAATAGAAAAGGGGGGGACTTCCTCTGTTCACCTTTACCTAGGCTGATGGGGTCTTAATGAGCTGCTGCATATTTGGAGTCACTTCTGAATCCAACTAGTACATATCTCAAAAAGGTCTAATCAACTCAATAGAAAGCCTTTTTGGTATCAAGCACTAGTATTATCATTGGGATCTTTCGCCTCTGGGAATTTTCAATAAGAGATAACATGCATATGATGTTATAAAAGACCTTTCAATGTTTAATGAACCAGAATGATTGAAGTGTATTAGATGGGGCATATGGAATACCAACCTGTTAGCTGAAAGTGTTGTGAAAAGGTTTAGTTCTACATTAAGTAGCAAAATCGGTCAGTATAACGCATATGACTTTTTAGATTTAACGAACTCCATCATAGTTGGTGTAACTATGCCAGACTTCCTGAAGCACTTGAAAAGTTTAGTAAGGTGGCAAAATGCAAGTAAATGAAACGTCCTGTAGAAAGAGCTCATTAAATTGTCTGGTCCTGGAGCGTTATTTATTGGTAAGCCTTTAGTTACCCATTCCATCTACTGTACTGTAATATCTCCCTCTAGGTCCTCTCTCACTTGTTCACTTAATACTGGAAGATACAATCCCCAAATGAAACAGCAAGCCGAACATATACACCTCAGTGTACCTGTGACGCACGTCCCCCAAAACAACAATCCCCCACAAAGAGTCCAAAATTATAAGTATTTAGCTCAGACGGTGTGCACCTCCGCCGCTCCCACTGTTTCCAAAGAGCAGTCACCAAGACCAATGTTAACTTTTGCACAAGTGTGGAATGCACCACCAATTCCAAAAGTAATTTTGTCTGTCCACTGTTGCTATCACAAAACTTTCTTTATTCTTCTTTTCCAACAAAAAACAGCCAAACAGCTGACGAGTTTCGTCCAAATTGTGTGGACTTCATCAGGGCTTGATAAGTAAATGTAGTCTTCTAAAGTTGTAGGTCGTTGTAGAGAAAAAAAGAGTATCAGGAACTGTATATGTCCTTCATTGGAACTGTTCCCTCCTGGGTCCAGGGTCAGTTCAATATAGTTTGGCTCCTGTGCCGTGCTGAGCAGCAATGTGGGCCGTCGTTATTCACGTCCTCTGCTCTGTGGTTTCAAGCGCGAGACCGCCATAGTCTAATTCTATATCGAACTGACCCTTGACCCAGGAGGGAACAGTTTATCAGCTGCATTCCTATTTTGATAATTTACCGCACAATCAGGGTGTCAAGATGTTGAGTACCCATATGTCTGAACCACCTCATTTTCTTTCTACCTTACTGCTATGGGGGGAGGGGCACGGGTTCGGCGACCCATAAGCAAGATATTCAAGATCTTCATGAGGGAGCAAGGGAAGCATGAGAAGATTGGTAGGTTCAGGAGAAACTGCTGTCTAAGAATCCTTGTTTGAGGGATGCTATAACTATGGTTGAAGTGATGGAGAACACAAGCATGTGGGTACGTGAGATGAGAGATGGGATAGGTGATTCACAATGATCAGTGAGGTGAAAAGGTCCACTAGTTGTGCTGAAAAGTGTTTTGACATGAATGTGAACATCAGGAACAAGGGCATTGGAATGAAAAAGAAGCAATTTCAAGATGGTTCCAAAAGTGGAATGGTGAAGTGTTTCCGGTGTGGAAGTGAGGGGCATCTTTCTAATAGCCCAGGGTGCTATACTAGGTTTACAACTGACAAAAAATGTGGGTGTAAAGGGACACTATGCTCATGTTTGCAGAAGTTCCAAGCAGAGTGTGAATTCTGTAGAAGAAGAGGAAGGAACATTTGTGTTTAGTGTGAGAAATGATGGGATGGTTGATGCTGATCCCACTGAGATGCCCGAGTGTCAAATTGTGGTTGATGGGAAGAGTATATCAGTGTTTGCTGATTCAGTGATAAAAATTGGGACTTGTTATTTGGCGAAGGAAAAATAACCTAACAAGATCTGGACATTAATCCGGTTGGGTATGGTGGAAAGAAAATAGATGTGTTGGGAAATTCTGTGATGAGGATTCAATTTAAAGACCGTGAAACTGTGGGCAAAGTTTATATGGCCAGATGAGAAGATAACCTTTTGGGTTGGAGACACCAGAGGGACATGGGGATAACCCTCAATCCCAATGCCAACCAGAAAGTGTTGGTAATGGGGAATGAAGGGTCTTCGGGTGGAATATGTGCTGAATTACCTAAGGTATTTTGTGATGAATTGGGTGTGTTAAGAAAATTTGAGCACAAGATTGTGTTACAAAAGCGGTGCAGTACCATTTGTGCCAAAAGTTAGAAAAGTTCCCAACATGATGTTGGCACTACTTGAACAGGAACTCAGGAACCTAAAAAACAAGGGTGTGATTGAAGAGATAGAGTGTTCGGAGTGACTGGCCCCAATAGTTTTGGTACCCAAGGATGGCAAAAAAGAGATCTGCATGTGTGTTGACTTAAGAGGGTTGAATAGTTATATCTAGGTTGACAGACAACCTTTGCCAAACATCTCGGGGACACTGGCACTGATTAAAAATGCAAAACTTTCCAGTGTTATGGATTTATCCTCGGCTTACCATCACGTCATGCTCCATGCAGATTCCAGACATCTCACCTCTTTCATTTCACTAGATCCGCATGCCATGTGGACTGGCCTCTGCGGCGGCGTTTCCAGAGAGTCATGAAGAAGGTGTTGGAGGGTCTGGATAAGGTGTCATTTTTTCAAGATGACATACTGGTCTGTGGTTATGACGTGCAGACAGTAATGTATTTAGGTCATACCATCTCTGGGAAGGAGATAAGTCCTAAGATGGATTTGGCTAGTAACATTGTGCAGGCCCCTACACCGGAGAACAAGGATCAGGCACTTTGTTCCTTGGATTGGCAGAGTTTTGTTTGAAATTCACCCAGAACTTTGCCAGCATTTCTCAGCCGTTGAGGAGTTTGCTTAAAAAGAGCAGTCAGTTCAGGTGAACAGAGGATTGTGATCAAGCTTTTGGCATCATAAAGGATTGTATTGCAATTACCAACTTTGGGCCATTTTGATGCAAACAAGAAGACAATTCTGTCCATCGATGCCAGCATTAGGGGGTTTGGCTACTGTTCTGGTTCAGGTGGTCAATGGTGAGCTTAAGGTGGTGGTGTTTGCCTCTCGTTCATTGAAGGGGGCGGAAGAGCGCTATTCAGTCATTGAACGAGAACCATTGGCTGTGTATTGGGCCATCTTTCAATTGAAGTTCTTTTTGTGGGGGATTACCCTTCACGGTAAGGTCTGGCCATAGACCTCTCAGAAGGATTTTTATGTGCATGGATTTAGAAAACTTTTCTCCCAGGATCAGGAGGTGGTCAGAAGGTCCGTCCAATTACAATTTTACAGTCGAGTATATTCCAGGCTCTAGAAACAGTGCAGCCGATTGCTTATCATGGATGCTAACCAATGAGTGTGTGAACAATTGCAAAATGGAGTTGGTGAATTGGGTGTTTGTGAGCCAGCGTTAAAGGATAATGGGAGTGAGTGGGAGGAGGACTCAATGGATCCAGATCGGGAAGAGCTTAAGGAATTCATTGTGGAGGGGTGGCCAGATAGAAAAGAGATACCATCAAGCTTTAGGTGAGTTGTTTACTATCAAGGATGAGCTAAGTATTGTGGAAGGGATGAGTCTTGAGGGAGAAGCTGTGAATCTAGCTCATGAAGGGCACTTGGGCAGGAGTAAAGCCAAAGCAAGATTGCATGAATAGTGTTGGTGGCCAAGAATGGGTCATGAGGTGGAGGTGGGTGTCAAAGATTGTTGGCATTGTGCCAAAAATGACAAGTTCAAGACCCATACTGCTCAGTTGTCTCCAGTAGAGATCCCGGAAGAGTCATGGACCGAGCTAGCGTTGGACATTGCTGGTCCTTTTGATTTATTAAACCATACTGAATGGTTTGTAATGCTTTTGGTGGATTATACACCCAAATGGATGGTCAAGAAGGGTGTAGCTGTGAATAATAGAACAGTTATTGAATTTCTTGAAGAGGAATTTGCAAGGGAAGGCATACCAAAGAATCTTGTCACAGACAATGGGGTGCAATTCATGTCCCAGGAGATGAGTCAGAGTTCTTCCAAGAAATCACACATCTCAAAACAGCTCTTTATTCGCCTCAAGCGAAACGCTAGACAGAAAGCATGAATAGATTGGTAAACAGTTGAGCACAATGTGCTCTCTTGAATAAATCCGCCTTGAAAGATGCTTTAAGGGAAACTTTGAGGGCACATCGGGTTACACCTAATGATGTGACGTCTATTTAACCATTTGCGGCATTGAGGGGCAGGAAGCCGCATTGCAAACTCAATCCTGTTTGGTTGAAATTAAGCACAGAAGTGGAGAGGAAATGGTCTGGAAGTGAATTGATGCTACATAGACAGGTATATCAAAGCAAGTATAAAAAATATTTTGATGCAAAGAATTGTGTGCACGATGGTGATTGGAAGGTGAGAGACAAGGTGCTGGTGAAAAGGTCTGGAATGGTGAGGAAAGGGTAGTCGAAATATGGGTCCTTTTTAATAAGTGCTGTGAGGAGAAATGTTGCGGTGTTAGATTTTGATGATGTGTGGAATTTCTCTAAATTAGCAAAGGTTGAGAATTCCACTGTCCAAGATGCATGACCTAAAAATCCTTCTATGGATGATTCAAATAAGAATTCCATTGTACAAGATGCATGACACAACTATCCTTCTATGGAGGATTTAAATTTTAATGGAGTTGTATCTAAAAGGTCGAGGGACAAGCCCAAGTGGTAAGATGATTATGTAATGTAATGTTTGGACGAAGAAAAATCTTGGGACAATGTGAATCTTTTGTTGTTCTATTTATGCTTGGAATAATAATTTAGACCTTTAAATGTATCCATATGTCTTTTTGATTTTCCTGTATCACTGCACTGGTTAAGCAGATTTTTTATTTTATTATCGCAGTGTAATTTTATTCTTTATTTTTTTTATTATAAGGAGGAAGATGTGCTATCTCTTATCTATCTCAGCAGCAATGGTGGAAGGTTGGGCATGCCACTGGGGTCTGAACATTGAGATGTCATCAGTGGGTAGAAGGAATGGCATGTCATCAGGGTTGGAATGCAAAAGGAGATGAGAGAAGCTGAGCGGTTGGTCAGTTGTGGGAGATATCGCTGCTTGGAGGGTTGGTGGTTCTATGCTGTATTCTATATAAGGTTCCCAAAACTACCTGGAGCGTGACTCGTTTTGGATCTTAGTATACGTACTCTCTTTTATGCAGACAACGCAGTGCTTATGGCACACACCCCTAAGGCACTGCGCCAGCTGATGTTTGTCTTTGCTGATTTCATGGCCTCACTGGACCTGCAGACTAATTTTACAAAATAGCATATCATGTCCTGTGGTCCAAGGTGCACAAAACATGTCAATTGGTTCTAACTGTCCGAGTAGTACTAGTACTTTCCTCTACCCTGGTGTCATCTTTTCAGCCCCAGGGTCATGGACTCCTAGCATTGTACATCGTAAAACCAAATTGTCGATGGCTATTGGTTCCCTATGCAGCCTCCCACAACCAGCGGGAGGAGGTTTCCTGACACCTTTCTTAAAAATATACAAATCATAATCTATACCTATGGCTATGTATGCGGCAGAGCTAATAGGTATCTCACAAAGCAGGGCTTTACACCTTGAAGAGAATAGATTTTGTAGAAAAATCCTCTGTCCACATATTCATCTGCCACAACGAACTGGGTCTTCCCTATTTAGCGGACCGGATTAGTGCCCGGCCTGCTTTATTGTAGTACACAATCTTGAGGAATACAGAGGCTGAGTTATCGAAAGATATTTTAATGGACTGTCTTTCCCTTGACAGAGGTCTTCTCATTCCTTGGCTGGCCTATGTCAAGGCTGATACTGTAGGATTGGTATGCAATCTGGCTTTACGGATCCGTTAACATGTACCACCCTAGGAAAAAAGGTTATTGCCCAAGCACTTTATAATTATGGGGACTCCCGACGTTTAAGGGAATTAGAAGGGAAAACTAATGTTATTGATATGGTACTCTTATTGATTTTGACAGTCCTACTAACTATATTTGGGGTGCACGCGGTCGATGGGAACATTCTCTTCTCTTTCGCTTCAGATCAGACACAGTAAAATATCTGTTATGTTTCCACCTGGGTTTTTTGCAGAATCTTGCGCAAGTCGATGTTACATTTTACATTTGTTTTGTACATTTTATATAAGGTATACTAGCCTGTTTTTAATTTCATTTTTAAACAAGAATTGTCATAACATTAGACAATGCAGGCCTGCTCTTAGATTTTTACTTCAACTATGGAAAGAAGAAGCTGTTTAGCATGTTAAGGCCTTTCCCAGATATGCTGTATGAGCTCGTAGGTCTATATTATTTTAATCTGTGGTGCTAATATTACTACATTATTGATTGTTTCTTATATTTTGACATTTTTAATATGTATTCGTTTAATTGTATTTTTATAAATGTATGTTATATCACTCAGTCTTACTCTATTCACTGTGCGACACTTTTATGGACACTATAATGCATATGAATAAAGTTTTTTAATTTAATTGAATATAGGGGGAGTCAACTGCTCTCATTCTGACTTATTGTTAAACAATATAAATTGTGTTAACACATTAATCACACAGTGCTGAACCAGAATAATTAGAGTTTGATGAACCCTTGGTAAAGCTTTAAGCGAAATACAATAAAATATTCTTCACATGGAAATCCCAAGAAGTGTAAGATAGATTTCTTATCCTGAGAGTTTGGTTAAAATGATTCACTGAATACATTTTGTGGTTTCCTTATTCCATCAACAGGGCCCTTTGATGACATTGCATGGCTAGGTTATGGATTTACCTCTAATGTGTAAGTTGTGAATAGATTCCACTCCAGGGAACAAGATGATGGTCCTTCATCCACCTGTTCTGTCTGCCATGTTTTACATGCATACAATGTGGAGACGTATGCATGTGCTGCTAGATGTAATCCGTGCCTGTTCTCTGGTGATTGCGTGTCATTTTGCCCAAATATCTGCAGCAAGCCACGTGTTTGCATAAAAAACTCCCCAGGCCAAGATCACCACCATTGCATCGCTACACTGGTGCTTAAGATGTGGCAGAGCCAACAAATAATAACCTTGGTGTCCTAAGGAGCGCAGGGGTGGTCCTGGCGGGAAACTGATTCTCTGGTGAGTGAAAGCTGCAAAACATTTGAAACAGAACATGTATGGCCAACGGGCATGCACGAGAGTGGGAATGCACACATGCAGCACACACACACACACGCTCAGACGGACCCACACGACCCTTGTCAAGCCATAACTAAACACTCTCCTAGAACAAGGACAACTTCTTTCCATCGGGAACAGAAGTCATCACGTTGTTGAAAAGCAGGACTAGTGAGCTGAGCCCAAGGAACACTGCATGCCTGTGCCAAAGGGCACGCCCCTCCCCACTTTCAAGGGGGGATTACATGCTTAGCAGAGTGTTGTCATGGGCACTCCATGGCTGCCAAGCTCAAGAAATGCTAGTTACATCACTGTGCATGTATTCCTGTGGACTTCGTTTCAAATTACATCATCATTTATTTCCCGAAGTTTAATTTCAAAGAAAGCTCGCGGTAACAGAACCGGTTGATTCCACCCTCAGTCTGAACTCTGACCTGGAGCAGCACATCACGAAACTGGGCAGTTTATGCATTTGTCTAGAATGTTTTTAGGTGTGTAGCTCCTACTTGCAGTTCGCTATTCGTCTGCTGAACCTGCTAGGCTCTCTAAAATAACCTATTTGTGTAACTGAGAAAAGTGAAAAAGCCAAGCAATATCCTTCATCTTCTCACCCTTGGGTGCTAAAACTAGGAATTCTGTTTAACGTTATTAACTTGGGCTAAACGGTCCATTGTGAACACCAGCTGAAATAAAATGTTTTGATCTTTGGTCACCCGGCCTGTCCTTAGTAGGACCTACTGTAGTCAAGCTCTGTTTGTATGTGAGAAAAAGAGGGAGTCTGGGGTGTGAGGACAGTAGAGGAAGCCATGTTTGTTAGGTGGTACCTTGTTTTTGTCAGTGAAGGTGACTTGGACTCGATAGGTTTCCCAAGAGCGTCAGCTTTTGTAAGGTGGGTTCTGCGGCAAACAGGCGCTCTCCTACAGGAAGACTGCAGAGGTTTTTGATGACCGTTGATCTGAGGGGTAAACTACCCGAGATAATCTGATGTTTCATTGGAGAACGTGACTGTCAGTCATGTCTGAGAACACTTTAACGTGGAATCTGACAATGTGTGCTGCAAAGACAGAGAAGACTCCGAAAAGGAATATTCTCTGCACAACGTGCTGCTTTGAGCTGCTTCAGGAAGCTCGTCCCACCTAGGGACGGAGAGAGGGCCCGAGGGTTAAGCAACACCATAAGGGGGACCGACAAGGTCATGCCAGTTTCCAGAGAGGGGCATGTCCTCAAGAGCTGCCCACTTTGGGGAGTGGTCCTTTAAGTGAGCACTGGTGGGAGTGGTTATAGAGGGTTCATGTGAATCTACATCTGTAGCCAGAGTGAGGCAAAGACAGCAGATTGAGTTGAACACTTTTTACCTGCTCATGGATAATCACTCTCAAAATGTTTGTGAGGTGCCACCCCATTCATTTCGGTCAGCAAGGGCTTTCATCAGGCTTTGGTTGGACTCCTCAAAAGTTCGGTGTGAGTGCCCGGAATAGGAGTTGGTTACTCATGTCAACAAACAAGGTCCACCACAGCGTTTCCCACAGCAGGAGATTCATTTCTGACTCATGTCCACAAACGCAAACCCCGCATGATTTCCAGGGGTATAGGTTCTCTCTAGAGGCCTCCTTTAAGCTTTATCTTGTCTGGGTAGATCCCACTCCCACTGTTGAGGAACAGCATGTTTGGTTGAATGCCCCTTACAGCATGGAAGGGGGCATATCGAACGGGTATCATGAAAGCAAAGCGAGTAAACTGAATCCTGAAAGAGTATGTGTTCTGCTCTTGGCTTTAAAAGCTGCTACTTGCCAGACAAAGTTTATGAGCGTTCATGGTTATATGGAGGTGTTACGGTAGAATGACCGTGATTTTCCACCCTTGAGTGGATTAAGGTGTTTGTTTGGGATTGCAGGGTACTAGGTTGGCTAATAGGATGATTACCCTGCTACCTGATCACTAAAATGAGCTGCGCTATAAAAGTAACGATTGATTGATGGAAATGGTGCCTGGAAGTCTGTTAGCAGAGCACCACAACTATCTCGGTGACATAGTACCAGGGCTTGCACTGTAATTCTTAAATTGGCCTCTGGTAGAAACTGTTCTACTTTATTGAGGAGGGAAAGCTGGTACAATGCTGTCTTGGATTCCCTGGCAATCTGTTCTTTGATTTGAGATCTGTGTTGATGGCGAAGTGATTATGAATTGTCTGTCATGTAAGGGGTGAAGCTCTCTAGGTTCAAGTGCGAGAGACAGACTTGTGGTAGTCGGTGGCGGTATAGAGCTGTTGGCTAACAATAGGAATTCAGTATTTGTCAAGTTGAGGTTTATGTAAGTTCTTCACAGCTACTTCTGGATAAGATTGAGGCAGGATTTGAGATACTGAATGGAGGAGATTTTAATGTACAGATGAGTGCCGTATGCTAATTGATGAACCTTTATGTTACTTTACATTATTGATCCATCTTCACATCTCTTCCTTTCTGCATATGGTGAGACACGGTAGATGGCATTTTTTAATCACTAGAAAGAAAGTCCCTGTTAGAACTGAGCCCGAGCTTGACCTGCCATCATTCCCTGCCCACCCCACCATTATGTACAGGCACCACAAACACCCACAAAGCATGGCTACAGGGGAAAATGTGGCATCTGGAGACTGCAGCAGCAGTTAAGAGCCCAATGGAAACTCTGGTTATTTAGTTGTGTGGCATTCCACACAGCAAGAGGCTCCATGATACACCAATACCATACAGAAAGCTGGAGGTCACTGACAGGCAAGCTCCGATTTTATAGTGCATCTCACTCTGGTGGGGCCCCACACTATCTCAAAACACACACACACACACACACAGCCAGCTCACCCCAAGCCAACTACCAATCAAGGAAAAGTCCATAAAAAGGCACAGTCACAAAAGGGCAGTGTCTAATCAACTTTCTCAGTACAAGAGACAACCAGCTAAGACTGCTTGCATTAACCAGATCTGCTCCTACCTTGTCTGTTTAGGTATTTAGACATTTCATTGACCTTGTTCCAGTTCCTGCCTTCCTGTCCTTCCTCTTCAAGGGGAGTCCCCTTGATTAGTTTTCTTCCCTCTTTTGGACCCCCAACATTATTTTGACCCATTCCCACTCTTGATCCAGCAAAGCTGCCTGTAGGGGATCCCTGTGACCAATTACACTGACTTGCACTTGTGCCAGTTTACAACCATTCTCCACAGGAATTTATCACCATTTCTCTGAAGTAACTGAGTGGGATAAGGATTACCAGCAGCAGTGGATTCTAGATCGGGTAGTTCACTTGGGAAGTCTGGTAGAGGGCAGGGGTCGTGAATTACCAAGAACATACACCCATATTGTACTATAAGGACGCTTTCTTCATTATTTCTCTGATTTTCTTTTTTTTTTAGCTTTTCCCTCCAGTGTGATATATATTGGTGAGCAATGGTCCCTTAAGCCAATAGGGAGACACCTCTTCAGACCACTCCAGAAGGAACCACCCCAAGGAAGCAATAGTTGTCCCTTCGCAGGGAGACATCTTGGTGTGTAGTCACTCCTGCTGATGTGTCAGGTTTGGAATGTATGGCAATAGCAAGGGAAACTGCTTCATTATTAAGAAACATGCATCCGCGATAGTTTCCAGCCACCATTAAATAATGGCAGCTGTAACATTTCACACACCAGTTTGTTCACCAACTGCAGCCTGCATCTGTTTATCTATACAAAATTCATATGTATTTCAGAGCTCAACCTCTCCTTTTCACAATCACTAATTTTTTGGGAGTGTCTTCGAACAAGCAAACTGAATAAAGCGCCCCCCCAATGTTTCCTCCACAGTCACTAAGATTTTTCCACTGATTTAAAGACTTCCGGACTGTAGTCCAACTACTTCATTTTTGTAGTGGATATCAGAATAGTGCTACTGCTGCTGCCCTCTCCACCAGGCACTATGCATGACAACCTGATGAAACGGAGGGTATATGAATCATCACAACAGAATATAACCACAGTGAAATGCCTTTGCACCAATAACCACAGTTCTGTTGAAATCAGGTGACAAAGGACACTTATTTAGGTCAAGTCTGCGCTTGTTAGCAGCAGGTAAAATCACTTGCAATAATTAGAAAATGAAACAATTCCTATATTTCAACTCTTATACCACCTAGAAATCGTGGAGCCCCCAAAAGCACCAAACAGTATCCACCGTTACTCATTTCGATCCTCTTCAAACCTACTTCCTCTTGAGACCTTTCTCTAGACCTGTTACGCAGAAAATCTACCCTTCTTTGACCCATCATAACAGCGTACCTGCTCCCGGCTAGATCCTCACCCTGAACTGGATTCACTCAATCCTTGCTTTATACGCAAGCTGATGATCATTACCCTGCCTCAGAGTGTCCTATAGTGGCAACCCCAAAAATCAGCCAGTCCAGTCAATGTTAGCATCACAAATATTCCCAAAACGGCCATTTTAACCAACATGTTAAAAACAAAAGTGAAACGAAAACATCAAAAATGGCAACTCTCTATCCATTTAAAAAAACAACCCGCATCTCCCTTCCCCCAAAAGAAGCAATCAGAAAAAAGGTTTTGGTATACAACAAACTCCTTAACCAGCTGAAAGGAGCAGAGAGGTATGAGAAAGAGGCGGTCTAATCCCATGCAGCATTCTAAAGCTCTTAACCAAGCCCCACCCAATACCTATTTCCCTAACCTCATTTACTTCACTCCCCCAGATTGGGCGAGGCAGGGCCAATAAACACAGACCACTGACAGAAGGTGAAAAGGCTACTTTAATAGGACAGATCTGAATTTGTTAATAGTGAATAATAGTAGAAAACAATTACAACAATATAAGAAGAAAAAAACTCTAAAATGCATTAAACCTTTTTTTAAATTAATTTTCACCCTTAAGACTCCCTGGAAACACAAGAGCCCTCCCCCCGAAGCCCCAAATACAACCCAAATTCTGCCATGTAAGCGCTCTACACATCTCCCCATCCTTTCCAAATGCATGTCTTCTTGACCCACTCCTTAGACTCCTTGCCCCTAACCGTCTTCCCTTCCTCGACAAAATGTCAAAACTGAACAACTCTCTCCTCCCACATCCCCTTTTGAGATGGATTTGCCTAGTCAGTAATAATCCAATGGCTGCTCTAAACTCAAAAAGATACCCACCAACGAGGAAATCCCTAAAAGGGTGTTTTTCCGCCCTTCCCACATAGCTATTAAGAAAAATCACCAATAACAAAACGCATGAAATACATCTGGTAGCATTTTTCTTAATTCCTTAAACAATCAAAACTTTCTAAGATCACATTCCGCAACCCATTCAAATAACGTTCATTCCCTGTAATCGACAAAAACTCTCCGTCTGACCTAAACAATGTAAAATTCTTGTAGGAAATTTCAGCATGTTTTATCATTCCAAATCCTTCCGTCGTGCAAAAGCCTGTTATCTCATGATTAACCTTTCGTCTCGCCTTGTCAATCGCTGCCGGGCTCTTTGCGCCTTTCCAAACTCCCTTCTGAACCAGCTCTGTCCATACAATGTGCGTACCTGGCCACACTGTTTTCAAACGTAACAAATCTGCTTTAATTGCGTTTCTCAGC
Source organism: Calotriton arnoldi (assembly GCA_963921515.1). Lineage (NCBI taxonomy): Eukaryota > Metazoa > Chordata > Amphibia > Caudata > Salamandridae > Calotriton > Calotriton arnoldi. The sequence goes on along the minus strand of CAWUFW010007302.1, from coordinate 568,130 downwards.
ACTAAGCCGGGGACATGAACTAAATCATTTTCACCAAGATGAACGACTAAAATATCAGGACAACCTCTGCTAACAGACAACTCGGCCAACGTTGGTAGCAGCTGACCCCATCTCATGTCTCCCAGGCCCCACCATAGAACTGTACTTCTTCTTCCATCCAAACCCAGCAGTCGTCCAAAAGGCCTGGTATCTGCATGTTTAGCTGCCAATTCAATATATGAATGGCCCACGATCCAAACTGAATTCCGTTTCAATGTCGCCCCAGGAACACAACCTGCAAGTAACAGACAAAAAACAAACATTACACAACAAACATCATGCACAAAAACCCCTAAGGTCTAATATTTCCTACAACAATCCAACATCCATGTCCCAATGTGCCCAGTGTCTGACCTGGGAGATCCCAAACTGTCAGCCTCAGTCACAGAACCAATTCGGAAAGAATGTGTTGCACAGTGGTCCTGTGGATATGGCAGCCTCCATAAAGCAGACCTCATATGTCTCAATAGCTGAAATGCTGATGAAAGCGTCAAAAACATTATTCGGAAGCTCTGGTCTCACCTTAACAATCTGCTTGCTTCTAAAGGGCATAACATGTTGAAAGGTGGGCTAATCAAACCCTTTGAAAGAGTGAGAGCATACGGTTGCCTCCTGGAGAGAGCAAGATTCAAGCACCTTCAGATCAGATATTGGGGACTGGACCTAGAAGAGAGTGAGGGGGTCAACAGGAAACTAACAAGGTTTGACACAATGCTTCTAGAAAAGGACAATAAGAGACGCTCTGCATCCATCCTAAACAAGCTACTAAATCACAAAGGAGGCGTTGAGGTAACCATTAGTAAGGGAAAACTTTTTATAACCCTAGATGGCAATTGAGATATATGGAAGAAGGTGACCATCTTCACAACACACGAGGTGAAGAGAAACGCTACTCAAGAGTCTATGTACGTGGTACTACACGTCAGTCAGGGTCTGCAGACTTGACCAATCGCAGAATGACAAATATTGGCAAGGATGTGGAGGAAAAAAATGCTCACACATAAATATTCGGGTCGTGCCATACTCTAAAGCATTTCTTGAACTAAATACTAGTTGGAGTATGCAACATAAAAGGCAAGGAACTGGCAAAACCATTGGGGGTAATTCTATTGGTTGGTCCATCTGAAGGGGTGTACCTGCTCTATACCAGAGAAGGAAAATTAATATCTCACTTCCTGTTAGCAGCAAAACAGGCCATACTTGGTTACTGGAGTTCACAAATCATGTGTTATTGACAGCTGTTTATGCAAACTATGGTGGTTAAGGGGATGGAGAAACTGAGTATAGTCTAGTGTATACAAGACTTTGGAGCCTAGTAGTCAATTATTCAAACTATTCAGAATGTGATTTTAAGAGAGTGCAGTTGAGTACGGCACTCAACCTAGGAGAGCAGCATGGAGTCGACAGAAGGGCTGGGGAGATGAAGATACAGGGTAAGTGGGAGCAGAAAGGTACTGAGTTATTTTTAAGGGTAGAGGAGTGGCTCAGGTTGGAGCAGATTTTTGAGGTGCTTGCTAAGGAAGAGGAGAGCGCTATGGAAAGGGGCAAAGGGGGCAGGCTAGGAGCTTCATGAAAATGTTCTTTATAGTGATGATGAAGTTAGCAGATGGGAATACCCATCAATATGCTGTAATGATACTCGACTAAATACTGAAACATAAAGGGCATAACACATCTCCAACTACTTCTCATAGAGTAACCCAAAGTCCCCTACCTATTTGGCCAGTTTGGTTTGCCCTAGCGCCGGGACACCTCTTTGCTGGGGCAGCTGTGTGCTATACAAAAATGTATAACATAACATGCCCAGCACACCATGCCTTAACTGTGCTTCTTGTCTCATCAAGCCCTCTGACAACGCGATCCTAGAAATTGTGAGATCTTCCCAGAGAAATACCCAAACCATGCACAACTTCATTACCAACATTTCAAAACCAGTACAACAACATTCTCCTAAAACCTTTGAAAACTTCTGCAGAATCTGAACTGTAATAGGGTGCCCGGTCAGTCTCCCAACATCCTGCTTTCTCACCAACTTTGCAAGTGATGTCCGGCCCAACTCCCACAGCCCCCCTTAATGTCAGAAACGCTACACTTGCCAATTCGCCAGGGATTGTTATGGCAGATAAATGTCTCCTGCTCCATGGCGTGTGGTCACATCACTCGCTCGACACGCCCATGGGGGGATCTCATTTACTGTACTCTCACTGAGCCCTCGTTCTCTTTAAAGTTAAGAGGGAATATAATTTAACAAATGCCACATCACATTGATATCTCAATTAATAACCTTTTTAAAGATGCATAATTCTGAACACCTTCTGCAGCTCAGTGACGTTCTTCTGGCCTTGAAATGCAAGGCATGTCCAATTTCATTTTCTTCTTTTATCTACTTCATGTTGCGTGTTTACTGTTACTCATTTTTTTGTTGTTGAAATATTACATAGGTAATAAATGAACTCTGCCTATTGGCCTAAAATGTCTTGCATGTCTCTATGCCATACAAACCCTTACCTGTCTCCTGTAAATGATCTTGCATGGTATCCTAGGGTTCACGCCTGCTGTTAAGTGCTCCGCTGCAGTCTAGCGAGGTCTGCTCTATTAAAGCAAACCCCTCCCAGGGGCGAGTCTCCCTCTCCCCCCGACCACTTAACTGCGTCCCTTTACCTTTCAATTACACCACTGACAACGTGATTCGGTGCCTTAAAAGGTCGCAGTTTATTCAAACATAACATGGTTGTACATTTCGCAATTTTATTGGTCATTCATAAACATCAATGTTATCACATACTTCCATTGTCTTTGTAATTGTCTTTGTACATCCCTTGTGGTTAAGTGCTTCCCAGACAGTGTATTTACGGGGTGCCCCTTTGTCCAGGCCTCTGTGTCTGAAGTTCCAGGCTTCAACTTGCTACCGAATTTGGTGGGTGTCCGTCAGGACCTGCCCGGGCTGCAAGTGCCGTTCCGCTTGCCGTGGGCCCTTTGTTGGCCCTTCGCCTGCTCCTTGGGGCCCCTGCCATGTGGCATCCGAAGGACCCTGTGTGAGCATTAGATCTCCTCTGCCTGTGGCTGTGTCCTGTCATTTCGCTCCCTCAGTACCCCTGCCGTGAGGCATCCCAAGGGCCCTGTGGGAGCATCACATCTACTCTGTCTGTGGCTGTGTGCCGTCCTTAGCTCCCTCAGTGCCCCTGCCGTGAGGCATCCCAAGGCACTGTGAGCCTTCCATCTACCTCTAGTAATTTTTCTCTCTTTTGTATATCTTTCCTGGGTTTCTTCCGCCACGCTACCTACGGTTTTACGATCAGAGGGAGCTCCCCCTGCTCTCTCCTCTCTTCCTTCCTCACGAGAAACCCATTTGCTCTAGTACCCCTATGATGTTTAGCAGGAACATGTCCATCCCTACCCCCGTCAGGTGTACACCGTCGTCCAAATGACAAACCGGGGACCTCAAGTTGATGAAACCGTGTCTCACGAACCCCCAGCCTTTTGGCCCTACATATTTTTGCCATAGTGATATTCAGCTTACGTCTGGACTTCTCCACCGCCCCCAGATCCACGGCCCCTCTCCATGCTCTGCGCACTATTATCTCTGAAAAAATTTCCTCGGCCGGGCGTACTAGTCTTGCTATCTCTGTGAGGCCTGCCTGCATTTTTTCCAAGAGGCCCCTCCTTCCTCTTGTTGCCAGGTCATTCCCTCCTAGGTGGACCACCACCGCATCCGGTCTGCCACCCTGCCCCAGAGCTTCCTGCACTGCGGGGAGCAATTGGTCCCACTTCATCCCCGATTGCCCCAGCCAGATTATTTCCGTGTCCCGAAGCGAGATTCCGCCAAATTCGCGTCTGGCCGCCGCCCACCGCTGCGCCCGCGTTATGTATGAGTGACCCATGATCCAGACCTTCTTGTGCCGCTCAGCCGGACACTATTGGGTCTCCGTCTTAGGGGCCAGGGCGTTGTCCAGCATCATCTTTAACCCGGGTCCACCCGTGCCCATGCCTCTTCCGGCACCGGGGTCATCCCTTGGTCCGTGTCCGGGGCGAGCTCTCGGAATCTGCCCCACTGAAAACAAGAAATGGCATCCACAATTGAGTTGTCTATCCCCGGGATGTGCCTTGCCCTAAGCGTGATGTTTGCTTTTAACTGGCAGTCGACTAGTTTCCGCAGCAAGTTGACCACTGCCGGACATTTAGCTGTTCCTGTGTTGATTGCCTGCACTACTGCATGGTTGTCTGACCATAGGGTTATTTGTCTGTTGGCCAGCTGTTGGACCCAAATGTGGAATGCCACTACGATGGGGAATAACTCCAGTAGGGAGATGTTAGCCGTGACTCCTGTCCTTTGCCAGCTGGCCGGCCATGCCCCTGCCGACCATGCCTTTCCTAGGATGGCCCCAAAGCCGTAGCCTCCAGCCGAGTCTGTGTAAAGCTCGAGTTGGTTGGCCTGCTCTCGCCACTTGAGAGTGCCGTTGAAGTCGGACAGGAAGGCCTCCCACTGCCCCAATGTCCTCTTTCACCCCTTGCGTCAAGCGAACCCTGTGGAGCTTCTGTGTCAGGCCCCTACTTATCCAGGCTAGGCGTCTGGCGAAGGGGCGCCCCGCGGGGACTACTCTAGTGGCAAAATTCAACTTTCCCAGCAGCTGCTGTATTTCGCCTAAGGTCGCCTTCTTTTGTTGTCTCAACCTGCCGATGATCTGCCTTAGCCCCACCACCTTCTTGGGCGGCAGTTTGCATGTCCCAGCCACGGAGTCCAGCTCTATCCCGAGGAAGGACAGTTTTGTGGTGGGGCCCTCTGTCTTGTCCTGAGCCAAGGAGACGCCCAATCCCTGAGCCAAGTCTATGAAATGGCGGAAGAGGTTTGCACACTCCCCAGTGCCTGCCACACCGATGAAGAGGAAATCATCCAGGTAGTGGACCCTCCCCCCCGCCGGGGAGCGCGTTCCTAGCTTTCACTCCAAGAACCCACTAAAGGCCTCAAAGTATGCACAGGATATGGAGCAACCCATTGGCAGGCATTTGTCGTAGTAGCATTGGCCATCTAGCTGAAAACCTAGCCAGTGGTAGCTATCTGGGTGTACAGGCAGGAGATGAAAGGCCGATTCTATGTCTGTTTTGGCTAACAGGGCGCCCCTCCCTGCTTGTCTTATCAAGTCCACTGCGTCATCCACTGATGCATATGCTACCGAGCAACTCCCTTGGTCCAGCCAGTCATTGATGGAGTCCCCGTGGGGGTGCGGCAGATGGTGTATTGACCTGAACTTGCATGCCTCCTTTCTTGGCACCACGCCCAGAGGAGATACCACCAAATATTTTAGCGGGGGGGACCGAACGGGCCAGCTAGCCTTCCCAGCAGAACTTCCTTTTCCACCTTCTGCCTTGCCGCCCCCGGGTTGTCACGTATTGATTGCAGGTTCCGGCTCTCCCAGGCCCCCACAGAACCTTTGTAAGGGATAGGGAAACCCTTTGTGAAACCTTCTGCTAACCTGAGTCTGTCTGATGTTTTGGGATAACGTCCTAATAAATATAACAGTCTGCTTGTTTTTATGGGGGTAGGTAGGGGCTGCACCCGGTCCGCACCCTCTTAGCCCCTTTCTGGAGCTCCTTACTTTTTTGCGCCTCCCTTTTCCTTGCTGGCCCCTGCTCCCTGGGCCTGTCTGCAGCGTAAGGACCCGCATGCGTGCTTGAACCTGCAGGCTGCCCCCCACTTACACTCATCCTTGTCGTATTTCCAACAGGATTTTCCCGATTTACTGCTGTTTTGGCTCTTACCTTTGAAAGACTGTACCTGACATTCGTATTTTCCTTTGTCCCCATAGGGACGAAAAGTGGGCTCCCTTGACCTTACCCCTTCTCTGGCCGCTACCATGTGAGTTGTGAACCCCTCCATGTCTTGGCAATCCCACTCAATCACTGGCCATGTCTGCTTCTTTTCCCTGAAGCCCTCGTCGTATTTTAACCATGCGTCACCCTGGTATTTTTGTTGTGCATCGTGCACCTTCTGTTCATATAAAATAAGTGCTGCCGCACTCTGTGGGAACTTCTCGATGAATACACAAGCTAGGGTCCTGAACGCCCTTAGCCAACCCTCAAAGGATCTTTCAACCCTGGGCTTGCGTCTGTCCCTCCTGTCTTCGTCTTTTTTGTCCTGCGTCGTCAGGTCTAAGCCTGCCTGGCGCACTTCTAGTAGTGTAAAGATGTCTATAAATTATTTTCTCCAGATCCTCTCCCTTACTGTCAGTGGGATGAGATTGGCCAGCCCTAGGAGTTTCCTGGTAGTGGGGGAGTCTCCCGGGGAAGGGCGTAGGTATTCGCTGGCCGGTCTCCTCCGTGGGTCCGGGCCCTCACCTGCTCCGCTCTTTCCTGCAGCACTGCCCTCGGGAGCTGCCCCTCCCCTGTGTGGTCTCTTCAGTCCGTACCTCACCGTCCTGATTCACCCGCTGGGGGTTCTCCTGTCCCCTGCCAGTTGCCCCCTTTGGGTCCCTTCCTTTCTTTGATCTCTGCTCAGGCTCCTGGCTTCCCCCATTGCTCTCCTTGTTCCACTGGGGGCCCCCCCAAAAGGAGATCACACCCCAGGCCACTGCCACCATCGCACCCATGCCGCTGGGTGAGCCGGTCTCTGCCCCCATGCTTCGCCCTGGAATCCCGGTTGGTTCCTTCCTTGTCCTGCCAACCAGGGTGGCTGGAGAGGCCAGGCCCCCCGCATCGCTAGATTGTTTACCCCTAAATGTGTTCCCAAATTCACAATTTGCCCTGGTTCCCCAACCGCTGAACCAGTGCGCTGCCCCCCTTGCGTCTTCCCCTTGCGCACTTTGCCTGGTGCTTACCAGTGTCAATGTCCGACGTGCTGCTTCGCCCTCCGCGTGATTCTTGAGAGGCAGCCATGCTGGCTACAGACCCCTCATCGCTTGTGCTCTCCTATGTGTCCGAGCTGGACAGCACCTCTGGGGCTGGTGCCGCTCCTTCTTTGGCCCGGGCTCTGCTCCTACCCCGGTGCCCGTCGCCGTTGCAACCGCAGCATCCCTTCCTCCTGCCTTGGGCGACTTCCTGGGGGCCGCCGTTTTGGCTGCATGCCCCCTGCCTCCCGGTCGCTTGGGGGGGGTGCAGGAGGGTTCGACCGCCTTGGCTCCTTCCCCTTCCTGAGGGGGCCCTCCCCGATTGGTCCATCCAAGACTTCCCCTTCAAGGCTACCAAAGCCCTGGCTTTCTCCAGCATGGCTTGCAGGTCCGCATCCAGTTCAGGCCCCGCATCCGCTCGTGGCCTCTTCTGCCCTTTCTGAGGTGCCTCCGTGCCCCCCTGTGATTCCCTGAAGCGTGCTGGCATCCGTGTCTCCCTGCCAGTTGCCCCACGCCTTCCTGCCATGATGTCGCTTTATTCCTTCGCCTGTTAGCCTAAAAAGCAGGTGTGTGTTCTCTTCACCCCCACAACTATTTCCCTCACGCATACAAAAGGCTCCCAAATCCTGCTGCCCCAGCTGCTCGCTTTATTCTTTTTCTTTTGTAATCCTCAAAATGTTGGTGTGTTTTCTCCTTGTCCCCACACCTATGTTCTGCAAGCAGACAGAAAGGCACTCCCCCAAAATCCTGCTGCCCCCGCTGCTTTGCGCCTTTTCTGCCAGTATTTTCCCACTTCGCAGTGTGTTTGTTATTTTTTTAAAATATTTTTTTTTAAATATATTTTTATTATTTTATTCACATAAAACAAACATATGCAATGACAGTGCATCCGTATTTTGACATTAACAGATGCAGCCATTTGGGCAATGCCTGCGGGTTACCTCACCCAGTGATTAACTATAAACATCATAACCCATTACACTACAGTGCCATTCATGGAACGCATGGTGTCATATTAAGTAACAACCGCCCTGTCTAATCAAACACTAGGATTTATATTAATACTGCATCTATTCTTGCTGCATTAAAACCAAATACAAACAAACAACCCTTAGAATCCTCCCACTTAGCCCTCCCTCCCTCCCCCCAGGCGCAACCCCTATGTATGAGCGATAGTGGTACTTGGGCACAGCTACATCAATGGTGTACAAATGCTATTTAGAAAGCCATGCTGCAATTTCCGAGTGTCAGGAGCAGGCCCCACCCAGGCAGCCAGCGAAATCAGTCCCCTGGAAAGGAAATATCCCCCTCAGGTGGCGTCCCTGGCTCTGGCGCCCCCGATTCAATGTCTGAATCGGTATCCGGGGACTTCAGGAGATATACCAGCGCCTCCCAGGCCCTCGCCAGATTTAAGGCTTTATCGCTCTTACTCCGGGTCGCTAGTTGCATTCTCGCGCATCCCTCGCATTCCGCCCACTTAACCAGTTCTGCGCGCCACCTTCAATAACTAGGGCCCTGCTTTGTCTTCCAGTGCGCTGTGATCTCCCTCTTCGCTAAAAGCAGCCCCAAATCTATGAACGTACTCGTTATTTTATTTCTAGATGTATGTGGGAACCAATGCAGCAAACACAGGGAATAGTGGGTTCTATGTCCCTATCCGTAACAGTTTGCAATAGCACGACCACCTCCTCCCATTATGTACCAAGTTGGGGGCATTCCCACAACATGTGCCCAAACTCTGCCCCCACAGTATTACAGCGCGGACACATTGCTGAGTTCGTATTAAAGTACTTATTGATTTTCGCAGGGGTAAGATAGGCACGATGAAGTATATAAAAATGCACTAACTGGAAGCGCGCATTCCGGGTACTCTTCCACGCGCGTTCCACTAGCCCATCCCATGCTCCCTCAGGAATCTCAGTACCCAGGTCCTCCTCCCATCGCTGCCGGAGCGTTAGTAAGGGGGTCAGTCTCTCGCTCGTCATTCGGCGATATAAGCAGGTCACTGCCTTAAAGGTGCCGGCAGCCAGGACTATATATTGACACGTTATCGATGTAGGAGGCTCACTCAGCCCCGCTTTCCAATGCGCCTGGATGGCCGCTATCAGCGCCAAGTGCAACAGATAGTCCCCTCGGGGCAAGTCGTACCGATCCCGTAATACCTCATAAGGGATCAAGGCACTATCGTCATAAAGATCTCCCATGGTAATCAGCCCCCTCTCTGCCCAACCATCCAAGGACGCCCAATTACCCCCGTGCGGTAGAGCAGCACACACCATCAGAGGGATCTCAGGAGCATAAGGTCTTACCACTTGCGCGCGCCGGTGTGCTCTGTTCCAGCAGAGCCTAAATGTCCCCATCTCCCGAGTGAGGGAAGAGGCCGAGAGCGGTAGCTGCAACAGCAGTTTGGAGAGCATCTGCTTCTCCACCTGAGTTCCCGCCACACCAACAGGAGTTCGGAGCGTCCGCGCCACCGCCTGAATGAGCCACTGCAGCTGCGCCGCTAAATAGTACGTTTCGAAATCAGGGACCGCCAGGCCACCCTCCGCTCGTGGCCTCATCAGTGTGTTAATAGCCACTCGCCGTCGTCCCCCGACCCAGATGAACCCAATCACCATCGATCGTAGTTGCTGAAAAACCGAGGCTGGGATCCAAATAGGGAGCGTCCCGAAGTAGTATAGCAGTCTGGGGAACGCTATCATCTTAAGAACATCTACCCGTCCAGCCACGGATAATGGAAGCGTACTCCAGAACGCCATACAGCCCTTAAGCGCTCTAATGGCCCTACCCATGTTACCCTCTAATAGGTCCGCTTGGCTATGATAGATACGGGTGCCCAAGTACGTCACACATTGTCGTTCCCATCGTACCCCCTGCGTAGCTGCGGGGCCCTCAGTCTGCGGTGCAGCGGGAAATAGGCAAGTCTTTGCCCAGTTCACCCGGAGTCCAGCAACCGCACTAAGATCGGCCATTAGAGACTTCGCCCCGTTAAGAGCTCCCTCCGTGTCCGACAGGAACATGAGAAGATCATCAGCATATAATGCTATATGATGAATCCGCTCACGGATACGTAGCCCAGGAAAATGCAGCCCCGACCTGGCCCGTGCCGCCAGCGGCTCCATGGCCAGGGCGAACAGCAATGGGGAAAGGGGACAGCCCTGCCTCGTTCCCCGACCCACAGTGCAAGCAGCCGATACCATTCGTCCCGTTTTGACTCGCGCCGTGGATTGTGAGTACAATAGAGAGGTCCAATCGGCGAAACCCTCCCCCAGCCCAAAGTGGCGCGTGTGTTTCTCAGTTATTGGCAGCAATTCGCCACCACTGCGCTTACCGGCTTCTCCAGGTGCCGCCTGACAGGAAAATTGGTTTGTGCCCCTTTAAGGCAGGCCTGAGATTGCGGCCCCGCCCAGCCGCCTCTTCCGGGTTCTCGGCCTCCGATCCTGGCCGCGGCTTCCTCGCGGAAAAGGTCGGTGTTGGTGATTTTACACCTCGGCCCCAAGTGTATACACAGGGATGGGTCGGCGTCTCCCTGTTAGCAGCGGAGTAACCGGAGCTGCCCCGGGCCACTCTTCCTGTGGGCCTCGCAGGATGGAGCCCGATCCAAGCTCCTGCTCCGCCTTCACGCCGCTCAGCCTTGCAGTCCCCCGATGCTGCTTCGCCCTGTCCGCTGCTGAGCCGCTCAGCTCCGCAGTCCACCGACGCTGGGATAACTGGCTGCAGCTGGTTCCTCCGGACCTTCGGACGCCGCAACTCCACTTGCTTGTTCCTCATCGATGCAGGGGTCTTCCCGGCGTCTTCCACGGCCACAGGTACGATTAACACTTCTCCTGGTAGGGGGGGGGGGGGATATGTGTTTGATCCGGGCCTTGTGCCCCTATTTAACCCCCCCAGCCGCTTGCCAACTGGCTCCCTGATTGGGGGGGCCCTAGGGCGTCAAAGCGCACATTGGTAAGATTAAATGAAGGCCATAGCACATCCTCCCTAACTGTACGGGCAGGTGGAAACGGGACTTGTGTACAACAAGTAATAATAGAAGATATGTTCACCAGGAAAAGGCAACCCCCGTTTCATCCCATAGCAACCTTGATTGTTCAATATCAGGTAACTCCCATTTGAGAGTAATCGGAAAGCCGGACATATCACGGCCACCGGGGAGCCTTTCAAGTAGCAAGATAGGTTCGCACAGAAGCATTACAGGCTTGCAAACTAAGGACCCACTTAAAGTCTTCTCGCAATTGGAACTGCTGAGAAAAACCCAATATTCATGCATAAACCCTTCTCCCAACGCTTCATATCTGCCCACTTGGTGGTGTTGTAGACAGTCCTGAAAATGAAATGTCAAAATTGGCAGTGTAATATACCCATGGATTATCCAATCAGCAATGGTAAAAGGAATTTTCTCTAGCTTTTCTATATGTAGAATAGTGTATTTTGCATCCTTACGTGCCATGATTATCTGTTGTTCGGTAAGATGGAATGGAGAAAACAGACCTATGATGTTAATGTGTTGCCAGGGCACATGACCAGAACGTAGTGTATGAAATGTCCAGCTCAACAGCATAATAGACCTAAGCTGTGACAGCCCATGTTGTAATGCAGACATGTCTTGCTAAACAATGTATACTGCTGAAGATACTATGTTACCCAAAGAGTAGATTCTAGATGATAAAGTGGTCATACCGTTGTCTACTACTGCAAGAGCCTGTTCTAAGTTAGCCCTATCATCTTCGCACAATTTTTCAGCAGCCTCCTGCTGAGAGACTTTCCATATTTCATTGTATATAGCATATAGGAAGCATTTTTTATGTGGTTTTCGAGGACCTATTAAAAAGTCCAGTAGTTCCAGGTCATCAGATAAAAGTGACAAGTGCTGTTTTACCTGAGACAATGTTGAGGTTTTTAGCAAATCAAGGAATAACTTCCCAACACTAGGTTGTCACCACCCCTGAATGTTCAGACTGCACGTACCAAATGTCAGGTCTTTTCGTAGTAAAACCCTTGAGGTTACCTAGGAATCGTTTCGTGCATCTGTTTGTGCCGAATGGCCAAACTAACCATCCCTTTCAATTGGGGTCTGATGAGTTGCATGTACAATTATGCAGCCTAGAAGCTACTGTATCCTCACTGCATGCTGTCAGTTTTTGCCAGTTTTAAAAAGGTGCAAGTATGGGAACTTCTGGTGTGTTAAAATCCTTCATCTTGGCGAGTCCAAGATATGTTGTTTGTTGCACAGTTTTGTTAAGTTATCAGGCAAGGTCTAAATAATGCCTCAGTTGGAAAAAATAATGACCATAATGTTGGAAACAAAACATTTCATCATACTTAGGTGTACCACCATATAACTCATCAGAAGAAAAAGTAGGATGCTCTAGATCTTGTAGCATTTCATGCACTGTATCAGTGTCCCAATCATCAGGACAGCACAAGGGGTAATGACATAATTTAAAGACATTTTAAACAAATGTGGAATTAGCAAGAGTTCAGTAGGACCATACACATCATATGCTACCCTATCCCAAACAATTTCATCAGGAACTGGAACAGCTGAAATGTTCACCGTGGAAAGGTCTCTTTGTTCACGGTGTGATGATGCGTGTGGTTTGAGAACCAAGTTCACCAATTGTATTGCATAGCGTTCTGGGATAAAATGTCCATTCAGACGCAGAAAACAGATCGTCAAAAAACCAATCCAAAGGACCAGGAAAAGTAATGGAATTGTAATCCAAAGATGTAACGATGGCAAAACAATGTTTGTCTTTTTCAGTCAAAGATAGAAAACACACACCTTCAGCCTGAAAGGAGTCGTCAGTGGTTTCGATGCGTCGGAAGAGAAGTCGATGAAGTAGCCAGAGGCCGCCGATCTATCTTTGGCTGCTGAGACAAGCACTCGATCTGTGGTACATTGAAGTAGACCATGTTCTTTTCAGGTTTCCAAATCGAAATCTGTGTTTTTGTACTCGTTGACTGTACAGTTGCTGTAGTTGTAGCAACAGGCAGAAGACCTACTTCGTTGTTGTTTATTATCATCTCTCGTTGGAGACAGGATGCTTCATTCGTTATTAAAGCTTCCATCTGAACTTCCTGCACGGTAGCGAGAGGAGGCAGGTAGCTACCCAGGAGCCCACGTGGCTTACTGTTGAGAATCAGCCACATAGTGTGGTTTGATCATATCAATGGAGATAAATCTTTTGTCTCTGCGACCGGTAAGGGGCGGAAGGAGTACAGTGTGGGTACCTTCAATAGCCAGGACAGGTACAGGCACTCTGTAGGATAGATGGCCCAAATTCTTTTTTCTCCACAATTCTTTCCCTCACCAGATACTCTACCTTCGGGATCCAGCCAGGCCTTGCTGGAACTACCTTCATTTCTCCAGTGGAGGTACTTCTTACTTGGACGTTGCTTTGCTCGTCCCGGAAATCGTTAAGTTCCTGTAAAACAGCGAACGCTCATTGATGTCAAATGATGTTTCCGGCGCCACTGTGCTGGGATTGTCGAGGTCTGGGACCCACCTATTTACCACCCTGGGATTTTCTCGGCATGTTGTTAAGAGCCCTCTGGACCACATATAGGTGATGGACCCAATTGAGACCCGAGCCTAGGACCCTTGCTGTTGAAGACTGCTTTGAGTCACAGTTTTTTCTCTCCAGGACCACATTTCCCTTGAGGTAGTATGGAGAAGAGAAACGCTGGGTCACACTCAAACTTCCCATGATCTTTTTGTAAGCCCTAGAGCTAAACACTGGACCCTGGTCGGAATGTAATGTGCTACTGCGTATGTCCCGATAAAGACTCACAAATCCTTTATAACAGTTCAGGCGTCAGCCAACCGCTGTGGCCATACCCACAGGAATTGAGAGCAGGAATCCACTGCTACCAAGATATACTTGTAAGCCCCATCAGATGACAAAGGGCTGCAATGATCCAAATAGACACAAGCCAACAGCTTGTTTGAAACCAGTAAAGGCGTCAGTGGTGGATGCACTACGGTGAAACCCTTCATCTGCTGGCCTTGGTCTGTGCTGCTGCAATAATGAAATTGTAGCAGTCACCCCTGCATGTGCAGAAGATGACCCTTGTGTGCAGCTAGAATTAACCCCAATCTCCGATCAGTGTTTGGTTTTACTCTATCCCCCCCCTCTCCTGAAATCTGTGCATATATTGCGTCCTGTGCATCTAGCTTGTAGGAGTATTTCAGTGGAAAGCCTTTCGGCAGGTGAATGTTGTTGCGAGCAGCATTGACTGCCACCATGATGTCTCTGTCTATACTTGTGCTAGAACGAGTTAGTAAAGCAACTGCAGCAGTACGAACTATTGCTTTAGTGGCTTCATCAGCCATGAAATTCCCTTCAACGTGAACGCCTACATGTGATGACTCAATGTGTGAATGTCACGAGTCTGCGGCAAGCAATATTTCAGCTTTTCCACCTGCTCCCAAAGCAGTTTGTGCTTTACCATGCGACCCTTTGAGTCTCTGAACCCATTCTGGCTCCAATAGTATAGGTATTCATTATATGACTGTACACAGGAATACTAATCGCACACCGAGTATGGGGAATTCAGGATCCGTATTTTCCAGTGCCAGTACTAAAGCCTTTTAGTTCTGCCAGCTGCGGCGTGCAATCACCAAGTGATTGTTTGTAGGTTTTCTCAGGTTGGAATTATCCATTACGCATGCACCTTTTACTATTGCGCATGCCCCCGAGTATTGATGCTTTGTCCCTAAGGCAGACTGGGCAGAACCATTAGTGTATATGATGTAATCCGAGCGATCTAGAGGCACTATTTCATTAGGTAGAGGGTATTCTTATTCGTACTGCAGAAAGACTTGTGGTTGCAAAGTAGAATCAAATCTGTAATCTACGTCTGTTGGGTGAGTGAGTTAGACCATTGTATACATTGTGGATGTAATGCTTTAGCGTTCAGAGAGCTTGCTCTGGTGACCGCCTCGAACGTCGTCACCGGGGTCACGACAATTATGCATTTACCCCGAGCCAGGGCTCATTCTCTCACCACCGCAGTCTGTACTGCTGTAAGGATTTTTTCAGTAGTTGCAAACCGCATTTCAGTATTGGTGTATAAATGCGAATTATATGCAATTGGTACTGTGTCACCTTCACTGAATGTGAAGTAAGTGTATCCTGATGCCCCAGCGATGACACGGATCACCACGTTCATTGTGTTTACATGTGTGTGTAGGTGTTTAGAAGCTGTCATGTCAGCTTGTATGGAACGTAAGATATTTGCATGTTCCTGTTTCCAGTGTATACCTGAGAAGATCTGGACGTATCAAATCGTAGAATGGTTTAACCCACTCTGCGTAATCTGGAATGTATGTTCTGCCAAAATTCAAGAATCGCAATATGGATTGTAGTCTTTTCAATGTTGTTAGTGGTTGAAGCAACACACAATTCTCTAAGAAATGGGACACAAGACTTTTGCCTTCACTTGACAGCTCATATCCCAGAAAGAGGACGTTGAGGTGGGCAATTTTTTATTTTTTTAAATTAAATTTATAGCCCATGTTAGCAAACACCAGTATTATGCAGTCTACTCTGGTCAAGTGTTCCAGGTGGGAGCCCGCACACAGCATTGCTCGGCGGGGGCTCCAGCTTCTGCAAACGCCGGTGAACAACGCCACCCCGCCTCATACTAGCCATTGCCTCTCCCCGCTGAGGTACCCACATGCGCAGCAGAGGCACGGCAGGTGAGTGCCGGTGCATGGAGGGACTGTGGGTCTGAGAACGCCCTTCCACTAGCCGGGGAGGAGGCAGCGCACCAGCAGCAGAAACAAAGACTACGGTCCGAGATGGCTTCCCTGAGCCTCAACTTCTCCTGCAAGAAAAACATTAGCAGGAATGCAATGATGGAGAGGAAGAACCTGATCACAGTGTGCAGGGGGCTACTGCTGGAGTGCTGCCATATCTTGAGGCAAATTTTGGGCTGATGTGAGGCCATTGTGACGAGGGGCACGAGGCCTACTTTCTGACGCCTTGATTCTGGGGTGAGTGATTTTATTCTGCATTGGAAATTCCTATAACTTTGCGGTCATTACTGTGCGGATACTATCTACTGTGGCTTTGTACATTGTTTGCCCATTGTGATTTGGTTCAAAGGGGCATGTCCAAGGCACTCTCCCCACCAAAGACCACCAGCATTAACAAAATGCTACAGAGGGCCATGGGGATTATTTAAACTGAAATTGCACTAACAGAGAGGAGACTGTCTCTGGGAGTTCGTAATAATACAAGTAAAGACGGGCCTATATCGCCAGGTCCTACCACTGTTGATACCATGGCGGACTGTAAGTTATTTATTCGATCAAATAAATAGATTATTCACAAGCTCATATACAACAATCTTTCTTATAAAATACAATACACAATGAAATATAAATAACCATGAAATACAAAGTGATAAAAATTTAAATTGCTAAAAAATGAATGAAGACTTGTAATCAATTAACATTTAAAAAAGCAGAGAAAAATTATTCAAAGATTCAATGTATTGTTACCCAGCTATGCCTTAGCCTGTTTTGTCCTCTACTTTACTTTACAGTTAGTAGCTTAGACGTAATACGCCAGGTATAAAGCAGATATCGTGATATGGCAATACTAGCCATTTTGTTAAACCTGACCTAAAAACTCGGAGTGCATCTGCTGGTCACCTAAACGATAAAATCCGGCATGGAGGTATAAGCCACTTTTTCCTGATCTGTACGTAGTAGGAACAAAAAACATATAGTGATCTAATGATTCAGGGCTAAAAGTACATGCAGGGCGTATCGTAGTTACAGTGGCCACTTCTAATGCTGTTCAGCGGTAAAGTTCCGTACCTGAATTGTAGGTAAAGTGCTCGTGCAGTTCAATTTCGTCCATTATTGACTTGAACATAAAAATACTTTTAAACTCTAAAAACCTTCCTGTTAGGGAGCCATGCTCTGCCTCAACATAGCATGAGTCCTGGGTATAAGCCCAGAACTTCGCCTTTAAAATAGGTACTGCAACCTTTGTTAAGGATTTGGGGTCTTCCCACATGGCCTTCAGTCTTAGTCTCATTAACCAGTTCCTCACCCCTCTGAACCACTTCACCCGTCCAGTTTCTTTATCTAAGTTTTGTACTTCCTCTACAGCCTCTTTTACTAAAATCTGTGTTTTGCTGAACCATACCCTGACCCAAAACAATAGAGATTTCAATTCTGTTATATGTTTGGCACTTCTTAAAATAAGATCTAGCCGGACCGGTAGAAGTGGAGTGCTATTTGGCAGTTTTTATAGGGACCTTATAAACTTGTTTTCTGACAGCTCTAAACTCTTTGTCTGGTTCAGACCCCACAGTTCTGCACCATAAAGTGCTGCCCCCAGACCTCTAGCTCGGTGTATTTCAATGGCTGGAGAAAAGGGGCGATAAACAGATTGATTTAGTTTTTTAACCACTGCTGAGTCGACATACTGTAAAGTAATAGTACTCTTTTCAATTTGGTCTGTCCAGCTCAGATTTCTATTCAGTCTGACACCTAGGTAGTCGAAGACCTTAACTTGTTCAAGCGTGGTTGAGCCCAACCTAATTTTCCCTCTGAAACTGCAATGGGGGGTTAAAGGCCATGAATTTGGTCTTTGAGCAATTTATCTCTAGACCAAGGTCAGTGCAGGCCGTTGCAAACCTGTTCAGTATATTTTGGATACCCATTGGTGTTTTTGCAATCAATACCATGGCGGACTGCTCAGAATTAGACAATGAGCCTGGTAGCACTGAGAACGTAAACCCGGTTTCCAACCCACTGGGGGCCCCAAAGAAAGCCGCCTCTCGGCCGTTTCGTACTGCCATGCGGTCCTGACAACGTTCTGCACCTACGTCCTCCCTAGCCCACACATTGACCTTAATGCAGGGGATTCACATATTTTCAGCCCACAGGGGACAATGCATAAACCTCCCTGGGCGGTGGACCTTATGGAGACTTTGGGAAAATCAAAGACCATCTACACAAAGAGCTCTCTCTAATGTCAGTACGGTTGGAAGCTATCGAAATGGCCCTAGATACTATTCTTACTCTGCAAAAGCAACCTGCTTGCCCAATACTAGAGGGAGAAGTTAGTGCTCGCGCTTCAACATCCGACTGTCAAAGAAATTTGATCAAGGCTTCGGGTGGTTTGCAACATGACTGAATAGGCAATGTATCTAGCTTTACTGCAACCAGTCATGCTATACATAGCCTTGGCAAGGGGATTGGAGCTAGGAGTACTTTGCATGTGACTAAGGTACCTGAAGTCAATACAGCCCCAATTTCCCAACTCTCCAGAGCCGTGGGAATGTGTTTATCCAAGTCTAATATCCCCACAAGAGGTAACCAGTGATTGACCTTCCTCGGGCTTGTTGTCCATAAGTTCTTGTTTTGGTTTGTGTTCCAGGTCTGCTTTAAAATCAGAGGGAGGGTAAGGATGTGCTGACTAACAAATGTTTGGACTGGTTGGCCAAGCAGAGACAATTCCCCTATCACATGCAAGGGAGATTTTGCTTACACGGAGAGGGAGTTGGCTGGGGTCGGGGACAGAGACCATTGTGGTGATTGTATTATTATTAATTTTAGATCCCCCCAGGTTGTACAGAGACTGCTTTTTGGTTCTTTCCCGCGACCCATGAGAAATGACTGGTCTATTCCCGCTGGTGTATTTTTATTACCCGCTCTGTCTTAGGGAACCAGATACCTTTGTTTATAAATTCTCTGCCAGTATTTGTACAATAAGGGACCCTACTGATCATGCAATGGGTTATACTGGTTTTAAAATACCAGTCTCGAACCATTTTGATGTCCTGGATGGTGTTGAGTGACTAGTCCCAATGGGGAATGGCCCATCCAGGACGTGTTCTTTACCAGGGAAGGCTAGGAAAGTTATTGAAGGTAACTGGGTGTATAAAGATAAAAAGGGGAGAGGCAAGGGGTCCACCTTGGTGGAAGGAAGTAGATGTGAGTTCAAAAATGTCACAATAACAATTAGGTCCAAAGCATGAGACAAAAGCGAAGTTCCAGGAGTTTTAGATAGTGGGGAAAATGCCCTCATAGGTCGTCAGGATACCCAATGGATGGATAAATATTGTTATTTTAAATCACCACGTGGGAGGCCCAAGAATACTTGTGCTCAGCTGAATTCCATGGGCCAGCTAGCTCCCCTAGCTGGTTGTAGCAACAGTGACCATTTGGGACTGCCTAACCCTGTGGACTCTTGTACAAAACTCACAGATAACTTGTCAAAAATGTTGTCTTGGAATATAGCATGGTTAAGCTCCAAGATTAATATCCCCGAATGGACTGAATTTATTGAACATATCATTTGCCTTTTCCTGGAAACTTGAGCTTTCAGACCTTTGTACCGGGCAGGTTATGTTAATTTTAGTAAAGAGGCTAATTCATATGGTGTTATGTTTCATATAGGTGCCCAATATAGGCTCAGGTAGCAACCCAACCTTTCATTTATATTTCCCCTGCCATTACACTACATAACGGTTCTTGGAACTGACCTTTTACCTAGTTACGGTAATGCCTAAATGACATGGGGTATTCTCTTAAAACTAGCCTCATTCATTATGCATGAGGATTCTTGGAATCACAGCAGGACACTGCAGGACACCATCTCCTGCATAATAACTATGTACAAGGGTCACTCCTTCCGTCATCCTAGTCCGACATGACACAGCAAGGTATATCCCCTGGTGGTATCACACTGGGTAAATAAACACCATATCTTGCTGAGGTAGTCAGAGGAGAAAAGGACTTCCATGCCGACACACTGACGCGAGACGCTGAGGTTCCTGCACGCAGACACTCCAGCTCGCAGTGGTCTGACATCCCTTGCGGGATGTCCATCTTGAGACCAAGACGGGGTCCCACAGTCTCTCACTTCAGGTAATGGGGTTGACTTTATCCTACAGGGATTCTTGGCTCTTACAACCATATACATGCTAGGTACACTTAGGTACATCTAGTTAGGGTCGCATCATAGGAGTACGCATTTTATTGTCATGTATTTTATATACTTGCCTGTATTCATTGTTCATCTTTTTACTCTGTTGGTGCTTACGATCATTTATATCTGCTTCTGTCTAATGGTTGTTTCAGCACACCTATTTTACATTAGAATGACACTGGTTCAATAAATGCTTAAATCCCCACCGTTTATTCTGTGTATCTCTCTGAGACAAAGTGAGCACGAGTGACTGAGCGAAAAGTATTGCACTGTTTCCATGATCCTGAGGGATCAGGGTTGTCATGTTCGATAGTTGCCAAGAACTATTCTCTCCTTGGTAAGAGGGGTTTCTAGGGGCACTGTGAGCTAGCTGGAATACAGGCTAACACACCCGGTAGGGGTGTCTAGAATGGGTCGGGACACCAGTCCTACAGTGTATGTTGTCTAAATGCGCAGATCCTATATAGGTTTATAGGAACTACACGACATGGCGCCGCCAACGTTGGTTTGGTACTTATTTAACAATCAAATCTGAGTAGTTCAGTCGTGCTGTTCTCAGAGACCCCTACTCACATTTCCCCAGAGACGTCTGGAGTGGGAAAGGAACAATCCGCCACAGCTGAGTAGGCATATCCTATGTATTGGCTGTAGGTTTATCAAGCTTGTAGGACAAACTGTTCCTATTTGTGCATAAAACCTTCTCAGTTTCTTTGAAACCTTCCCTTGAAAGTTTTAACTTTTTCAACAATGACTGAAGAAGCCGACGCTGCCCCAGCATTACGTGCGGGTGCAGGAGTTGAGGAAGAACTAGAAGGGGAAATTAACATTTCAGAAAATGTTAGAAATGCCATTACTCTAAAGCTAGCCGACTATGGGGTCTCAGCTAGGGGTGGGACAGTCACATTTGTGATTGAGGCTCACGAATCTTATAGAACAGAGGTATTCTATTCATGTTTTAAATTCCCACAAGCAGATGCACAATCACATACATTTCATACTATTTACCGGATCAGAGCCGCCTTTTCATAGAACTGTGACTCGACAGCACAATGAAGTCATGCGGCAATCCATATAAGAAGTGTTTCAACTAAATTAATTTTACTTGTCATTTATGAAAAGAGCATTAAATACAATGAAGATGGTTTTCCTGGAAATAGAAAGCACAGAAGGACAGCAGAGAAGGCAGAGGCCACCTTGGCACTTGCTAAGGTCAAAGAAAAGCCTTTAAGTTAAAACCCCAGGGACCCTTAAACCAGAAGGGCTTAATCATGAAACTGGTTTCTGCAAAACACATATTACATTAAATACAGATCCACTGTAATCGTTTCTTCAACTTCTGTGTTTTGTGTTCTGTGTGCCTCTTTGCTACCCTTAGGCGATGGGGCAGCAGGAGAGTACTTTGAGGATCGCTGCAGGTGGGTTGAAAGAGAACACAGGCTTCAGTGGCACTTGGAACTGAAGGGACCCGTAGAAAACTAATGAGCAGCAGTGCGTCTGCATTCCCACGGTCATTGGAAGACATTGCTAGAGCCTGAACGGTGACCTCAATGTTATTTTGAGAAGTTTGGATTTAACTTCTGAGAGCAAGAAATGTTGACACCAAGTGGTTTGGGTCTTATTTGTGAGAATGGTCTCAGAAAAGAGGTAAGCGTCATTATGTAATCAAATGGATTTGGAACACAGGGCGAGGGATTGGGCGAGTCCTTCCATGTTTTCCTTCACCCTACTCTGTCCATTACCCCAATTTATAACGAAACACTCCCAGCATCTTACTCTCTCCCTAACCCTGATACACCCAAGTAATTGTTCTTACTGCTGGAAGGCGAAGGTAGTTGACATGAAGTCAAATCGTCATGGTGAAATGTTGCTAAGAGGTTTATCAGAACATTGGAATGCTGGGAGCTCCACTGCAAACAATGGAGTGCTCCGGGCACTAATTGCCGGTAGAAGCCCGGAGCATCACCATTCCAATGTTTGTTCACAGCTGTTGCTGTTAACGAAGGCCTCATGGAGCTCAAGGGGATTTCAACCCCCTCGGTCTCCGTGAGACCTTTATTTCACAAATTAGAACATTCTGCCCTTTAAGGGCAGAAGTCTGATTGCCTTAAAGCCCTCCGTAGCAGGTTCTACCGGCCATTAAAGGCTCGCTCCCTTCTTAAAGGGATCGCCTTCGGCTCGGGCCCTTAACGATGGAGCGGGCCTTTAATGGCCGATAGAGCCCGCTACGACGGGCTCTAAGGCTATATTAAACATGTACCGGGAGGAGGTCCGCCTGTAACTGACTCCCCGCACAGAGACTTACTGTCTGGGAGTGCGCACCTACTGCCACAATGTAATTGCCTGCCTTAGCCCAGTGAACACCAGCTTAAATGTTAAAACAATCAAATTTCTCAAGGCGGTTGCGCTCAAACTGGGCTCGTTGTGGAAGAGGTGTGGCGCAGCGGCCAGGGTGCCTGACTCCGGACCACGGGGTTCACGGTTCGATCCCCGGTGCCGGCGGCAGGTTAGCCCAGCACCATGTGACTCTGGGCAATAGCTTGCTTAATCTTCCCGAGGGCCCCCAGCGCCGGGACACCGCTCCGGAGGTAGCTGTGCGCTTTACAAATGCTGGTATTTATTTACAGAGTCTAGAGGCAAATTTTAATGTGCTATCCACAGTTTTTCATGTTCTCTTTAACTTGTCTTGATCTACACTGATGATTCTAACTGTATTTTAACTCAGCTTCAGTTAAAACCTGTGGGGTACTGGGGGTTCACGTCATGTAGGTGGCTCATTTTACAATATTAATACATATTTTATGTAATATCAATTTTCTTCTAAAAGAATTAACACCAGAATGATTTTTAATGAGAAATGCATTGTAAAGATTTTAACTAACTGTACAATAAACTCAAATAAACAAACCTGGACTCCCCGCAGTCAGCGTTCCAATTTAAAATAATAACAACGGTCCAAATTTACGACCTCTCATCAACTCAAATGGAGATTTCCCTATAACAGTGTTGGACGTGGGGCGATACGACCAAATCAACTCACTCACAGCTTTCTTCCATTCTCTTCAATTATTCAAAGTCAATTCCATACCTTCCTTAAGTGTCTTATTCCATCTCTCAACTAAACCATTACTCTGTCGATAATAAGACAAATGCTCAATCCCAAACTATTTCAAAACTTCTTTCATATCTTACGACACAAACTGAACCCGGTTGTCAGAAACCAAGATTTCCAGAACTACTTCTCTATTGAATAACTCATTCAGAAAATCAACCACAACCTCTGTATCAACTCATACGGTGAACTTCACTCAGGTCACCGAGAAAAATAGTCAGCCACATCCAAAGCATACTTAGAAGTTTTCCTAAACACATACATTGGACCAGTAAAGTCAATGGCAACTTTCTTCCAAGGTCCCTCAGACTTATCAGACACCATCAGCGGGTAACTTACTATTTTTTGAGACTTGCCACTCCAGACACATGGTATGCACTCCTGTATAGTAAACACCACTCCACTTTAAGATCTATACTGGGCCACCAATACTCTGTTCTTTTGCACCTTTTGGTGGCACTCACCCCCAGGTGTCCCTCATGGGCAAGCTCAACTGTGAAACCTTAAAATCTGAATCTCTCGTTTTCTAATTTAGCTGTGCTTCATCTATGCTTACCTTTGACCTGTTTTCAGCCTGACTCTACCCTTGACACCACACTTGCATAAACATTAGGTCACGAATCTAAAGTTGAGACATTGTAGGCTGCGTAGACATGCAAAGTCAGCACAAAAGAACAGCTGATGTCTACACTGTGGGTTTCGTGTGTGTTTTAAACAATGGTAAAGCCTTAGATAAAGTTTGTTCAGATAAGCCTATCTTGTTGTGCAGCCTCAAAGACGCGACAGTTACACAAGGCACCAAGACTGTCGATTCTTGCCTTGCCTTATTTGTGTGTTCTTTCCAAAGTCCTATTTACCTCTGGGCGTTCCTAGTCTGTGATTTTCCTTATATAAACCCATGTAACCATCGTTCAGTGTGCTTTTATCCTTGGGTATCTTGATGGTACTTGTCGGATGGAGACTCATTCATGAATGATTAAACTATCCTTGGTTTGTACTTCGCTCCACTGTTGATTCCTCCTTACTTGATAAGGACCCGTGGCAAGAGTGGTGACCCTGCACCAAGCAGATTAAATTAATCTGCTCCACAAATTGGCGCCCGAACGTGGGTCCCCATCAAAGGCTTGCAGTCTGACCAGGGGAGGAGATCAGGTCGGTAAGACGAACTTCGCTGAGGAGCGCACCACCTGATGAGATTAGTGTTGCTCGTGGGCCAAGGTGATTTTTCAGCTCTCAAACTCTGATCTTCCTGGCGGCTGCTAGCCTTGACTGGGGCCTTCGGACGGGCATTTTTTTTGGAGCAGGGAGGATTGACAGGTGGGAGTTGAAGACTACGCATGAGGTAAATCTGTATTGAACCGGTTCATTTGTTCATTTGGTTAGGATCTGTTTGATCTTTGCTTGACTTGGTATTTGTCTTGACTTGGTATTTGTTTGGTAATCCGTTCGGAATCTGCTTGGAATTTTGAAACCTAGGATCTGTTTGGTATTTTGAAACCTAAGCTTTGTTTTGAGACTTGCTATTTGTTTTGACTAACATTTTTTCTTACAGGTAAATATGAGAATATTTTTTATTTCTCTCCGTTTTATAAGTTTTTTATATCTTATATAACATACTTGTACTTAGTACGCCTTGGAAGTTTTGTTGTTACTGCTGCAACAAGCAGAGCATTTTGGAAGCAAGTCAGCCGGCGCCACCAGAAGGTACGCCGAATTCTGAGATGTACATCAAATATGGTATTTGTCCCATCATGTATAATGCATTGTGGAACAAATATACAAAAGGGGATCCCCAGTTAGAATGGCCAGTAGAGGGAACCATGGACCCTCACAAACTCGAGTATTTAGAGAAACAATTGTTTTAAAAAAAAAAAAGGAAACGGGTTAAGCCAGCTATGTTTGACACTTTGCGTATGTAGAGGAAAGAAGTGAAGGAGCGGCAGCTCAAGGCAGAGAAGGTACAAAGGAAACCGGAAAGGAAAACAGAGTATCAGAAGTATAAGGAATTTAAGGATAAGGAAGTTCAGGAGAAAAAAGAATGTTTTAATACGGAGCATAGATTCTTAACATCTAAGGAATATATAGTTAGACCAACTGTAGCAGTTCAGGTCCACCAAGAAGATGTGGATTCAGATATTGATGGGTTGTTGATAGAACGACCCCCACCCCCATATGTACCTTTAACACCTCTTCCCCCAGGACCACCGAATGTTGCACCCCTGTACTCCCGGTTCCCCTCCTTTGCCCGCAGTTGTCCAACCCCCTATTTTCCAACTAGTACCAGTACATTCTTTGCCCCCCCCCCCATCTCAGGCCACTGCACCCCCACCCCAAGCCTCTGTGCCTCCACCTCAGGCCACTGCATTTGAAATGACTAATGATTCTGTGCTTCCTGCATCTGTCCTGACCCCTCGAGTCCTTCGCTCTACTGTACCTCAGTTTCATCAGAACGCAATAAGGTTGACAGTACTGAAGTGGTTAAGTGATCTAGAAATGAAAGTAGAAGAAATGATAGATCAGATTCAGGATTTCTCTGAGGGCGAGCTTCTTTGTCTTATAAATAAGCTTTCTCATCAATTTATGGTTCAATGGGAGATGACTACAGGACAAAATGGCCCAGATGATGTTAGAGCTATTAATCGACAATGTCAGATAGGGGCCTTCCCTGTAAGTAGAGTTAATAATGCTATAGCAATGATAATTGGATACCGTAATGAACTCTCTTCCTCTCCTCGAATAAGACCTATGAGGGAAGCTGCGCCACAGTTCATTCCTGGAAGAGGGAATGCAGATAATGATGACCCTAATAATCCCAATGCTAGAGCCCATTTTTTGTATAATTGGATATATACGCCCTGGAAAAGGACGGATGTACTTACTCTAAAGGCCTCCTACCAGACATACGGAAAAATCCTAGAGGATTTTATGATGTTGTACAGGCAGCCATTGATTCTTGTATCATGACTTTAGTAGCAGATATTGATTTTTTTTTTGGCATGATCTTGCCACCAGATATGTGGCGACTCACCCGGAAATAGGATCATGTTGTTGAGTTAGGAGATTGGACTGCCATAGTAGCAGCTGATAGGGATGGGAAACCTGGTCAGAAACCTAATCAGCTCATACTGGACCTCCCTGGCAACACACTAACTTATATAAAGACGATAATTCTGGCATGGAAAATATATTGGACACACCTTACTGCTTGTAGACAAAAACAGGGAGAGGCCGTCCCTGATTTCTTTACTCGCTTTGAGGAAGTTTCCTCTAATGTATCTAATAGCCCTATTCTTCCTGTCCTTAAAAGAGGGGATGGAATACAGGATAAAAGTTTATCAATTTTTTATTGATTTGAGAGAAAGTAACAAGATAATAGTCCCTCAATATCTCGTTGTTTTTCAGGCAAAAGTTAATACACCTGTGGGATTTTCTGGCATCCCTGTTCAAAGCCCTATTTCACAACAACTGAATGTTAGTACAAGGGTCTCCAACATTTTCTGCAACAAAAGTCACCAGTGATGAAAAAGTGACCACCTCATCCAAGAGTATCAGTAGTGATCACATCAGTGCATTAGCCAGGGTTTTAAATAGTAAAAAAAAAAAAAGAGGCTTTGACAATTTGAACTGAAATATTACATGGGTACTAGATACAAACAATAGCTGCAATACTCCTTTGCGCCAAGATATAATTATGAGTAATAAATATCTCCAACTGAAATAATAGCTGCAAGTACATTTTCAAAATGTCAATTATTTTTCTGTAGACATCAGTTTATGTGTTGTGAAAATACAAAAGAAATGTTGTCTTGAATGTATTAGTTTTGTTTTTTAAAATACAGGTTGGACTGCACACAGGAGAGCTACTCACAGGTACCTGGTGATCTATTGGTAGCTCACGAGCCACTCATTGGAGACATAGCAATGCAGCAGAAGGTTGCAAACAGACTACAGTGAAATTATTGCATCACTTAGCCTCCTTGGGACAAAGTATCTCTTTTCCAATTAGAGTATTATCAACAGAAGGTTACCTATTTAGGTCTCCTCCTGTCGAAGGGGGTAAGACGCTACACCAACATAGGATATAATTGGTGCAGAATTTGCAGAAACCACTGACTCAATCTAATATCTGTGTGTTTATTACCAAATTTTTCATTGATTACAAAACCCCTGCTTGCTTTAATATTAAAGCACGTATGCATGCTGCTTCCTTGGACTAATCAGTGTAAAGCTGTCTTTTTGTAATTGGAAAAAAAAATGCTTTATGTAATGTTCCTGCTTTAGGTAAAACCTGATTATTACAAATTTGTGCATGTAAAAGATGGTTGCAGCTTGGCACGGTCCCATGTAGGAAGGAATAGGTCATGTGCATATTTCTCCTCCACATTGGACCCCACTGCGATAAAGCAATCTGAAATGTATATTTAAGGTCACAATTTGACAGTTATGGTACCACATTTAGTGGATATCTAAAAAAAAAAATTCAGACCCAGCACCTGACCAGTGCGATATTAACAGGGTATGAGTTGACACTTTTTGCTCCAAACATCACTCTGAAATGCTGTAACATTTTGAATCCAACCACAGTACTGCCCCTTTCTGAGTCCCAACAAGATGAGAAGCATGATTGCATATTTATTCCTGAGAAGGAGACTAAGGGACGGGTAGACCTAACAGATACCCCTATATCTGACCCACCAGGGGAACTGTCCGTGGATGGTGCAGGTTACAAACTACCTGATGGCTCTAGTACAGCGGCCTATACAGTTACTCCCTTGAAATCTGTGGTTGAGTTATGTAAAATACAACAAATGTCAGAGCAATCTATGGAGCTGATAGCTTTGACTAGAACCTATGAATTAAGTAAAGATTTGACTGTAAATATCAATATATATGCCTTTGGAGTTGCCGACTCATTCGGACAACTCACAAAAGAGGACTTTTTTATTTTGCATAGTGATAAGATACAGTATGGGGAATGAATAGTAAAGATACTGGATACCTTGATGTTACCAAAAAGGGTTGCTCTTGTTAAATGTTTTGTCCACAAGAAAATTATAGATGAGGTAATACAGGGAAATATTTTTGCTAATGAAACAGCTAAACGATCAGCCTATTTAGAGTATAGTTTAATGTATATTGAAGGGACAGTTAGATGGACACCAGAAGTAACTATGTTTAATCAGACCCTAGATTGCATTAGGGAAGTACAGGACGAAGCTACAGAGGAAGAGAAGGAACAGTGTAAAAGATATGGGTGTCAGGATGCAACAGGATGTTGGATAGATCTGTCAGGAAAGCAAAGATGAATGCTTCCAAATTATTATGTGAATGCTATTGTTACCATGGGCCACAGTTCAGCCCACATCAGTGCTAAAGGAATAGTGGCCATGTCAGATCATGTATAGTTCAATAATCTGATTCCCAGGGTGGCAAAGTTCTATGTCAAGAGGTGCATGATGTGCCATACTTATAGCACAGGAAAAGGTACCCCGTTTCAACAGGAGATTTTGCACCCCCAGATCTGCCCTTTGAAGGTCTTGCAACCAGTTGAGATGGTTATGGGGAGGCCAGCAAAATGTATAGGGTGTACCAAGATTAAGGACAATCTGACATTGAATTTACCATTCTTGTTGATTATTGTGTTGACTAAAGATTTGCATTTGATCCATTCACAGGTGAAGGCCAGTCTCTCTCCCAGTCTTAAAGGTCCAGGTCACAAGCTGAGGCCTAGAGACTAGTGTCTTTACCCAACAGTTTCAGAGGCCAGTGCAAGTTCTCTTCACCACCCAGACTGCTGTTAAGTGCACAGGGCACAGACAGTGGATTCATGCCAGTGATGTGGAGAAAGCAAGCGCCACTTCCTTTGCCATATGATCAGTGGATAACGAGGAATACCTGACTTTTAATGCAATCAGATCTCTCAGCAAGTGCCTTTTGGAGATGGTGATCTTTTGAAACATGGTGAAGTGGTCTCATTGGAACAATAACTTGCTGCCATCATGCCTGACCCAGATGAACAGATTCTGTTTGAACATCCTGACATTGTTCAGCCCTGATACAAAATGCGGCCAAGGGCCAAAAGAACTATAGACTTTGATTAAAGAAACTATCTCTGGAGAGGTAGCAACCCATGCCGGTGGTCAAGACCGCCAACGTCCGGACCGGTACATAAGCTTGCCAGTGAGGATTGAAGCAAAAGACACTGGGGACTTAATGCTCTCTGATAGTGTAGTGAGGGAATTTTGGGAGAACTGAGAATACATTGCTCGGTTTCTGGCTGATCGTTACGCTACTCTTTGTTACCTTGGCAATCGAACAACAAATACTACAGTAAGAGGAAGGAAGGTTAAGAAACATACAGGTTGAATATAAAAGATCAGTATAGGGAATAGTGTTAGGTGTTCTTCTGAAATAGGTATTTGTATATAGATTAGGTTGAAATGGGTAGAGTTGTCGATCTGTCATTAAGGCCCTTTGGGAAGGTGTTTTTGACCTATTTGGAGGAATAGAAGTACTTGCCCCGAATGCCCCTGCTAAAAACTGACAATTTTGGATTAAAAAGAGAAAAATAGGGATATTTGTATGTTTTCTATTGTTAATATTGGGATTTTTGGATCTATTTTTGGAGACTTGAAACATATAACCCTGTTCATAGCCTAGTGCCCCCTACTCCTACCGCATCTGAACATTATCACTTCACCTTGTCCTCTCTTAAGTATTCACACTGCCAAATATATAAGCACAATACATTTGTTCAATATTTGCATAAAACGCCCTTAATGTTAATTGAGCCATCTTTCTAACTTGCTGCTGCTGCATTCAATGTGCCCCTATGATATGCACCACTTGCATAAATATTTGTAGTAGTATTAAACCTTCCACAGTCAATGTTCATGAATTAAATAGAGAAATGATGGTACAACTTGAAATTAATGAAATAATGAAAATCGAGATATAAATTAATACGTGTACCTCTAAGAATAGATTCAGCACAGCTGAAAAGGAAGGATTGTGAAACCTTAAAATCTGAATCTCTCGTTTTCTAATTTAGCTGTGCTTCATCTATGCTTACCTTTGACCTGTTTTCAGCCTGACTCTACCCTTGACACCACACTTGCATAAACATTAGGTCACGAATCTAAAGTTGAGACATTGTAGGCTGCGTAGACATGCAAAGTCAGCACAAAAGAACAGCTGATGTCTACACTGTGGGTTTCGTGTGTGTTTTAAACAATGGTAAAGCCTTAGATAAAGTTTGTTCAGATAAGCCTATCTTGTTGTGCAGCCTCAAAGACGCGACAGTTACACAAGGCACAGAGACTGTCGATTCTTGCCTTGCCTTATTTGTGTGTTCTTTCCAAAGTCCTATTTATCTCTGGGCGTTCCTAGTCTGTGATTTTCCTTATATAAACCCATGTAACCATCGTTCAGTGTGCTTTTATCCTTGGGTATCTTGATGGTACTTGTCGGATGGAGACCCATTTATGAATGATTAAACTATCCATGGTTTGTACTTCGCTCCACTGTTGATTCCTCCTTACTTGATAAGGACCCGTGGCAAGAGTGGTGACCCTGCACCAAGCAGATTAAAATTAATCAGCTCCACACAACAATACGGTTCCTCTACACCTTCAGCACCACCAACAACTCCCCTCGATACAAAATATCTGGTCTAGAGACATAAGCGATGGTAACTTCCCTTCCATCACGAATCTGCAATAATACCGCACCCAACACAACTAGCATCTTTATTAATGATGATAGTGTCCTCAATATCAAATGGTTTAAGCGTAGGAGCAGATGCAATGTTTACCTTCAGCTCTCCAAACTCCTTTTCACACCACACAAACCTCTCACTCTTTGACATAGGTTTCCTCATGCACTTGGTCTTGTCAGAAAATATGGGAATGAAACATGAATAATTCTCTGCCGAACCCAAAAATGATCTCAACTGATCCTTATTTACCGGGGAATTCGCTTTTTCTATAGCAGAGATTAATTTAATTTTAGGGGAAATCTCTTTTTTATCGATTCAATGTCCCAAAAATAGCACACCATCCACTCTCATCTTGCATTTCTCCCTCCTGATCATTAACCACTCCTCTGTAAGATTTCCAAGACCCCCCTCAGAGTATGGCCATGCTTCTTCTTATCCTTCCCAAATACAAGAATGTCATCTTGGAAATAAGTAAAATGAGAAATCCCCTTAAACATATGATGCATCGCCCGCTGAAACAAAGCTGAAGCAGAGGCTAATCCAAATGGCATACGCTTGAACCTGTAGGCACCCTCTGGAGTGACAAATTAGATTAAAGGTCTAGACTCCAGGTGTAGTAATATTTGATGGTACCCTGAAAACAGATCTAAAGTAGAAAACACCTTGGGCCTCCTTCGTAGTGGTTAGCATTTCCCCAATATTAGGGCAAAAGATGCCTGTCCACCCAGATAGCAGCATTAAGATCACACAAATCTACACATAAGCGCAAATCACCATTGCTTTTCTTGGCCAACACCACTGGAGCCAACCAGTCTGACGTTTCTATTTCCTCTATTTTCCCCTTGTCACTTAGGTTGATGTGGAAGTGTGTGCATGGTGGAAACATGCTGAGTGCATGCGAGAGTGCAAGATATACACTACACAGAAGGAGCAGTGTGGAACCGTGTACTCATGGTAAATGTGTGCGCTGGCAGAGGGTGTTTAAAGTCACCCTCTGATGCAGTACAGAGAGACTGTAGTGTTGGACAGTGTCTGCAGACTCAGTGTGTGTGCTACATGTGGGAATGCTGGTGTTAGCATGGTACATGGGCATAATCTGCTGTGAATGTATTCTGAGTGCAGACGTGCCTGCACTGGTACATTACAAGGAGGATCTTGGGTTCTATTTTGGGAAGCCCAGGCCTGCCTAATGTTAACATGAGGAGTGGCTGGGGCAAGCACTAGGTGAGGGGGGGGGGGGCAGGCTCCTCCTGTGCATTTTAAATGACTCTTTGATTCAGTGACAGATCACAAGGAGGGGGCCTGGATATATCTCACGAAGAGGAAGATGGGGCTGATAAGAGAATCATAAAGGGTAGAGCTGAGGGTACAGGATTAGCTTGTGATGCACATATTACTATGCAAAAAACAATGTGGACGAACCCTCAAAAAGGAAAGTCAGGACTCACTGTTGTAATGAACAGTGCCAATGAAACCATTAGGTTTTATAAAAGACCCCTCACACACCAACCTAGTTGGTGTCATGCTTCATCATTGGGGTCCCAACCGGGTGGCCGAATGCCCCCCGGTTGTGCTACGACGCCTGATTACAGCAGAGCTGGTGTGGTGTATTATAGTGTGAAGTGGTGAGGTGAAAGTTTAAAAGTATCTCTGGGAATCCTTGCCTTATGTGTTTTATTAATGGCGGCCCAGGGTACGGTTAAAAGCATATGACGCAACTACTAGAGTGGATTCCACTCTTAGTTGTCAGGGAATATGGTCTACATGTTTCAGCCCTAGAAAAAGATGGATGGGCTTTCGTCAGGACCAAGTGAAAAAGAAGAACGTGAGTGGCAAAAAATAATGCCACGTGAAAAGTGAATATACAACACACGCGCTAAGGTGTGTTGTAGGTGCTCAGTGGTGTTGTTAATACTCACGAACCCACTGTAAAAACACTGAATAGGAGTGTTGGCAGGAAAATCAGGGTCCGGGAGGGGTACCGTCTGTAGTCACACATTCGTCAAGACGCGTAGCGCGCTACAACCTATATCGGCTCCCGTGATCCTGGCTGCTGTAATCAGGCGTCGTAGCACAACCTGGGGGCATTCGGCCACCCGGTTGGGACCCCAATGATGAAGCATGACACCAACTAGGTTGGTGTGTGAGGGGTCTTTTATAAAACCTAATGGTTTCATTGGCACTGTTCATTATAACAGTGAGTCCTGACTTTCCAATTTGAGTCCACATTGTTTTTTGCATTCATCCGAACTGGGGATAGGGACGTTCCCCATTATTTCCTCGCTCTCTCCTTGATTAAAGACGCACATATTACTATGACTGACATCCAGGTATGAACTCTGGTCACTCCCATGAATCTTGTGGGTTAATCAGCTTCGGAGTCCTGTCTGCTGTGACAGACATTCTTCAGGAGAAAGAAGGGGAGAGATGTCCATTTAAAAGAAGCAAAACCCCAACATAAAACTTCAAAGGTTCAGACCCTAAATCACATTTTGTGTCTGGAAAAGAACCATAAGTAGGGGAGTTTGAGACCCCTTTACTTTGTCATCTGCTGAGCAGCCATCTGGGTTGCATGAGGAGGGAAAGCTCTGCAAGATTTCTGCCTGTGACCAGGACTAGCCTGCTAGGTGAGGGAACATTACCCGGGGAAACCAAGACAATCTGCCCTGGAGTCTGGAGCATCAGCACCTGCCTGCTTGCCAAGACCAGTGTGCCTGTGAGGGAGAGGAGCGTGTTGGAGGGAGCAGGATCCAGAGAGGAGCCTAGACGTGTGGGGCTCCCGAGCGAGGTGTGAGGAACTGTGCTGCACCGATCAGGCCGTTGCCCATGTGCCACGTTGGGAAGTTTGGTGGCCCCATATGGCAGGGGGGGGCTGCCGTGCACCAATGACAGTGCTGCATCAATTGGGCCATTGCCCGCGTGCAGAGTTGCAGAAGTTAACAACCCTGTATGCCAGGAGGTACTGCGGTGTGCCAAGGAACTGTGTCGCATCGATCAGCCCATCGCTTGTGTGCGGGAGGTTGACGCGACCCCAGATGCCAGGAGATGCCGCAGGACGCGCAACCAGCATGACCCAACAGTGAGGTTCATCGGAGTGACCCGTAAGCCAGGAAGGGGCGCTCAAAGTGTTGCCCGTGACCCAAAACTGCTGCTACAACCAAGACAAGGGAGGCTTTGTATACGACACGGCATGAGGACAGAGGAGACACCATTGGAGCCCCGCCAGAGTTAGGAGACTGCCCATATCCCCGAGCAAGGAAGAAAAAGACTTACTGCGTGTGGCTGGAGTCAGAGCAAATCCGATCGTCAGGACGTTGGTAAGCGCGGTTCAGGAAAGAGAGCCAGTACCTGCCACATATGCACCCTGACTTTTCTGATCCGGGCCAGGACCGCACTGCACAGCCGTCATGTTCGTACTGCCAGAGTGGGTAAGCTAAGAACTGGGCCTACGAGGCCCCGGGGGATACACCGTCTTTGTTTTTTTGCACGCTACTTGACTCTAAATGACTACACCTAGTTGACTGAGTCCGAGAGGGAGAAACCCTGTGAACAGGGCCTAGTAGTTTACACTCCCTGGATGTTGCCACATGTGAATGGGGAATAACAGCACACCCATTGCATGGGAAATTAGTACTCCCTTGGGGGTACGGGGGTAAGCCTGACAACTACTAGGGTGCCTGCCTCAAGGGGGAATCTGTTATTGCCTTTTGAATGCGGTTTATACCTTTGCATGTGTAGAATTATAATTAAGACACTTCTTTTATACATATTTTCATTGAATCAAACAAAATAATAACTTCCAAGTATACTTGCCAAAAACATTTTCTATAGACCATACATAGCCTCATTAGAAAGTATACCTCTAGCCAACCACAGCCAACCCTCGCCAGATCAATATAAATCAAGAGAAAGAGTCAAGAAACCCCTCAGCTGCTGAGGCTGGCCTTTTATCAATGTTTGGGGCACTTCGCATTTACGCCTTCATAACTTTTATCCCAAAAAAAGAATCCAGGCCAAATTGGTGTCCTTTCTTCCCAAATATTGGGAGTTCTAAAGACACCCCGGGTTGTGAATTTCCATGGAGGGAAAATAGGTAAAATGCAGCAAAAAATGTGGGAAAAATGGGAAACAATACTGTGGAAGAAAACATGTTTTTTTCCTAAACATGGCAGCAACAAAATGTTTGCTGTGCTGAGATTACCATCTTTCCACCAACTTGCAAAGAAGACCCTGCAAGAAGACCCAGAAATGGTTAAAAAAACATTTATCACAGTTTTTGCATTTTTTTTAAAGTGATAGTCCGTTTCTTTTTATTTTATGTTGTTTCAAACAGGTGAAAAATCCATGGGTGAACCCGGAAAGATGTACAAAAATTCTTAATTCAGCAAGGGGGTATATGTGTACATTGCTCATGGTTTTCCCAAAGAAACTAACCGCTGAAATCAAAAATTGTGTTAGAAAAAACAGGAAAATAGAAATAGCTAACAAAGGCTGTTTTACAAAAGTGATATACCGTAACGTCTGTCGGACTCCACTGGTTGCCGGGGTATATAATGTTGGTTGGTCCAAAAACATGCAATACCCAGAGCCCCCAAATTAGCTGCGGCTTATAATCATTATTCATTGTATACCAACTATGTTTCAATTCATATGGTAGAAATTAATGAATGAAAAACGTGAATGAAGGCACATTGTCCACTTTGCGGCAGTATCTCTCGAGCACAAAACGATGCTTGGGGCAGACTTATGTTCTCCGAATTATTGATTAAAGAGAAAGCAGGCTGCTCTATAAGTGTGGTTTGTTTCCACCTTTGTTTACTGAGATATCTGTGCACTTAGCATGATGCAACTTTGCGGCCAACATCATATAAAGTACTAATGTCCAGTCATCCAAGCCACTGACATGGGTCACATTCCTATAAGTGTCACCAAAGGATCACCTGGTAAAGGATACCCCCGGAACATCCTTAATTTACAACTTGCCTCCAGTACACATCCAGAACCGAAGAGGACCATTCAAATGCAATTCGCAATAAGGGCTATGTAATGAAGTTATTGAAGCACAGACCATCACCAAATGCTAAGAAGATTTATGTATTCAGCCTGCCGGGACATGATCCTTCTCTGCCAGCCAAAATCCAACTACCAAGGAAAGAACTCTCACACTCAGGGAAGAACAAAAGAATGCTCATGTAGGAAAGTTCTTTCCTAGACTTAAAGACTTAACACATCCCTTCACTTTCTACTATTAACAAGGAACAACGAAAAATGTTACAAGCATTACAATATCAAATAAACATCAAAAAGTAGCAGAAAAAAAACAAAGAATCATTATTAAAATATTCTAAATCTACAGGCGGCCTAAAGAAAATAAAGTCAATCATGAACATAATCTTCTAAATATACAGGAGGCCTAAGTAGCCTCTGAACACAACTCCCCTCAGCATCACAACCCAACTTGGTATTTTTTGCACACGCCTTGTGCACTCTAAAGAAGTAGAATCACCACCACCATCAACTCTCACATTTCCCACTCTTCGCTACTTCAGCTTTTCAAATCATTATCACCCATTAACATTTAAGCGCTGCACTCATCAACCTTCAACATCTCTGCAAATGCCACGTTTTTAAGATAGAGCAACTCTTCTCCGGTTCCATTTGTCATATTTTTCCAACACAATATGCCATTCAAGAACTTTCTTCACCTTAAATGGGACCCAAAATGTATACAACCCAGATTATATGCGTCCACTTTTGACTTTCACCTAGTCACCCACTTCAATAGAACACCATTTGTTTTCCTTTTCACAGTGTGATCTCTATCATTACCATTCAATTCTAGGCGACACAACCAATTTGGAACACCACCAAACTCTTGTTGACTCAACCAATTCGGACTCTAGAGAGGAGAACAAAACCTCTACACTCCCTTCTATATATATTTGGGTGTAACTCCAGGATTAGACAAACAAAAATTGTACAACAAATATTTGGAGGAGCCGACATCCTAGAGACAGTATTCTTTTTTAATCTTCGATATTATTTGCTTTCGTCATTAGTAAAACATATACAAAAACCATCATGACTGATAATCAATTGATATACAACATTACTTCAAACGTTTTTTATGATACATAAATGTATATAAAGGCCACCACCTCACCATCAATAACACATCACATAGTGAATCAATCATACCTACTTCATTCTCTGCACATACAAAACATCACACTACTAAAAAAACACAATGGAAGTTTGCCAGAGTGACTCATACTTAGATCATGCTACAATATAGGTTCAAATAAATTCGTTTTAGACAGCTAAACAGAAAGAAGAAGAATGTTATGCTATGATAGATAATAATGCAAACATTGATACATATGTGATTTTAAACTTTCATCAGTCAAGCAACAATACTGTTTCCATTTGTCCAGCAGAGTAGCGCCCTTTATATTTTTATTGGTCGGGTGACAATATTGTTTCCATATATTCAGCAGAATAGCGCCTTCCCATTTATTCAGCAGAATAGCAACCAGTCAGTGCCCAAGTGTAAGCAGAATAATAAGGAAATAAAACCCAAAGTGGTGTGAGATAAGATTTCCCGTCTGGGTCTCACACTGATAGAAAAAAGGTAAATAGGGGCTGACATAAAATAGACATACCTAGTCTATTACCCCAGATGGAACAACTGTGGTGGAGAAAGGACCTACAGGTCTCTGTCCATATGGAAGTAAGGACTTGGGAACAAATCACAAAGGGAAATATGACAGCACTGGTCAATGAACATATAAGAAAAAGAGAAACAAGATTAATGTTTGAATGAAGTCTAGTGAAATATGACCGCAGTCATAAAACCCCTGGAATGAAAAAGGTCGACATTGCCCTGCACTTACCCAAAGTGTCACTAATAAGGTCTTCAAAGTCAAAAGTGTAATCCAAGGATTCAAAAGAGGCCAAAATATTCTTCAGAACGATGGCTAACGAATCTTCACACAATTATAGTGGGTACATCACAGTGTTTGGACAATACAGCTGGAAAAAGACCTGGAATATTTTGGCCTCTTTTGAATCCTCAACAGGAAATGACGACATCCTTAATCTTGGCAGCATCATAATACTGATGAACCAGATTCCAGAACTTCATTTCGTTAACACAAATCAAGGGCACCAGAGTGACTCAACAAAGATCACCTGGGGCTCACTGGACATGGCCGATAAGGTACAGTGTGAAAGCAAAAACTTTCTGGAATGGGGCATAATCATGGAAAGATACTCAGAACTAGGGTATTTTTATTGGTCAGGTGACAATATTGTTTCCATATATTCAGCAGAATAGCGCCTTCCCATTTATTCAGCAGAATAGCAACCAGTCAGTGCCCAAGTGTAAGCAGAATAATATGGAAATAAAACCCAAAGTGGTGTGAGATAAGATTTCCCGTCTGTGTCTCACACGGATAGAAAAAAGGTAAATAGGGGCTGACATAAAATAGACATACCTAGGGCCAGATGTACGACACTTTTTAGCGTGCGCAAACGGGTCTTAGACCTGTTTGCGCATGCTGAAAAGCGTGGGCCCATGTACAAACAGTATTTTGCGACTCGCGAATAAATTGCGACTCGCAAAATACAGTTTTGCAACTCGCTATTAGGAAGGGGCGTTCCCTTCCTAATAGCGACCGCAACACCATGTATGAATGTTTTGCAACCGCAATTGCGGTCGCAAAACACTCGGAAATTACCACCCTCTTCAAGAGGGTGGTAATGCACTCGCAAAAGGGAAGGGGTCCCCTGGGGACCCCTTCCCCTTTGCAAATGCAGGGGAAAATATTTTTTAAGGGCAGGCAGTGATCCCAGGGACCACTGCCTGCCCTTAAAAAATGAAACGAAAACGTTTCATTTAAAAAAAAAAATGCATCCCGTTTTCCTTTAAGGGGAACGGGCTGCATTAAAAAAAAAAAAAGCTGCTTTATTTAAAAGCAGTCCCAGACATGGTGGTCTGCTGAGCCCGGCAGGCCACCATCCCTGGGAGGGCCTGTCATTCCCAATGGGCTCGCAAATTGCGAGAGGCTCATTAATATTCATGAGCCTCGCAATTTGCGACCCCATTGGGAATCGCAAACAGTGTTAAACACACTGTTGTACATGCCAAATAACGCCTCGCAAATTGCGATTAGCAAATGCGACGCAATTTGCGAGGCGCTATTTGGCAGGTCGTACATCTGGCCCCTAGTCTATTACCCATATGGAGGAACTGTGGTGGAGAAAGGACCTACAGGTCTCTGTCCATATGGAAGAAAGGACTTGGGAACAAATCCCAGAGGGAAATATGACACCACTGGTCAATGAACAGATAAGAAAAAAGAGAAACAAGATTAATGTTTGAATGAAGTCCAGTGAAATATGACCGCAGTCATAAAACCCCTGGAATGAAAACGGTCGACATTGCCCTGCACTTACCCAAAGTGTCACTAATAAGGTCTTCAAAGTCAAAAGTGTAATCCAAGGATTCAAAAGAGGCCAAAATATTCTTTAGAACGATGGCTAACGAATCTTCACACAATTATAGTGGGTACATCACAGTGTACGGACAATACAGCAGGAAAAAGACCTGGAATATTTTTGCCTCTTTTGAATCCTCAACAGGAAATAACGACATCCTTAATCTTGGCAGCATCATATTACTGATGAACCAGATTCCAGAACTTGCTGGGGTAATCTCCACCGACATCGAAAATATCCAATTCGTTAACACAAATCAAGGGCACCAGAGTGACTCAACAAAGATCACCTGGGGCTCACTGGACATGGCCGATAAGGTACAGTGTGAAAGCAAACACTTTCTGGAATGGGGCATAATCATGGAAAGATACTCAGAATCAGGGTAAGCGCACCCACTAAGGAGGCCCAAAGGCACCGAGCCAGGGAAAACAGGAACACTGTCAAAACCCTACTCAGTGTTAAAAAAACGCACTAGGGCACACCAACTACGGAAAAAGCAACTGAATTAAACCCTAGTTGCCACTCCATGATTCAGGACAGGGTCTGTGAAAAACAAGTGGGGATGGATCGCAAGGTCACTTAACAAACCACAACCTGCAAGGTGATTTGGGGCAGTATAAGCAAACATTGCGGAACTCACAACCCCACCCATCCGACTCTGCCCATGGATTATAAAAGGTCTAGCAAGCAAGCTCGAAGACCAGGACCTCCGTTCTTCCTTCCAAACCTTCTCAGTGGTCACCCTCCAGGAGACTTGGGCCCAAAAACCGATTGCCATCCCCGGTATCTCACACAGCGTAGTCCTGGTGACCAAAAAAGCATAATTCGGATGCAGTAGAGGGGTCTCACCCAATCTACCTGTCCACAGCTTTAAAAGTCAGCAGCAAGGAGCTAAAACCTGACTCAGACAAACTCCAAATACTGCGCATAACAATGATGGGGGGGGGGGGCACAGCCAGCACACCCACCACAGTGACCTCAGTAAATCTCTATGCACCACCTAGCTGCAAAAAGCAAGTGGGGACTCTGTAGAAGCTGTGTGACAGCCCTCTCAAAGTAGGGGCGTCCCGTCCCACCCACACTCCATGAACCTGCTTGGTGTATCACTGAAGAGCGAAATTGCTAAGGCACAAGAGCGCCAATGGGATATCCCAATACAAGCAAACACAGAGCTAGAGAGGAGGGAACATAATGGCCTCAACCTGCTTGGCAAACTTGAATATTCGGGTTTTAGGGCCCTCAACGGCTGCTACCAAGGGGACATTCCACCAACCATCTCCTTCCATTCCACCAAAGGTAACTCTCTGATCGACTACACGTTAGTATCCCTATCTTTATTACAGCAAGTTCACTATTTCAAAATGGGCAAAAGAACGGAGTGCGACCATTTGCCCCAGGAGCTCGAACTTGTTCTTGATGTGACTGAGAACATCCGCACCGCCAACCCATCGGGTTAAACCTACCTGGCTAACCTAAGGAGGGTAAAATGCAACTAATCCACCATTGAATTCCTCGAACAGGAAGCTGAAAATTATTTAAAACAGACCCAGAGTTATGGGAACTCCCCGAGAGAAAACTGGGAAGTCTTCATGGCCTCTTTCTCTCAACAACATGCCTCAAAGGTAAAACCTTACACAGAATGCCCAGCAACTGGCGATCCTGTGCTAGGGCGAAACAAGTGTATGAACAGGACAATTAAAGTTCTGAAGAAGAAAGTCAACAAAGCTCTGCAAGCAGTGCGGCGGTTTCCCCACAGCGAAAGTCTTACAGCCAACTTAAGGCTTAAGAAAAAGGTGCCGAAAAGGCGGGATGGAGCAAAAAGAGGGAAAATACAGAATCTTTCTGGGCCAAGCTAATCATGGATACTAAGCATTATAAACCCAATACTTTTGGGCGAATGATTAACGCCCTACAAAACATATCCGGATCCAACCTGTCCGAGGAAGCCAGGGTCACCTTCCTTCTTGCACACTTCAATAAGAATGCTAGCCTAGAGGACCTACCAACACGTCCAGGAGCAGTCACAGCCGACGATCATGGTGCATCAGATGCACCACCCTGAAGCACCGGCGATGCGCAAACTATAGACGAAGCTTTAGTCCAAAGACACATAACCAAAAGCAGAATCACTGGCACCCCGGCCTGAATGGAATCCTTCAGATCATTTACAAGGCCAATCCAGCAAAATGGGGAGGGCACCTGGCCCCCTTATTCAATCATATTTTATCAGGTGCCACGATTCCAGCTTCTTGGAAAGGGTCTATCATAGCGCCTATCTTCAAGGGAGGCGACAAACTAAAAGCTGAAAACTATAGACTGATAGCCCTCATTGACAATGAGGCCGAAGTATTACGCGGGCATCCTACTGGAAAAGCTACTCGATTGCGCAAACACAAATTCAATCATCCCTATTAACCAGACGGGATTCACTAAAAACAAACAGGACCCTGACAAACATCATAGTGCTGACCCTACTGCTCGAGTCTTCCAAAATAGCCAAATTACCAGTATACCTCAGCTTTATTGATTACAAAGCCGCCTTGAACTGTGTCAACTGGAATAGGCTTTGGAGTAAATTAAAAACTGGTCTCCATCACTTGGGTGAGAATAAAGCTGGGCAGCGGGGCTAACCTCTCCAGGGCCATTCCAACATCCTGTGGGCTCAAACAGGGTTGTGTCCTAGCCCCCCCACTCTCTTCAATCTACTTCTGGCGAACCTCCAACCAGTCCTGTCTTCGTTCAACTCCCATGTCCCAAAGCTTGGTTCCATTCACCTTTCAAATCTCCTCTACGCTGACAATCTAGTGCTGCTCAGCCGGACAAAGGTTGGCATGCAACGTCTTCTGAACATCATCCAAGAATATTCATTAAAAAAATTGCCTGACAATCAATTCAAAAAAACAAAAATCATGAATTGTTCTAGAAAAACAAGCGGTAAAATCAACTGGTTTCTTGACTCTACCAAGGTTGATGAAGTTAACAAATACAGGTACCTCGGACTCACACTTGATAGCATAAGCCCCAAAGGGAGGAAATAAAAAGGAAAGGGCTTGCACTGGCGGCTGGGCTCAGGGCGCTATTCAGGAACCTGAACAGTTTGTCGTATAGCCCCATCTTAGAAATAGAAAGGGCTAAGGTGGGACCAACCCTGGTGTATGGATGTGAAGCTCTCCAGTGCAGGGTCTCAAAAACTCTGGACAACATGTATATAAGACCCTATAGGGAACTCTTCCAACTCCTACGATAAACCTCACCCACCCAAATCAGGTTAGACTTCGTCCTAGCCAAACAGGCAACAGCAAGACGAGCCACTTTTACCAGCACATTCTAGAGGTTAAAGTCTACCGACAAGAACACCTTCAACCACAACGTTTGGCTGGAAATAAGCAAAACCAATTCAGTGCCAGGAGATTACCTTAAAAGATCTATCGACTTGCTTGGTCTACTACAACTGTGGTCTATATCGCTCTGAAATGTTCCCAAGTACTGACAGCAAATCCTTAAAACTAATCTCATCCCTGGAGGACAGGGCATCCCTGGAGAAACGTGCAGATGCGTGGATAGTGATAAACAGTTACACCTCCCTTAAACCACAGCAATACCTGGGCGAGGCATTCAGCAGCAGGATAAAGGCTAAGTTTTTATAATACTACTTGGGCATCCTCCCTTCTAAGGTG
This sequence comes from Calotriton arnoldi, assembly GCA_963921515.1. NCBI lineage: Eukaryota > Metazoa > Chordata > Amphibia > Caudata > Salamandridae > Calotriton > Calotriton arnoldi. The sequence continues at coordinate 525,309 of CAWUFW010007302.1, read as the reverse complement.
CATGCAACGCCATGGGTAAGGGAAGGAGAGGCCCCATGTAGGCTATGTGGTCAACCAAAGGAGGACGCAATTCACACCATTTGCTTTGGCAGGTCCACCTTAAGCCTACGCTGCCGCTGGCTCCTGCCCTTTTGGAACCAGGCAAGTCGCGCACCTGCAGACAAAACATAATAATTTGCCTAAACTCTGGAGATCCGCCGAGTAATCTTCCGAACAGTAAAGTACCTTTAGGGAGTTGACCCGGCACTAAAGAAAGCACCCCCCGTTCCACAACAGCTCTGCCAGCCTTAAACACCTGCTCCCAACAGCAATGGGTGTGAAGCTTCCTTCTAGTCACACCAACTATAGCCCCCGGTTTAAGGCTATCCCAGCCCACTTGATGCGCTAAAACCACTATTTTTCTCAAATCCTCCTTCTTGCATAAAGCAGTTTCCCTACCAATGGGCCATACAAACCCTTTACATGTGTGCACTGATAAACATCCATAGCAAGACAATTATCTCTATCGCTATTCAAAATAACCCTTGCACAAGTTCACTTTCTGCTTAAGCAGGCTTGCTGGCGGCCTTAGGTGGGATTACTACAATCTATTTTATACGTCTGACATGCAGCTTTTTGCACATTGAAAGACTCCAATAGCCTAGCCGACAGACTACTACACGAACCCACTTTGAATGGCCGTTTAGCAGCTCTTTGCACATTGCTCAATGAAGGATTCCAACATAGTAGCCGACAGACCTGGACACTGAATCCCTCCTCTTCTATATTGGGCAGGGACGTTTTATCACTTTTATTGTATTTACTTATTTGTTTCTTACGTCTTATATTGTAATGGTTTTAATTAATCCAACAATAAAGCTTCCTTTGTAACAGCAAAGCAGATCTTGAATCACTCCGCACACCAGCCAAAGGCCAAATAAAATCCATTCAAACACTGACCCAAGCTTTTCCTGGATCCTAAATATGACTAATTTCAGATTGAGTACCAACTCTGAGCCTCTTCTCCATTTCTTTACACTCACAACATGTTTTTACCCATCTGGTACCCTGGTCATCTGTGCCCGGGCCACCAAAAGTTTCTTGATCCTTCTTTTAGTCAAGGTTTGGCATAAGTGTCCCTCATGAGTCAATTGTATAATCTTCTTCATCAAACCTTCAGGAGGGACAAACTTATCGTTTCTCATAAGTATATTCTCATGACCACTCAAAGACAACTCATCTAAGATGTTTACTTAAGGTCTGACAGAAGGGAACACCGTACTTTCTCTCTGCCCCCCTATTAATCATTAAAGTTTTAACTACCCCAATACCATATCATCACCCACACTACACTGTTCAATGTCATCTTTCCAAGCCACAGCTCCTTCGTGCTCTCTTGACAACTCTGTATCTTTATCAGTTACACGCCAATCTACTGGCAAATGAGAAAGACTGTCAGCTTGGGTATTACACCAACCAGAAATACGTTCTACTTCATAACAATATTTTTGCAATCTGGACAGCAATCTTGCAATTCTAGCCAACCCCTTGCCAGCCCCTCCTGGATCAAAGGTTTATGATCAGTATGAAGTTTAAAATTTAAACCCACAAATACATCCTGAAATACTCTGCACTCCATGCTGCCACTAATGCCTCGTGCTCGATCGCAGAATTACGTTCAGTATATGTCAACAACCGAGATGAAAAGTCACTGTTTTTTCACCCTGTACATGCATTTGAGATAATGTTGCCTCTATTCTTGTGCCACTCACATCTACTGTCAAAACAGTCTTAAAATGAGTGTCAAATAGACCAGCATTACAAATCTCATCCTTGAATTTCTCAAAACACCTTTGTTGTTCCTTCTCTCACTTGAATGCATTTCCATTCCTCAGCATTACTCTCAAACTCTGTTTTAACTGCAAAATTAACACTTTGAGTAATAAGTCAATGAGACCCCTGAATGATCTTAGTTTTGTCTTGAGGAGAAGGCGACAGTTTGATGACTTTTAACAGATCCTCTTTAGGTCTCACCCCATCGCCAGAAATAGTGTGTCCCAAATACTGTATTCTCGCACTTGAAATTTACATTTGTCTTTTCTCAGAATAAGACCAGCCTCAGACAGTCTGTCCAAAGCCTGTTTTAGTGCAAGGTTGCATTCCTCCAGAGTCTCTTCAAAAATCAAAATCTCATCCTGAACGTATATGATATTGACAAACCTTAACAGTTATGTTATTATCCGCTGAAAACAACACTCATCAGATGAAAGACCAAATGCATCCATTGAGTCTTTATGCAGATGTATTTGGTGATATGCGTTCTTGAAATCAAGTTTTGAGAAAAAATGTCCTCCATTCAACAACATCATCAACTCATTGATATTAGTTAAAGGGTAGTCAGTAACAATGTTTTGATTTACACTCCCCAGGTCTACACAAAATCTTAATCGGCCATCAGATTCCTTAGTTATGACCACAGGATACACCCAATCAGAAGCTTCAATCGGTTCAAGTACACACTCTCTCATCATTTCTTCAAGCATATCTTCAAGAGATGTTTGCCATGAAATACTTACTAAAAGATGGAAGTACCAGACCCCCTCTTTCTTTTGGCGAGAATAGTAATATCTTGCTCAATCTGGAATTTTACCCTTCCACACAAATGAGTAGCTTTCCTACTTGAATATTTGTCAAGTCTTGGGCTGGGATCAAAGCCAGGAAGGTTTGACACAAATAGAGCAATTTAGGTAAGGCGTTAATTTTCTCAATTGCAATTCTCTCCAGCCATGATATAAACATTGGGTATCATCCATGGAGATTCCCTAACTAGAGTGGTAATTTACCTGGCATAAAATATGAAATGAGGGAGTAATGTATATCCCCAAATATTTAGCCTTACCTTTCTCCAAGCCTCGCAGTCCACCCATACTCACATCTCTGATTTTTCAAGGTTCACTTTGTACTAAGATATCAACCCATATTGCTCTATAATCTCAATCATTCCAATATGGAGTGCTCAAGGGTACGCAATGTCAGAAATACATTACCCACGAATAGACAGATTTTATGAGTAACACCCTCTAACGGTATATACTCCATCCTCTGATCCTAATATTCTGTTCTAGAGGTTCCACATATAAGAAAGGAACGGTGGCATCCCTATTTTGTCCCTCTTTATAATAGAAAAGGGGGGGGAGACTTCCTCTGTTCACCTTTACCTAGGCTGATGGGGTCTTAATATTTGGAGTCACTTCTGAATCCAACTAGTACATATCTAAAAAAGGTCTAATCAACTCAATAGAAAGCCTTTTTGGCATCAAGCACTAGTATTATCATTGGGATCTTTCGCCTCTGGGAATTTTCAATAAGATATAACATGCATATGATGTTATAAAAGACCTTTCAATGTTTAATGAACCAGAATGATTGAAGTGTATTAGATGGGGCATATGGAATACCAACCTGTTAGCTGAAAGTGTTGTGAAAAGGTTTAGTTCTAAATTAAGTAGCAAAATTGGTCAGTATGACATATGACTTTTTAGATTTAACCAACTTTTGAATGAGAGTTAAGACCTTCTCCATCATAGTTGGTATAACTATGCCAGACTTCCTGAAGCACTTGAAAAGTTTAGCAAGGTGGCAAAATGCAAGTAAATGAAACGTCCTGTAGAAAGAGCTCATTAAAATTGTCTGGTCCTGGAGCGTTATTTATTGGTAAGCCTTTAGTTACCCATTCCATCTACTGTACTGTAATATCTCCCTCTAGGTCCTCTCTCACTTATTCACTTAATACTGGAAGATCAATTTCCTAAAAAATCGATGTAAACCTCTGAAGGTCTTGCACCTCTCCACAATATAGAGTTCTGAAAAAAGCAGCAAAAGCCAGCCATTTACCCCCTCTGAGTCTCTGGATGCGAACAGCCTGGCAGCTAATAATGTTTCTGCTTTAATTATCCGCTCATAGAAATGTGTTTTAACTGAAGGAGTTTTCTTTCAGATCGCTCTGCCAGGATTATATTCAACTGACCTCTTAAATATGAGTCTTTCCTTTGGCCGGTCACAGATCTTGTGTCCTTGAGGTATTGTTCCACTTCCCCTGGCTCTGCCTTCAATTTCTGCTTCAACTCGGCCCAGGTACGCCTCTTACCTTGTTTAGTGATCAAATGGGTTTCTTGCAAGCAAATTATATTGAGCAATTCCTGTTGTAAGACTAGCCAAAACTTGTGTTGCTTAACTAGGGTACCATCCTCTTAAATTCCAAGTACGTACCAATGGAATTAGATGTGATGACTGCTAAATACAGGGCATTCTCCCTTATTTGTTATAGGCTGCATTCTCAGTCCCATGCAATTACATCCAACCATTCTCTAGTGTTCCTGCCTCATCCACTTCGTAAGCGAACATTGTACTGTACACTCTGTAATAAGCATATATCTAAATGGTGGGGGGAGAAAAACATACCTGGTGGTGTGGTGATGAAGTCACTCCTGCCATCAGCCTCCTAAAACCTTCCCCACTCTTCTGGCCCCCACGTAGTGAATGAACCACAACCTTACTAGGAAAACATTCTCGCATATAAAAACGTTCTCTGGCAAGGTTGTCTGACTCATAAGACTATGAACCCAGATGAGCCTAACTCATTATAGAGAAGAGTGAGACACCGGTCCATTCTCCTTTTCTCCAGTGAAAGAGCGATAAGCATCATCATCTTGGGGATATGAAGATTCAACTGAGTGTGTCCTCCTTAAATTGAGAGGTTCAGGACTGTTCACGTTTACCTTTGTCTGGTTAGGGGGTGTTTTAATACTACAAAAATAATGGTTTCCCCACTTGTACTTTTAAAACGATTTGGTTTATTGAACATGTTACTCAGTATAACTGCATCATACATTAATGTCATATCAATCCCACAATCATTACCATTCCTAAATAGAAAAGCAATTATCAAAAGGATACCAATACCATATTTTACGTATAAAGGAATACTTCAGGAATAAAAGTTCTGTGAAGGAAAAAGCCATATAACACAGTTGGAGTACAAACATAATAATCATTGAAATAGAGAGGCAACTTGTGAGCTAATTCTTCCATATCGATTACGTATGCATTCTGGATTATACAAGGGAAAGTGTCCATTCTCATATACCCAGTTAGTATAGCTTGGGAGCGGGAGGAAGCAATAACAAAGTTTGTAATGTCAAAACAGTAGGAGCTTTATAAGCACAGGGGGTCTCATTCATCATCATCTTTTGGATGTATTACCTGACCAGGCCAATCCAGAGATGGACAGGACACTAGAATTCCATCCCAGGCTTGTACAATGTTATGCTGTTGCAGACCCCTCTTCACTTAGCTTTTTAAAGCATCACCTTCACACTCAGCCCATTTACCAAGTTTCTTCTTCCACTTCCATATATCAGGGTCTCCAGAGATGGATATCTGGCGTATTGTCAGAGCTATAAATCTACTTGTCACACTGGTAGCCCTGGACCTTGGGAAAAGACCCAACAAGCACAAGGAATATCCCAATCTGTTGAGCCATGGATAAATCGTACCACTGTATCCCAGAAACAACTCAAGAGGGGGCAACTCTAAACCACAAGGCAAAAATCGGCTACCTCCTTGCCACATCGAGGACACCAAACATGTGCATCAGGAAATTTATAGGATTGGTTCTCGGGGGGGGGTGAGGGGGGGACGTAGGCCCTGAGTAGATAATAATGGATTAGCTTGGACCTGTAATTTCTGAATATTTCAGGAGAATGTTTCTGTTGCAAAGTCCTCCCTGTGCACCCCCATGTTTTGCTGACTGCTACTGGTGGTAACTGACTGACTGTCCCTGGGCTCTGCCTAACCAGATCCAGGGCCAGTGCTATGTGGAAAAAACACTAAGAATACAGTGAAAACACCTACATACACTTGGGGACACTACGGGTTAGGGTACCCCTATGATTGGCAAGACCCCCCCCATTAAGGCCCTAGTATATAATAGGGCAAGGAGATTAAAAAGTACCCTTAAGTTCCTAGTATATAATAGGGCATGGTAGTTTAGAAGCCATCAGCCCTTTTTGCACCTGCATGTGTGCACTGCTGAAGCCTGGGGTCATTTTAAAAACAGCCCTGTGTTGCAGGACTGCTTTTAACAAGCAAATTGTGCCCAAACTCGACTTTGGTGTTTGGGGCACTTACAAATGGGTAAACTACAATATTTTGGAATATTAGGTACCCCCAGGGTCTCCCCTAGGTGTCCCAGAGGTGTGTGTGTGTGTGTGTGGGGGGGTGGGGGAAGGGGTTCTGTAGATATAGGCAGGGTCCTTAAAAAGGTGTTTTATAAGCCCTGGTGTTGAAGAAATTCATCCAGTCCATTTCCCCCATTGTAGATCCCCAGCCACATAGGTTAACATTGCAATAAGTTATTAATTAATAACTACAGCAAGGGACCACAGAAAAATATTCAAGGGCTTAGGAGAATGGTATTGATAAATCCAACAATATGCTGTTGTTGAATTTATCCTAAAATATACAGAAAAGAAGTGATAAGATTTTCTTGTCTGTAAGCCAAAATTCAGCCTTCCAGTGATCTGTCCTGATTGGTCAGAGTTAAACTGGATTAGCCAGGCTGCTTTGATGAAGTGATAAGTGGCACACCTGGGGTGAAGAGCCATCCTGGTAGGAGAGGGTTCTGCTGCACAGGAGTGCCAGACCAAGAGGGAGGGGTCGTAACCCATGAGCTTCAAAAGACCAGTGGGACAGGCAGAGAAAGCCAGGTCCATCTATGCACACCCCCTCTGAACCCAGCCAGATGGCAGGCTTAAGGAAGGTATGTGCAGATGCCAGGGGGAGGGAGACTAAGGAGATGAGCCATCCTGGAGGTTGGTTTAGCCAGCTCTTGCCTCTTGAAGCCATATTGAAGTTTGGAGAAATAGTGCTTTCTGGGAGACCATTTTGCCACACTTTGGAGGCAATGGTCATGCTCTGGGGTGTTGCCCTGTACCTCATTGGACAGGAGTGGCCTTCTGTGTGACCCCAGAGAACACTGAATAATTATCGGAGAGGGGCAGAGCCTCTCAGATCTGCTGCTTGAAACCACAGAAGAAGAAGAGTCCATGCTGGAAGTTTGATTTGCACCAATCAGGCCCTGCACTCTGACTGACTGCGCCTGCTGCACAATCTGGCACTACATCCCTATGGATTAAACCTGCTTAAAAAAAACTAAAAAGTGGACTCTCTGCAAGCTACAGGTTAACAGAGCTCACCTGGACCATCACAACCGAGAATCCCCAGCCTGGAGTGACTCGAGTGGATTTGTAAGGGTTTTGTCCAAGTGGATTGTGGGAATTGAAGTCCCAAATTTTCAAGGACCATCCTGGAGCTTCCAGACCCTTGGAGTAAGTTTTGGACACTTTGGAACCCTCAAAGGAACTTCAGGAAGAAGTTCCAGAAGTTTGGAGAAGATTAGAGCAACTTTGGAAAAAGCTCCGTAAGTGGACCGACACGACCTGGCCACCAAGCCGACGTCCCTCAACCGTGACCCGGCCTGCTATTCAGGTTTGTCCCACTAAAAATCTCCGGAGGTCTGACTTCCAGAGTTTGACCAGGAGCTGGTCGAAACCCAATCCAGCGAACCGCCACAAAATCCAGCCTGGTGAAGAGCATCGAGGGACCCTGGCAGATGAAGCTCCGTAAAAGTTACCGAAGGTAGAAGAGGTGGCCAGGGCAAACCGCGAGAGTCAATACGCCCACCTTCAATGCGAGCCAGCCTGGATCCTTGGTTCGTCCTGCTGGAAAGCTCCAGAGGTCTGACTTCCATAAGTTTGACTGGGAGCTCGTCAAAAGGCAAGCCGGCGAACCCTCACCAATTCCGGACTGGTGGAGAGCTTTGAGGGACCCCTGGAGAAAAAGCTCCAGAAAAGTTTCTAAGTCAGAAGGTAAAAAATTTCACCGAAACCTACCGCGAGGGGTAGCTGCGCAGGGCTCCCTCGTGGTCAGCCTGAAACCTTGACTTTGTCCCAGTCTAGCATGACTAGATGTCCCAATAGGCGCTATAAGTTTCTATGTGCTATATAGTGCTAAATCTTTAAAAATGCATATCTCCGGTTCACTACATTGGATTATTTTCGTTTTGGTGTCATTTTAAAGATAAAAATATTTCGTATTTTTATAAATTGGTGTTGGATTTTTACTGTGTTGTGTTTTATTTATTTACTGAATTGGTGTTGTTAAATGCTTTACATACCTGTCTCTGAAGTTAAGCCTGCTTGCTCGCAGCCAAGCTACCAATGGCTGAGCATGGAAATACTTTTCTGACACCTATTCTGGGCCCTAGACTGTGAATGGCCTTATTGCCAGTGGAAGATATACACTTACCCCTACTAATAATCCACTTTCCAACAGTTTCAGTATATTATTCCAATCACCATCAGTCAAACATGTACCTAAATCTTTGGACCATTTGTCACGCAGCACTGTCAGCGTACCCTTTGAGAGCGCCAGGACTGATCAATATAGGAGAGTTACCACCCTGATCTTGCCGCCTTAAGTGTAAATATCTTTCAGATGCACATCTACAGGTGGTTCAATTTCACCACTCGTATTTAATTATCTGGCAGTTCTTTCCCTTTAAATTCTTAGCAATTTCTATATGTTTTCTAAGTTATTGATTATTTTTATAGGGCAAAATCAAATCGCATATAGAATTATTTCATTCAAACCTTAAACAATGTGGGGGAGTCTGCTATCCAATCGTTTGGACAGTATAGAGGGTCTGTTGGACAATGCCTTTAAACACTCAGTGACAGAGCACTTGGGGAACATGGGGAATGGACCACCAGCACACGGACACAACTTCACATAATTCTTTACGTGATAACCCACAGGCCACGAGTAAGAGCCCTCTTATGCACTCTGTGGGCAATTGCGCACCTGCAACAACTACAAATGCAAGTTGGATACTCCGAGGATAAAGGACACAAATACCATTAGCCAGTCGACTTCAGCCTGTCCCCGCCTGCCAATCACTACTCCTCCCCCTAAGGCTGTTGGAGGTCCCGCCCTTTCTCCCTGTCAGGACACTTTGAGCCACCCCAGGAGTCATGGGTCCAGTTTCGGAACAGGACTGTTCATTGGTGGAGTAATTATCAAAATTTTAACTCCTGGGACCAAAATGAGATTATAATGGTGAGGAGGGTGGGTTGGCTTGGACAATCGAGGAAAATCAATGTGCGGGGGTTGTATTGTCATAAAATTTCGGAGACCTGCTTCTGTAAGGAACATACTGAGAGCAAATGAATTTAATTGATCAACTGAAAGCAAGGTTGTAGCCCTGCCCCTTGGGTATTTTTACAAGCCAGTTGTATCTCCCTATGTGATCTTATTGATCCTGGACAGGTACCCTGAGTTCCCTGCACCAATAGGTTTTCTCCACTTAGCCATTTGGAGAAGGTACAATGACTAAGGTAGTTTGTCTGAGCTGTAGCAATTAAATAATCATAATGATGCACCTAGCATGGATTATTGACATCTCAGGGGCCCTTTCGGCAGAAGAGGGGGGGGTCATGTCGCGAGTGCTGCTGCAATTAACTACTCACAATGACACACTTCCACTGCATTCTGCAACTGTCACCACGGGAGCCCTTTCTTTAGAAAGAGGAGCTTTGCAGCTTAAAATATTAAGCTGGAACATGGCTCAAAGATTAATATGCCCAACTGGCTTAATTTTATTAAGGGCTATGATATTGTCCTATTCCAAGAAACATGGGAAACATCGCCCTCATTAGTTGATGGTTACCAGTGTTTTAGCGTCCCAGATATTCCCCCTCGATGTGGGCATGCCTGCAGAGGGTTGGCTATTTGGGTGAGCATAGCTATCGGGGGGGGGGGGGCACGTTAAATCTGTGGAGACCCAAAAGAGTAGTTTCCAAATCATAGTTGTAAAGACCCACTTGAGTCTCTACTTTGTGAATTTTTACAACAATGACTTTACCAGCATACCAAATACTAAGTTTCCACCAGTATTAAATCATATTTCCAAGTTGGTAGATGGTTTAGCATTGTCTGGGCACTTGGCATATCTCTGTTTGCCTGGTGACTTCAATGTGAGACTCCCTTTGAAACCGTGGGCATCTAATGCAGCACTATGCCCACCGACCAACACTGACCTGCCCAGTGAGGAATTGGTCTCTTTTCTCGCTCCACTTGAGTAGTCAATGCATTGGAAGCTGTGGGACCAACCTGTTCAGAAGTACCCACCTTTAGGGGGAGAGGTAGCCCCTCCATAATAGATTATGTTTTTGTTACTCATAGTCTAGAGGACTTACTTTTGCACGTCGTAGTTGTCCCTTCAAGCCCCAGTGATCACAACCCTATTGAGATTGAACTATTACTACACACAAAGGAAAAAATTAGGATAGTCAGAGGGGCTTACAATTTGCAACCGTCAAATGAAAGCTTACGGTTGGTGTAGAGAATGCTTGACCTGGCTCAGTTTTTCAACATAATATTTAAGGAGAATTTGGGATTGGTAGTGCTTTGCTGATATGAAGAGGTGCCTGATTGTGAGGAGGCCTAAACTGCCCTATGTTCTGGTATTAGGAAAGCTCTTTTAAAGCCCTTACACCCCACAGTGAACTCACTGAGATGGTTTAACCACGAATGTTCAGCGGCAAATCGTGCACTGTGCTTGGCCTGGGTTTCCAAACCCCGGGACCCTGCATTAGTGGCCCTCCTGTGCAAGCAATATAAAAAAGTCACTGCCAATTGGTGGCAGGAGGTAATTGTGTCACAATGAGATTCATTAGTGCAGGCCTCTCACTTGCACAATAGCAAGTCTTTTTGGGCAGTTGAGTCGGCGCAGAAGCGTAAAAATCAGCCCGTGAGCTCCATCATGTGCCACACTGCAAGTAAGACTTGTGCTGCCCCATCATCCTCCGACACTATTACTATAGACTATTACCTTTTATCACGCTTTCAGGCGTTCTTAACTGAAGTAGAAGATGTCATTACTCAAAGTGTCCATGGCAAGGCACCAGACCCTGATGGTGTTCTAATTGATCTAATTAAAAGTAATGCAATCTTTTGGCACCCTTCCCTACTAATGTTTTTAATAATCTTGCCCACTCCTCTCTACCTGGTACCTGGGGTACATCTATCATCGTACCCATTTTTAAAAAAGGGGATTGCTCACTTCCGGGTTACTATCGGCCGATTTCATTAATTGAGGCACGGCTAAAATCCTTGGGAGAGTAATTTACAATAGAATTAATGAATGGGCACAGGCTGAATCAGTGCTTTATCCCTGTCAGCATGGGTCAGGAACAAAGTGGGGACGGTTGAGCAATGCCTTAACTTAAACTTGGTTTTGGGGAAATATACAGTTGCCAAACAATCCCCTCTTTACCTTGCATTTATGGACCTATCATTAGCTTTTGACTGCGTAAATCGGTCCAAATTATGGTCCCTACTTGCTGCACAAGGTTTGGATTCAGCACCAGTGCACTTTCTTGCGCACCGGCATAAGGATATGAAGTCTAGGGTTCGCATTAGTACACAGGGAAAGGTCTCAGGAGATATAGGCATTCACCGTGGAGTGAGACAGGGCTGTGTGCTGGCTCCCCTTTTATTTATTTCATATATCAACGAGCTCCACCCATTTTCAACACACATCACCCCTGATGTACCTAAAATTAGAGTTAAGATGTTACCTTGCTGTGTCTTATCACAGCAGCAATCGTGGAAGGTTGTGAAAGTCACTGGGGTTGGAACATTGAGATATCATCAGTGGGTAGAAGGTTTGATATTTCATCAGGGTTAGAATGCGAAAGGAGATGCAAGAAGCTGAGCAGTTGGTCAGTTGTGGGAGATATCGCTGCTTGGAGGGTTGGTGGTTCTATGCAGTATTTTAAATAAAGGCTTCCCAAAACCACCTGCAGAGTGACTTGTTTAGGATCTTAGTACTGGTGACGAGGAGAACTATCAACCCTACTTTAGAACTGAACCCACGCATCATACACCGTATGACCGAAATGCAAAATTGGTGCAGGAGTGTGCAGTAGCATTTTCCCTACGTTGTTGAGGATGGGCAGCGATCTTAAATGTATCATGCTGGTAGGACACCCAGTTGAGGGATAGTGCGAGTGGCAGTGACGGTTATCTCCCGAAGCACAGTTTCCTACAGAGCAGAGCCACAAATGATGACGTCATGTTCTGAGATGTCCAGTAGCGCATTATGGAGGCGTTCTGAAACATAGAACTGCTGACGTGGGTGGACAAACTCTATTTCCTAAGGAAACCGGACAAAGCTTGACACGTTACAAGAACAAGCCCTGTTACCCCTGGAAAGTGATGCCGCGCAAAGTTACGGTGGCCATCTTTAGTGATTAAATTAACTTGATGCGCTTTCAATGTTATAGTTTCTGCGTGCATAATTTTGAAGAGTGTAGGTGCAGGAGGTCAGAGGCGTTATCTCGCATAAGCACACCGTCAGGAGAATTAGCGTTGGCACTATGGGTAGAGAGACAGTGACGCACACCTGAAATTTTAGTACTTTCACCGCTATTGGCAATTTGGCATGCATAGTAGGTTTACTTTTCCTCAAACAGTGATGGGCACACCTGAAATTTGAGTGCTTTCACTGCTGTTGTCGTATCGGCAGGCATTGTCAGTTTATCTATACTCACAAGGTGATGGGCACACCTGCATTTTGAGTGCTTTCACTGTTAATTAATATTGTAACTGGCATTGTTTATTCGCTTTACTCAGGGTGATAGGCACACCAGAAGGTTGATCTCATCGGACATGGGACTTATTGTTTTAGGTATTTTTTATCAGCTGCATTCCTATTTTGATAATTTAACGCACAATTAAGGTGTCAAGATGTTGAGTACCCATATGTCTGAACACCTACATTTTCTTTCTACCTAATTGCTATGGGGGAGGGGGGGGGGAGGGCACAGGTTCAGCGGCCCAGAAGCAAGCTATTTAAGATCTTCACGAGGGAGCAAGGGAAGCATGAGAAGATTGGTAGTTACGTGGTGGCTTTGAAAACCTTACCTCGCACTTGTGATTTCGACCATTTGTCCGACTTGTTGGCGAGGGATCAGATTGTTAGATGCACTAACAATCCCAAGGTTCAGGAGAAACTGCTGTCTAAGAATCCTTGTTTGAGGGATGCTATAACTATGGTTGAAGTGATGGAGAACACAAGCATGTGGGTACGTGAGATGAGAGATGGGATGGGTGATTCACAATGATCAGTGAGGTGAAAAGGTCCACTAGTTGTGCTGAAAAGGGTTTTGACATGAATGTGAACATCAGGAACAAGGGCATTGGGATGAAAAAGAAGCAATTTCAAGATGGTTCCAAAAGTGGGATGGTGAAGTGTTTCCGGTGTGGAAGTGAGGGGCATCTTTCTAATAGCCCAGGGTGCTATACTAGGTTTACAACTGACAAAAAATGTGGGTGAAAAGGGACACTATGCTCATGTTTGCAGAAGTTCCAAGCAGAGTGTGAATTCTGTAGAAGAAGAGGAAGGAACATTTGTGTTTAGTGTGAGAAATGATGGGATGGTTGATGCTGATCCCACTGAGATGCCCGAGTGTCAAACTGTGGTTGATGGGAAGAGTATATCAGTGTTTGCTGATTCAGGATCCCCACGCACCATGATCGGTAATAAAAATTGGGACTTGTTATTTGGCGAAGGAAAAATAACCTTACAAGATCCGGACATTAATCCGGTTGGGTATGGTGGAAAGAAAATAGATGTGTTGGGAAATTCTGTGATGAGGATTGAATTTGAAGACCGTGAAACTGTGGGCAAAGTTTATGTGGCCCAATGAGGAGATAACCTTTTGGGTTGGAGACACCAGAGGGACATGTGGATAACTCTCAATCCCAATGCCAAGCAGAAAGTGTTGGTAATGGTGAATGAAGGGTCTTCGGATGGAATATGTGCTGAATTCCCTAAGGTATTTTGTGATGAATTGGGTGTGTTAAGAAAATTTGAGCACAAGATTGTGTTACAAAAGTGGTGCAGTACCATTTGTGCCAAAAGTTAGAAAAGTTCCCAACATGATGTTGGCACTACTTCAACAGGAACTCATGAAACTAAAAAAACAAGGGTGTGATTGAAGAGATAGAGTGTTCGGAGTAACTGGCCCCAATAGTTTTGGTACCCAAGGATGGCGAAAAAGAGATCCGCGTGTGTGTTGACTTAAGAGGGTTGAATAGTTATATCTGGGTTGACAGACAACCTTTGCCTAACATCTCAGGGACACTGGCACTGATCAAAAATGCAAAACTTTCCAGTATTATGGATTTATCCTCGGGTTACCATCACGTCATGCTCCATGCAGATTCCAGACATCTCACCTCTTTCACGACTCCTCTGGGAGCATTTCACTTCATCCGCATGCCATGTGGACTGACCTCTGCGGCGGTGTGTTTCCAGAGGGTCATGAAGAAGGTGTTGGAGGGTCTGGATAAGGTGTTATTTTTTCAAGATGACATACTAGTCTGTGCTTGTGACGTGCAGGCAGTAATGTATTTAGGTCATACCATTTCTGGGGAGGAGATAAGTCCTAAGATGGATTTGGCTAGTAACATTGCGCAGGCCCCTCCACCAGAGAACAAGGATCAAGTACTTTGTTCCTTGGATTGTCAGAGTTTTGTTCGAAATTCATCCAGAACTTTGCCAGCATTTCTCAGCCGTTGAGGAGTTTGCTTAAAAAGGGCAGTCAGTTCAGGTGGACAGAGGATTGTGATCAAGCTTTTGGCATTGTAGGAAGGTAGGATCCTTCTGCATGGTTACCCCCACTTTTTGCCTGGTACTAAGCTGTGTTTTGACTTGTCTGACTGGGATCCTGCGAATCAGGACCCCAGTCTATCTGCTTTCTCCCTAAATTGGTTTGTTCAGTACTTAGGTACATCCCAGATTGGATACTGGGGTACCCTTGTCAGTCCCTAGTATATGGTACCCATGTACCAAGGGCATAGGTACCCCAGAGGTCTCCCATGGGCTGCAGTATGTATTGTGCCACCCATGAGAGACAATTCAAAATGGAACTACAGGCTTGCCATTGCAGCTTGTGTAAGTTGGTGCATGTACCACTTACTAAAGATATAGGTTTACTATATCTAAGGGTCACTGCACTTAAAACCTATAAGTCACCCCTAAAGCAGGCCTTTGCAATCCTGAAGGCAGGGTGCTTGGTTCTAAGTGAGGGTGTCCCTGCATGAGCAGGACACCCCTGCAGCCTACGGAGTCCATTCTCCCGGGTTGTCAGTGAAGCAGCCATATACTATATAGAGGGGCACCGCGTAATTACGCCATGAACATCTCGAAAACGGCTGCAACAAATCCCATCATGTTTGGTATCAAACATATTGGAATCATATCCAACGGTGTGGGAGGTATGATTCCAAGCATTGGAAGAGCCCTCCGTTAGGCTCTCGGTGTTCCCGGTGCCAACCTTCTAGCCCCGGACAGCACAAAATGGTTGCTGCCGACCAGAGACACATTTCTGCCCTCCTATTGCTGAGCCAAGCTCGAGCAGAGGAAGGTGGAACAATAGGCATCCTGTCACAGGGAGGTGTGACCACCTCCCAGACAGGATTTAGTGCATTCGGAACGGGTGGGTACGCTTTCCAGCGCCTGAAAGTCTGTATGAGGGGCACATTTGGTGTCCCTGTGCATAGTCCAGTTCAAACCAGTTCTGGGAGCCGTTGGCTCCCGCTCTGGCGCGAAACTGGACAAAGGACATGGGAGTATCCTCCCCCTGTCCAGACCCTCCCCTGGGAGGGTCTCCTGAATCTTCCCAACCCTTTGCTTAGGGTACTTAAGGGCTTACCTGGGGTAGGTCCCTAGATTCGCCATGGGATAAGATTCAGAACTGAAACCACTGCACTTCTACCGTCTGGGCACGCTGGACTTTGCTGGACTTCGTTTGGGCCTGACTTCGTCTCCCTTTCAGTCTGCTGCCTCGTCTGTGCCTGTGCACCAAACAGGATCCGTGCAGGACCTGTGGAGCATCAAAGACACTTGAAGGAATCTCCCTTGAAGTGAAGGAGTCACTTCCCTGCATTCGCAGGCACCTCAACACTGCTGACCGGTCTGCTGATCCCAAGCTCCTGCGGACTCCGAAGGGTTCAACAACACAGGTGGTGGGTTTCTACGTCCCTCGAGGCCTGAGCTGTGCTCTCACCAAGTTGAAGGTCAGAATCCCTTGTGGGGGCTGCATTATCCGAACCCCTGTGCACCGCGTACTTTTGCAAGTGGAAATGCTTGTTGGCAACTTTGCGACAAGTGCATTGGGTTCCAAGTAGCCCCAACCTCCGGCACCTTCTTCCACCAAGATCTTCAGCCACACTGCCTCGTGGGCACCGTGGCCTGCTCCTATTGGTGAGCTGCTCAAGGTCCTCTCGCGACTCCAGTGCCTCCGGCCTGTGGGTCCATTTGAGGGTCACTTTTGTTTCCTTTGGGCTCCCCTGATTGCTTGGGGCCTGCCCTGACTCCCCTGTGAGTGATGAGTCTCCTGGACCTTGCTGGCCCAACTTTGCACCTTCTTGACTTCATGCGTGGGTTGCCTTTGCCAAGGCTTGTTGGTGCTCCCGCCGGGCATCGACCCCTCAGCACTCGACATCCTTCGTGGGACAGCACGTATCCGGGTCCTGGTCGTCCTCAGCGTCGCCTGGTTCTCGCAGCTGCAGAGTCAAGGTCATCGTCGTCTTTCCTGAAGCACCCGACATCGGAGGGCATTCGTCTTTCAGGGCTCCTGGTCACTCTCGAGTGACATAGACTCTGTCCCCTCTGCTTTCAGGTACTCTTCTTCAAGAATCCACGTTTGGATTCCCACAAACACTTTCTCCTCTTCCAGCAGCGGCACTTTCTATAAGTCCTCCATTGGGTTCGACGGCAGTTTCCGACACCACTTCACCCGTATGCACCCGGCGTCCCTGGTGTAGGTAATGTGGGTACTAGGGTATCCACGGGTGGGGTGGCTCTCCAACCTTCTTACTCCCAAGGGGTTTCTTCAAGGTCCGTTGGGAAAGGTCCCCAATCTTTAAAAATCCAACCGTGACTTGCACATAGAGTTGTACGGAGCATGCGGTCGTGTAGTCACACTGCACACGCTCTTCGTGGGGTCCCTATCTACTTACCTTGGGTGGTTCTGTGGGTCCCCAGCGATTCTACGTCCTACCGACATCGTCCTGACTCGAGTCGTGGTTCTTATACCACATTCTTAATATATGGTTTGTTCCCCCCCCCTGGGGTCCACTGTGTATATCATGCTATTTACTGCATTTCTAACTGAAGTATTGTGTGCATTGTGTTTATTTCCGTGTTGGAGATTCTTGAACATTCTAGAGAGTATTGTAGAATAAAGACATTTTTATAAATACTTGGTGTGGTTCTTTTTCACTTAATCTACACTATAAGACTGCATTCTGGTAAAAACAAGCTGCTTTACACTCCTTCTGGACTAAGCCTGAAGGCTGCTCTCCACAGCTACCACTTAGAGAGCTTTCTAAGGTTGTCTAAGGCCTCTTAAATCACCATAAGGGTTGTCTGGACTGGAGCAAGGTGTCCACTTACATAAGTGTACATCATATACCAGGCCAGCTTCTCACAGGCATCATAAAGGATTTATTGCAATTACCAGCTTTGAGGCATTTTAATGCAAACAAGAAGAGAATTCTGTCCATCGATGCCTATATTAGGGGTTTGGCTACTGTTCTGGCTCAGGTGGTCAATGGTGAGCTTAAGGTGGTGGTGTTTGCCTCTCGTTCATTGAAGGGGGCGGAAGAGCGCTATTCAGTCATTGAACGGGAACCATTGTCTGTCTATTGGGCTATCTTTCAATTGAAGTTCTTTTTGTGGGGGATTACCCTTCACGGTAAGGTCTGGCCATAGACCACTCAAAAGGATTTTTATGTGTATGGATTTAGAGAACTTTTCTCCAAGGATCAAGAGGTGGTCAGAAGGTCCGTCTAATTACAATTTTACAGTCTAGTATATTCCAGGCTCTAGAAACAGTGCAGCCGATTGCTTATCAAGGATGCTAACCAATGAGTGTGAGCAATTGTAAAATGAAGTTGGTGAATTGGGTGTTTGTGAGCCAGCGTTAAAGGATAATGGGAGTGAGTGGGAGGAGGACTCAATGGATCCAGACCGGGAAGAGCTTAAGAAATTCATTGTGAAGGGGTGGCCAGATAGAAAAGAGATACCATCAGCTTTAGGTGAGTTGTTTACTATCAAGGATGAGCTAAGTATTGTTGAAGGGAAGATATTTAGAGGGAAACGAGTTGTACCCCCATGAGTCTTGAGGGAGAAGCTGATGAATCTAGCTCATGAAGGGCACTTGGGCAGGAGTAAAGCCAAAGCAAGATTGCATGAACAGTATTGGTGGCAAAAAATGGATCATGAGGTGGAGGTGGTTGTCAAGGATTGTTGGCATTGTGCCAACAATGACAAGTCCAAGAAGACCCATACTGCTCAATTGTCTCCAGTAGAGATCCCGGAAGAGTCATGGACCGAGCTAGTGTTGGACATTGTTGGTCCTTTTGATTTATTAAACCATACTGAACGGTTTGTAATGCTTTTGGTGGATTATACACCCAAATGGGTGGTCACAAAGGGTGTAGCTGTGAATAATAGAACAGTTATTGAATTTCTTAAAGACAATTTGCAAGGGAAGGCATACCAAAAAATATCGTCACAGACAATGGGGCGCAATTCGTGTCCCAGGAGATGAGTAATAGAGTTCTTCCAAGAAATCACACATCTCAAAACAGCTCTTTATTCGCCTTAAGCGAACAGTTTGACAGAAAGCATGAATACATTGGTAAACAGTTGAGCGCAATGTGCTCTCTTGAATAAATCCTCCTTGAAAGTTGCTTTAAGGGAGACTTTAAGGGCACATCGGGTTACACCTAATGATGTGACGTCTATTTAACCATTTGCGGCATTGAGGGGCAGGAAGCCGCACTGCAAACTCAATCCTGTTTGGTTGAAATTAAGCACAGAAGTGGAGAGGAAATGGTCTGGAAGTGAATTGATGCTACGTAGACAGGTACATCAAAGCAAGTATAAAAAATATTTTGATGCAAAGAATTGTGTGCGCGATGGTGATTGGAAGGTGGGAGAAAAGGTGCTGGTGAAAAGTTCTGGAATGGTGAGGAAAGGGGCAGTCGAAATATATGTCCTTTTTAGGTCTCGCCTGAGCCAGCGCGCATGCGCTGCCCTGCGAGGCTTCTAGTAAGGACTTTCAACTCGGACCACACGATCGTGCGTGTGCTTTTTTTTTTGCTCACACTCTATTGGCCTTTGCGTGCGTCTTTCTAAGAAGGACAGAACGCAATTGGACACAGGGGGGTGCATGTCCCGCCTTCTGTCTCCCCTGGCCTAGGGAGCTCGGGAGCGAGCAGCAGCGCGGCCGGGTGCCAGCCGCATACCTCACATTCCTTTCGCGGCCGCGCTTGTTTTAAAGTGGTGTGCCTTTCTTAAATCGGGAGCGAACGCCGTATTCGTTTGGCATAGAAGTAAATATAGACGTGTAAATCAAATGTGGGCTAACTTCTCTATACTGTGGGTTGAGCATAGGTGACAAAAGGTAGTCATGAAAGCGTGGGCCAGACACAGTCCCTTGTGTACTGAAGGGAGCATCGTGCATTGCCCCCCTCTGCCAAGCCAAACATCGCTTTGGGGCTCAGACACAAATTCAGTGGACATGAGGGAATAAAAGTTGTACAATCTCGTTTTCTTGGATGAACGAGAACTGGTTTGGGTGCCCGCCCTTCCTGTTTGTCCGAGACTCGGGTGAATGCTCCGGGAGGTGGGCTGAAGAACAAAGGGGGCACGCCAGTGACCTGGTAGTGGCGAGCCTGGCCGCCGTCCTCGTCCTGATAGGTGGAGGGCGGGTAAGGGTCTGCCGAGGCACCACCAGCAGACATGACCGACATGAGCCATTTAGCACCATTAGCGCTGAGCTGGGACCACATCCCTCTGTCCCCGTGTCGGCGGCTCACCGGGTGAAAGACAACACCTCTGTCCACAGTCCCCAGGAAAAGAGGCGGCCAGACAGCAGCAGGAGACCCCCGCACTCCGAGGCACCGCTGTGTTTTATGGGCACCGGCTCGAGTCGAACCCCAGCGATTAGCGCCCTTTCAGATTCAAATGGGAGGCGAGAAGATGTCAACAAGCCACTGCAAACAAAACACAGCCTGGAGTCTGGGAGCTGCTACCGTCTGCTAGGCGCGCGGCGTTACTTACTCTGAGGGTGTTTACAGTGGGTCACCCCTGGCAATCATAAATCGTGTCGGGGACGACTGAAGTGAGTAGAAGTATCTGGGACCTGTCTTCGAACAAGGCCACTCCCTTCTTTCTGTTCCATGCACAAGCCAACTCGACAGCTCTACCAGGGAGACGACCACATTCACTATTAAGAATGTTTTACTCCCTTCCCTCCTAGAACACTGTGGGGCTAACACAAAATGACACAGGACGTGGTGAGCCCCCCCTCCCTTCCCCCGAGCCTCTCACATCGCAAATATATTTATAGCTCTGGGGAGGAATGGGGCCCCTGCAAGCAGGGGCTGCAGGGACCTGCTCTTCTCTCGTTATAACATCGTTTTGGAATATAGGCCCTTGAAGGAGAAAAACGCGGTTTGTGGTTTGCATTCAGATTACTGCAACATGCAGCTGAGCTATTTCACCTCACACAAAGGCACGCCATGAAATTACTGACGGGAGATTTAACAAGCAGGTAAAATTGCGATTGTGGCTCAAGGACTGTAGATTGTAATTCCACCCAGTTCATCACGATTTTTTGAATCTAAGTAAATAACATTGTTTGCTTGCGCGTCTGTTCCTGCACCTGACAAATTTTGAGAACACTAAGGCAGGCTGAGGGCCAGTATTTAAGATTCACCATAGCTATTTAGAGATAATTAAGTTGATCCCAAGAGAATGCAGACCCTGGCTTGGAGCTACCTTATAAAAGTGACTAAACAACATTCCCTGGTCTCCTCTCCTACTCGGAAATGTGCTTAAGGTGCCAATGAGACACTATTACACACACATCACCCCACCCCACCTGCCGAAGAATGGGCGTTGCTGACAGGAAGTTTTTCAACCGTAGCAGGTGCAAATTTATCTTCCAGACTCGAGTTGCTGAGACTGTGCCACGTGCAGCTTTTGCCGGCAGGTGGCGATCTTGTGAGTACTGATATTTTGCTCAAGATAAATAATCAACTCTATAAATGCGGGCTTCTTTTAACTGTTCTCCTCGAACACTTTTAAATAACTGTTTGTGTATATAGTCTAACAAAGCAGGTTTTCATTTTGTTCACTTCCCATCTACCAGAAATTGAAACATATACTATACATTGACCCTTTGACCGCACGAACACATTTACAAGAGATTTGGGAAATTAATAGCGGACTCAACTTCGTGACACACTGGCCATAGTGAAAAAAAAAAGTTAAAGGAAAGGTGAAA
Organism: Calotriton arnoldi; assembly: GCA_963921515.1. NCBI lineage: Eukaryota > Metazoa > Chordata > Amphibia > Caudata > Salamandridae > Calotriton > Calotriton arnoldi. The sequence continues at coordinate 503,839 of CAWUFW010007302.1, read as the reverse complement.
AAAAAAAAACGTTTCCCATTTTAGTTCCCCTAGAAATAATTGTTAAAGTCTGCAGCCTAAACTCCTGAATGGATTTAGTCCAAGCTTGGCATGAAAGTAGAACTAAAAACATTAAAACATGTAATAAGTTTATGTTAATAATTTAGATGATCCCCATTGTAGGTATGGTTCAGCCACGCTTCCTTTTGTCAAGCCATTTTATTTATTTGTTTATAATAACTTTGGCTACCATCAACAGATCTGTACCAACTTGTTACTCAGCAAGTTCAGTTAAGATCTGGTAGGTCAAATTTCATGCAGTTCTGTACAGACAAAAGTCAAGAGGGGGGTGAGAAAAAGTGTGTTTCCCATTTTAGCTCCATAGGAAATGTTGCTCGTGCCTACCACCAAAACCACTGAATTGGCTTGCATCAAACTCTGCTTGAAAGTAGAACTTTACTAATCAGCACAAAATTTGGCAGAAGTTTGAAATGACTGTTTTCCTATTGATTTGTCAGATTTTGTGCTACTCCATCAAAGGAGGGTGGCGGTGATACTAAAATATTAATTTCCTTATAACTGTAGTGTGTTCCGCGACAAGGCCCTGGACTGGATCAAAACAAAACAAGCATTGGCATAGCCAATAGGTCTCGCCTTTGGGACCTTATAAGTATTTAGTTATGCAGCAGGTCCCAAAGGCGAGACCTATTGGCTATGCCAATGCTTGTTAATAAGTGCTGTGAGGAGAAATGTTGCGGCGTTAGATTCTGGTGATGTGTGGAATTTCTCTAAATTAGCAAAGGTTGAGAATTCCACTGTCCAAGATGCATGGCCTAAAAATCTTTCTATGGATGATTCAAATAAGAATTCAGTTGTACAAGATGCATGACAACTATCCTTCTATGGAGGATTTAAATTTGAATGGAGTTTTTTTTTTTAAATTTATTTATTTGAGTTTTATATAGCGCTGGCTAGACCCGGAGGTATCAGAGCGCTTTACATAAGGTTCCACAAAATTACATCAGTTACAAGTTACATCAGTTATTAGAAAAACATTCAAGAGCGTAGAAGAGGAGATAAATGAAGCTTAGAAAGTTGAGGGGGTGGGGTAAAGGGGTAGGAGGGAGATAGGATGGAGAGACGAAGGAGAGTCTGCCCAAAGTCCGGCTGGGTAGGTGACGGCCGAGGGGAAGTCCACAGCCCATCTCCTCTATAGCTATCAGGTAGCTCCACCGGGCATCAGCCAAATAGCTAGGTCTCAACGGGAAAACATTTAAAGAGCATAGAGGACGTGATAAATGGAGCATAGAGGAGAAAGGGTGTGGAGTAAAGGGGTAGGAGGAGAATACGACGGAGAGACGAAGTAAGGTCTGCCCAAAGTCCGGCTGGGTAGGTGACGGCCGAGGGGTAGTCCACAGCCCATCTCCTCTATAGCTATCAGGTAGCTCCACCGGGCATCGGCCAAAAAGCTAGGTCTCCACGGTCAGAGGTAAGTTCACAGATTACGTATCCTGATGGGTAGGCCGGATGGGGGATGGGTTCGTGGTCTGGTCGATGTCCGTTTTTCTCAGAGTAGTGGCACGAACGTGGTAGGGACCACTGTGGCAGCCATCTTGGGGTCAGGCAAGGGATTCTGACCTTGGAGTTAAAATCATCCGGTTCCCATTTTTGTCTTTCGCTCGGGGGGGTGTTTGTTGTGCAATGGAGCAACTTGAGGCCGGAGCCAGTGTCTGCTTGCCTCCCGAAAGGAGAGTATTTCTGCGTTATAGCTGCCAGGGGGAGACGGCCGCCATAATAGGATCAGGCGGGGCGCCTCCAGTATCCCTCTCGGTTGCTTGTGACGCTAAACGAGGTCTTCCCTTGAGGCCTGAGCTGTTGCTGCTATTTTAATCAATTATGCGGCCTCAACACTGTAGATGCAAAAGGGGCCTCCCTTAGGGTGATTGCTTTTGACCCCTGGCGACGATTTTCTGCAGGCGCCATTTTGGGGTCAGCGCGTTTCACAAAAAAGGCTCTCGGATAGTATTGATTTCAATGCCCTAAGAGTCTAAGGAGGACAGTGACCAGGGAGCCCCCAGCCTCCCGGGCTTACCATCGGGACTCCCGGTGATGTCAACAATGCCCCCGCTCACCGTATTTCGTCTTGCGGTGAGTGTCTGCAATGGCGGGCGGGATCCTTCTGGGATCGGTGTTATCTCCTCCCAGCGTTGTGAGCGCCCCCTCCGTACCGGCGGGCTTCACACTGCGCCTCAGCCGTGTCACTCCTGGAGGATCGCTGCTCTCATGGTGAGCGAAGGTGCTGTTCTTCAACTGCTCCGCTTTCTCGGGACAGACGAGCCCGGCGGTGCCGATTTTTGCCGTTTGCTCGGATAGCTCCGCAATGCTCGAACGGATAAGGGTCAAATTTATTTCCAGGAGATCCGCTTGTAATCCGGTGGCGAAATCGTCGCTTTAGTAAGAAAAATAATGCAGCGGAGCGCTGTTCAGGAGGTTGGAGAGAGGGTTCACTACGGAGCAACAGCTCCGAGCGGCCATGATGGGGCTGGCTCCTCCCTCTTTAGTTGTATCTAAAAGGTCGAGGGACAAGCCCAGTGGTAAGATGATTATGTAATGTAATGTTTGGACGAAGAAAAATCTTGGGACAATGTGAATCTTTTGTTGTTCTATTTATGCTTGGCATAATAATTTAGACCTTTAAATGTATCCATATGTCTTTTTGGTTTTCCTGTATCACTGCACTGGTTAAGCAGATTTTTTTTTTTTTTTATTTCATTTGTATCGCAGTGTAATTTTATTCTTTATTTTTTTTATTATAAGGAGGAAGATGTGCTATGTCTTATCTATCTCAGCTATTTCTAAAGACAGTGGTCCCCAGAGAGAAAATAAGTTATAAATCAATAAATATAGACCCAATCAGTACTATATTGTAGACATCTGTCCAGCCGGACAGATATTTAATATGCAGTCAAATAATGTTTACAGACAATAAACATGGAACAGTTTAAGTGGGACACAAGCCTGCATCCAACTTAGCAAGAAAGACGTACAACATAAAGTAAGGAGTTCAGGCAAAGGAAATTATTTGTTTCAAGCACATTTCTAATAGAACAAACAGAATATACATGAGACACCATTACATAGAAATTAGAAAATTTTCAAAGGGTGTATATGGTGTACAAGGTGTCGAAGGCGTTTCGATCCCTTAAAAAAATAATGGGATCATCCTCAGGACATTATAAATAACATGCCTGTTTTCATATGGCTTAAATTGCTAGAACCATGGAAAAAATGGAGGGAAGGAAAAGGGAAAAAAATAAGTTAAAATTAGACAAATGAAAGTGGCGTATATCCGAAGTGCTCGTGAGATTGTCTCTAATGTGCTGTCCGACGTGATGCGAGGCGCTCCTGAACATGAGAACATGCACGTGGATTTAACGTGCAGTGAAAAATATATATAAAAATAAGGAGGAAGATGTGCTATGTCTTATCTCAGCAGCAATGGTGGAAGGTTGGGCATGCCACTGGGGTCTGAACATTGAGATGTCATCAGTGGGTAGAAGGAATGGCATGTCATCAGGGTTGGAATGCAAAAGGAGATGAGAGAAGCTGAGCGGTTGGTCAGTTGAGGGAGATATCGCTGCTTGGAGGGTTGGTGGTTCTATGCTGTATTCTATATAAGGTTCCCAAAACCACCTGGAGAGTGACTCGTTTTGGATCTTAGTATACATAATCTCTTTTATGCAGACAACGCAGTGTTTATGGCACTGCGCCAGCGGATGTTTGCCTTTGTTGATTTCATGGCCTCACTGGACCTGCAGACTAATTTTACAAAATAGTATATCATGTCCTGTGGTCCAAGGTGCACAAAACATGTCAATTGGTTCTAACTGTCCGAGTAGTACTAGTACTTTCCTCTACCCTGGTGTCATCTTTTCAGCCCCAGGGTCATGGACTCCTAGCATTGTACATCGTAAAACCAAATTGTCGATGGCTATTGGTTCCCTATGCAGCCTCCCACAACCAGTGGGGGGAGGTTTCCTGACACCTTTCTTAAAAATATACAAATCATAATCTATACCTATGGCTATGTATGCGGCAGAGCTAATAGGTATCTCACAAAGCAGGGCTTTACACCTTGAAGAGAATAGATTTTGTAGAAAAATCCTCTGTCCACATATTCATCTGCCACAACGAACTTGGTCTTCCCTATTTAGCGGACCGGATTAGTGCCCGGCCTGCTTTATTGTAGTACACAATCTTGAGGAATACAGAGGCTGAGTTATCGAAAGATATTTTAATGGACTGTCTTTCCCTTGACAGAGGTCTTCTCATTCCTTGGCTGGCCTATGTCAAGGCTGATACTGTAGGATTGGTATGCAATCTGAGCTACGGATCCGTTAACATGTACCACCCTAGGAAAAAGGTTATTGCACAAGCACTTTATAATTATGGGGACTCCCGACGTTTGAGGGAATTAGAAGGGAAAACTAATGTTATTGATATGGTACTCTTATTGATTTTGACAGTCCTACTAACTATATTTGGGGTGCACGCGGTCGATGGGAACATTCTCTTCTCTTCAAGCTTCAGATCAGACACAGTAAAATATCTGTTATGTTTCCACCTGGGTTTTTCGCTGAATCTTGCGCAAGTCGATGTTACATTTTACATTTGTTTTGTACATTTTATATAAGGTATACTAGCCTGTTTTTAATTTCATTTTTAAACAAGAATGGTCATAACAGACAATGCAGGCCTGCTCTTAGATTTTTACTTCAACTATGGAAAGAAGAAGCTGTTTAGCATGTTAAGACCTTTCCCAGATATGCTGTATGAGCTCGTAGGTCTATATTATTTTAATCTGTGGTGCTAATATCACTACATTATTGATTGTTTCTTATATTTTGACATTTTTAATATGTATTCGTTTAATTGTATTTTTATAAATGTATGTTATATCACTCAGTCTTACTCTATTCACTGTGCGACACTTTTATGGACACTATAATGCATATGAATAAAGTTTTTTAATTTAATTGAATATAGGGGGAGTCAACTGCTCTCATTCTGACTTATTGTTAAACAATATAAATTGTGTTAACACATTAATCACACAGTGCTGAACCAGAATAATTAGAGTTTGATGAACCCTTGGTAAAGCTTTAAGCGAAATACAATAAAATATTCTTCACATGGAAATCCCAAGAAGTGGAAGATAGATTTCTTATCCTGAGAGTTTGGTTAAAATGATTCACTGAATACATTTTGTGGTTTCCTTATTCCATCACCAGGGCCCTTTGATGACATTGCATGGCTAGGTTATGGATTTACCTCTAATGTGTAAGTTGTGAATAGATTCCACTCCAGGGAACAAGATGATGGTCCTTCATCCACCTGTTCTATCTGCCATGTTTTACATGCATACAATGTGGAGACGTATGCATGTGCTGCTAGATGTAATCCGTGCCTGTTCTCTGGTGATTGCGTGTCATTTTGCCCAAATATCTGCAGCAAGCACCGTGTTTGCATAAAAAACTCCCCAGGCCAAGATCACCACCATTGCATCGCTACACTGGTGCTTAAGATGTGGCAGAGCCAACAAATAATAACCTTGGTGTCCTAAGGAGCGCTGGGGTGGTCCTGGCGGGAAACTGATTCTCTGGTGAGTGAAAGCTGCAAAACATTTGAAACAGAACATGTATGGCCAACAGGCATGCACGAGAGTGGGAATGCACACATGCAGCACGCACACACACACACACGCTCAGACGGACCCACACGACCCTTGTCAAGCCATAACTAAACATGGGATCAGAACACTTCCACTCTCCTAGAACAAGGACAACTCCTTTCCATCGGGAACAGAAGTCATCACGTTGTTGAAAAGCAGGACTAGTGAGCGGAGCCCAAGGAACACTGCATGCCTGTGCCAAAGGGCACACCCCTCCCCATTTTCAAGGGGGGATTACATGCTTAGCAAAGTGTTGTCATGGGCACTCCATGGCTGCCAAGAAATGCTCAAGAAATGCTAGTTACATCACTGTGCATGTATTCCTTTGGACTTCGTTTCAAATTACATCATCATTTATTTCCCGAAGTTTAATTTCAAAGAAAGCTCGCAGTAGCAGAACGGTTGATTCCATTGTGGATAGCACCCTCAGTCTGAACTCTGACCTGGAGCAGCACATCACGAAACTGGGCAGTTTATGCATTTGTCTAGAATGTTTTTAGGTGTGTAGCTCCTACTTGCAGTTCGCTATTCGTCTGCTGAACCTGCCAGGCCCTCTAAAATAACCTACTTGTGTAACTGAGAAAAGTGAAATAAAGCCAAGCAATATCCTTCATCTTCTCACCCTTGGGTGCTAAAACTAGGAATTCTGTTTAACGTTATTAACTTGGGCTAAACGGTCCATTGTGAACACCAGCTGAAATAAAATGTTTTGATCTTTGGTCACCCGGCCTGTCTTTAGTAGGACCTACTGTAGTCAAGCTCAGTTTGTATGTGAGAAAAAGAGGGAGTCTGGGGTGTGAGGACAGTAGAGGAAGCCATGTTTGTTAGGTGGTACCTTGTTTTTGTCAGTGAAGGTGACTTGGACTCGATAGGTTTCCCAAGAGCGTCAGCTTTTGTAAGGTGGGTTCTGCGGCAAACAGGCGCTCTCCTACAGGAAGACTGCAGAGGTTTTTGATGACCGTTGATCTGAGGGTAAACTACCTGAGATAATCTAATGTTTCATTGGAGAACGTGACTGTCAGTCATGTCTGAGAACACTTTAACGTGGAATCTGACAATGTGTGCTGCAAAGACAGAGAAGACTCTGAAAAGGAATATTCTCTGCACAACGTGCTGCTTTGAGCTGCTTCAGGAAGCTCTGTCCCACCTAGGGACGGAGAGAGGGCCTGAGGGTTAAGCAACACCATAGGGGGACCGACAAGGTCATGCCAGTTTCCAGAGAGGGGCATGTCCTCAAGAGCTGCCCACTTTGGGGAGTGGCCCTTTAAGTGAGCACTGGTGGGAGTGGTTATAGAGGGTTCATGTGAATCTACATCTGAAGCCAGAGTGAGGCAAAGACAGCAGATTGAGATGAACACTTTACCTGCTTATGGATAATCACTCTCAAAATGTTTGTGAGGTACCACCCCATTCATTTCGGTCAGCAAGGGCTTTCATCAGGCTTTGGTTGGACTCCTCAAGAGTTCGGTGTGAGTGCCCGGAATAGGAGTTGGTTACTCATGTCAACAAACAAGGTCCACCACAGCGTTTCCCACAGCAGGAGATTCATTTCTGACTCATGTCAACAAACGCAAACCTCGCATGATTTCCAGGGGTATAGGTTCTCTCTAGAGGCCTCCTTTAAGCTTTATCTTGTCTCGGTAGATCCCACTCCCACTGTTGAGGAACAGCATGTTTGTTTGAATGCCCCTTACAGCCTGGAAGGGGGCATATCGAACGGGTATCATGAAAGCAAAGCGAGTAAACTGAATCCTGAAGGAGTATGTGTTCTGCTCTTGGCTTTAAAAGCTGCTACTTGCCAGACAATTTTATGAGCGTTCATGGTTATATGGAGGTGTTACGGTAGAATGACCGTGATTTTCCACCCTTGAGTGGATTAAGGTGTTTGTTTGCGATTGCAGGGTATACTAGGTTGGCTAATAGAATGATTACCCTGCTACCTGATCACTAAAATGAGCTGCGCTATAAAAGTAACGATTGATTGATTGAAATGGTGCCTGGAAGTCTGTTAGCAGAGCACCACAACTATCTCGGTGACATAGTACCAGGGCTTGCACTGTGGTTCTTAAATTGGCCTCTGGTAGAAACTGTTCTACTTTTTTGAGGAGGGAAAGCTGGTACAATGCTGTCTTGGATTCCCTGGCAATCTGTTCTTTGATTTGAGATCTGTGTTGATGGCGAAGTGATTATGAATTGTCTGTCATGTAAGGGGTTGTTAGACTTGGCATCTTTTGGCGTGTTTCCCCAGAGTTTTTGCTTTCTGACCTCCCGGTTTTGCCTCTGTTTTGCTGGTGTAACGGTTCTGCGCGCTTTTCGAACTGCTGATCAGTGGTAAAGCGCAGGTGCTCCTATGGTAAATTGTGTTATGTATTGGTGTTTCCATGATTGGATATTTGATTTACCTGTTAGCCCCTAGTAAAGTGCACTGCGTGTGCCAGGGCCGGTGAATCAAATGCTACCCGGGGGCCTGCAGCACTGGTTGTGCCACCCCCGTGAGTAGCCCTGAAAACGGTAACTCAGACCTGCCATTGCAGAGTCTGCGCGTAGTTTGTAACTGCCATGTCGACTTGGCCAGTGCACACACTGGCCGGTCCCTAACCTTCCCTTTTCTTACATGTCAGGCACCCCTCAGGTAGGCCCAAGGTACCCCTGTGAGCAGGGTGCAATGTATGTGAAAGGTAGGACATGCCCGGTGTGTGTGGCATGTCCTAATAGTGAATTACAGCCAATTTCGTTTTTCACTATTGCAAGGCTACCAGTTCCCCATAGGACCGAATGGGAGGTTTGTTCATAACATCTTAATTACATAACTGGCCCAGGGAATTCAGTAAGAAAATGAAGTTTCGTATGCCTGAACTCAGAATCTAAAGATGCCTCTTTTAGTGAAGGTGATTTTTACATTCTGTGTTTGAAAATACCACTTTTGGAAAGTGGGTATTTTCTTGCTCAGTCATCCCGTGTGCCTCTGCTGGAATGTGGATTGCCTGTCTGGGTTTTGGATGACAGAAGGCTGGGGAGCAGGAGGGGCGCCAGATGGTCTAGGTAGGTCAAGAAAGGGCTGAAGAGACCTGGGTTACGATGGGGACGGGGAGGAGATTTCCTTGCACCTCAAAGGGCCTGCTCTGCCTCTGACAAATGCCGTCTCCACCTCCTGCCAGGAATTCACACCAGAGAAGGCAGAACTGGTCCTGACCGGGCACAGGCCCTCTCTGCCTAAAAGATCAAAGGATTTTTGGACATAAATGCTGGGTCCCAGACCCCTGAACTTTAGAACTCATCTGGAACAAGAACACTGCCAAGAAGAAGAGCCGGAGAAGCTGCAAAAAGGAACGACTGCTTTGCTGGATGCTCTGCTGGGCTGACCTGCAGTGGCCGCTTCTGTCTTGGGCAGTGAAAGGCCTGGACTGGACTTTCTGCAACCTAATTTGTGAGTCTCTTCAAGGGCTTGAGGTAGAGCTTGCCCCCTGTTCCCGAAGTCTCAGGAACAGCAAAGACTTCAAGTTCTTCGACCCGCAGCACTGGGGACTGTGTGTTTTGTGCTGCCACCCGAAGAACACCAACTCGACGACGTCTACGACGCCACTGCCGACTCCGTGTCCTGAAGGCACTGCAGAGGGCACCGCCGCAACGCAACCCTGGTCTCACCGACGACGCCTGTTGACGCCGCCACCGAGCCGCTGCTTGCACCGCGACCTGTGGGCACCGCACTCCACACCGCCTCGCTTCACGCCGAAGCTTTGGCACCGCAGAGGGCACCGCCGCAACGCGACCCTGGTCTCACCGACCACGTCTATTGACGCCGCCACCGAGCCGCTGCTCGCACCTCGACCTGTGGGCACCGCACTCTGCACCGCCAGGCTTCACGAGGACGCCTTGGCCCGCCTGACGCCGCCACTTCCCGCCGAGATCGACGCCGCTGCTTGCACCGTGGTTCGGGGGCACCGCTCATAAGTTACACGACGCACCGCCCTCATCCCACACCGCAGCCTTGGCCTACCCACGCCGGCGCCATCGACTGCAGTTCGTCAGCCGACGACAGCGCTTCAGCCACGACAACGCCGCTGCTTGCACCGTGATCTGCCAGCACCGTGACGAGCACCGCCTATACCCTGGACTCACCGACGCCGCCATCTGATGCCGCCACCGAGCCGCTGCTCGCACCGCGACCTGAGGGCACCGCACGCCGCACCGCTGCACTTCGCACCGCAGCACCCGACGCCTGCCGACGCCAGAGCTCCTGACTCCATCAGAGAGGAGATCGACCTGCACTGCTTGTGACTTCGAGGGTCCCATTGCCCTGCATCTCTGAAAGGTACTGTTTGCGGGTCTTCCCGACACCGTAGCTGGCCTGCGACCCCACGGTCAGCCAGAACTGTTTTCGATTTGTGTGTTCACGACGCCGTGGTAGCCCGGACGGCGCTATACACACAAGGAACTCTTTTCAATCAGCGTATTTTTGAACTGTGAACTTTTAAGGATAGTATTGTGGTTCTTTATCGTTTTTGGTCTTGTTTTAATTATATAAAAATATTGGATATTTTTCTAAACTGGTGTGGTGTCCTTTTGTAGTGCGTACACTGTATTACTGTTGGTTATGTGCAAATGCTTTACACACTGCCTCTAAGATAGGCCTGGCTGCTCGTGCCAAGCTACCGAGGGGGTGAGCAGGGGTTATTTTAGAAGTGTAACTCCCTTATCCTGACTAGAGTGGTGGTTTTTGCCTGGCTTTGGCCCGCGCCCTAGCCTCCCAAGAATCCCATTTCTAACAGGGGTGAAGCCCTCTAGGTTCATGTGCGAGAGACAGACTTGTGGTAGTCAGTGGCGGTATAGAGCTGTTGGCTAAAAATAGGAATTCAGTATTTGTCAAGTTGAGGTTTATGTAAGTTCTTCACAGCTACTTCTGGATAAGATTGAGGCAGGATTTGAGAGACTGAATGGAGGAGATTTTAATGTACAGATGAGTGCCATATGCTAATTGATGAACCTTTATGTTACTTTACATTATTGATCCATCTTCACGTCTTCCTTTCTGCATATGGTGAGACATGGTAAATTGGCATTTTTTAATCACTAGAAAGAAAGTCCCTGTTAGAACTGAGCCCGAGCTTGACCTGCCATCATTCCCCCGCCCACCCCACCATTATGTACAGGCACCACAAACACCCACAAAGCATGGCTACAGGGGAAGATGTGGCATCTGGAGACTGCAGCAGCAGTTAAGAGCCCAATGGAAACTCTTGTTATTTAGTTGTGTGGCATTCCACACAGCAAGAGGCTCCATGATACACCAATACCCTACAGGAAGCTGGAGGTCACTGACAGGCAAGCTCTGATTTTATAGTGCATCTCACTCTGGTGGGGCCCCACACTACCTCAAAACACACACACACAGCCAGCTCACCCCCAGCCAACTACCAATCAACGAAAAGTCCATAAAAAGGCACAGTCACAAAAGGGCAGTGTCTAATCAGCTTCCTCAGTACAAGAGACAACCAGCTAAGACTGCTTGCGTTAACCAGATCTGCTCCTACCTTGTCTGTTTAGGTATTTAGACATTTCATTGACCTTGTTCCAGTTCCTGCCTTCCTGTCCTTCCTCTTCAAGGGGAGTTCCCTTGATTAGTTTTCTTCCCTCTTTTGGACCCCCAACATTATTTTGACCCATTCCCACTCTTGATCCAGCAAAGCTGCCTGTAGGGGATCCCTGTGACCAATTACACTGACTTGCACTTGTGCCAGTTTACAACCATTCTCCACAGGAATGTATCACCATTTCTCTGAAGTAACTGAGTGAGATAAAGATTATCAGCAATAGTGCATTCTGGATCGGGTAGTTCACTTGGGAAGTCTGATAGTGGGCAGGGGTTGTGAATTACCAAGAACATACACTCTTATGTACTATACTACTATAAGGACGCTTTCTTCATTATATCCCTTATCTATAAGGACGCTTTCTTCATTATATCCCTTATCTATAAGGACGCTTTCTTCATTATATCCCTTATCTATAAGGACGCTTTCTTCATTATATCCCTTATCTATAAGGACGCTTTCTTCATTATATCCCTTATCTATAAGGACGCTTTCTTCATTATATCCCTTATCTATAAGGACGCTTTCTTCATTATATCCCTTATCTATAAGGACGCTTTCTTCATTATATCCCTTATCTATAAGGACGCTTTCTTCATTATATCCCTTATCTATAAGGACGCTTTCTTCATTATATCCCTTATCTATAAGGACGCTTTCTTCATTATATCCCTTATCTATAAGGACGCTTTCTTCATTATATCCCTTATCTATAAGGACGCTTTCTTCATTATATCCCTTATCTATAAGGACGCTTTCTTCATTATATCCCTTATCTATAAGGACGCTTTCTTCATTATATCCCTTATCTATAAGGACGCTTTCTTCATTATATCCCTTATCTATAAGGACGCTTTCTTCATTATATCCCTTATCTATAAGGACGCTTTCTTCATTATATCCCTTATCTATAAGGACGCTTTCTTCATTATATCCCTTATCGTTTTTTTTTTTTAGCTTTTCTATCCAGTTTGATATATACGGGTGAGCAATGGTCCCTTAAGCCAATAGGGAGACGCCTCTTCAGACCAATCCAGAAGGAACCTCCCCAAGGAAGCAATAGTTGTCCCTTCGCAGGGAGACATCTTGGTGTGTAGTCACTCCTGCTGATGTGTCAGGTTTGGAATGTATGGTAACAGCAAGGGAAACTGCTTCATTATTAAGAAACATGCATCCGCGATAGTTTCCAGACACTATTAAATAATGGCAGCTGTAACATTTCACACACCAGTTTGTTCACCAACTGCAGCCTGCATCTGTTTATCTATACAAAATTCATATGTATTTCAGAGCTCAACCTCTCCTTTTCACAATTACTAATTTTTTTGGGAGTGTCTTCGAACAAGCAAACTGATTAAAGCGCCCCACCCCCCCCATGTTTCCTCCACAGCCACTAAGATTTTTCTACTGCTTTAAAGACCTCCGGACTGTTGCCTAACTATGTTATTTTAGTCGCTGACATCAGAATAGTGCTACTGCTGCTGCCCTCTCCACCAGGCACTATGCATGACAACCTGATGAAACGGAGGGTATATGAATCACCACAACAGAATATAACCACAGTGAAATGCCTTTGCACCAATAACCACAGTTCTGTTGAAATCAGGTGACAAAGGACACTTATTTAGGTCAAGTCTGCGCTTGTTAGCAGCAGGTAAAATCACTAGCAATACATAGAAAATGAAACAATTCCTATATTTCAACTCTTATACCCCCTAGAAATCGTGGAGCCCCCAAAAGGACCAAACAGTATCCACCGTTACTCATTTCGATCCTCTTCAAACCTACATTCTCTTGAGACCTTTCTCTAGACCTGTTACGCAGAAAATCTACCCTTCTTTGACCCATCATAACAGCGTACCTGCTCCCGGCTAGATCCTCACCCTGAACTGGATTCACTCAATCCTTGCTTTATACGCAAGCTGATGATCATTATCCTGCCTCAGAGTATCCTATAGTGGCAACCCCAAAAATCAGTTTAGCGCAGACCTATACCTCCAAACATCAGCCAGTCCAGACAATGTTAGCACCCCAAATATTCCCAAAACGGACATTTTAACCAAAATGTAAAAAAAAAAAAAAAAAAGTGAAACTAAAACATTAAAAATGGCAACTCTCTACCCATTAAAAAACCAACCCACATCTCCCTTCCCCCAATAGAAGCAATTAGAAAAAAGGTTTTGGTATACAACAAACTCCTTAACCAGCTGAAAGGAGCAGAGAGGTATGAGAAAGAGGCGGTCTAATCCCATGCAGCATTCTAAAGCTCTTAACCAAGCCCCACCCAATACCTATTTCCCTAACCTCATTTACTTCACTCCCCCAGATTGGGCGAGGCAGGGCCAATAACCACAGACCACTGACAGGTGGTGAAAAGGTTACTTTAATAGGACAGATTTGCATTTGTTAATAGTGAATAACAGTAGAAAACAATTACAACAATATAAGAAAAAAACCTCTAAAATGCATTAAACCTTTAAAAAAAAATAAAAAAAATTCACCCTTAAGATTCCCTGGAAACACAAGAGCCCCCCCCCCGAAGCCCCAAATAGAACCATTCTGCCATGTAAGCGCTCTACACGTCTCCCCGTCCTTTCCAAATGCATGTTTTCTTGACCCACTCCTTAGACTCCTTGCCCCTAACCGCCTTCCCTTCCTCGACAAAATGTCAAAACTGAACAACTCTCTCCTCCACAATCCCCTTTTGAGATGGATTTGCCTAGTCAGTAATAATCCAATGGCTGCTCTATACTCAAAAAGATACCCACCAACCAGGAAATCCCTAAAAGGGTGTTTTTCCGCCCCTCCCACATAGCTATTAAGAAAAATCACCAATAAAAAAACGCATGAAATACATCTGGTAGCATTTTTCTTAATCCCTTAAACAATCCAAACTTTCTAAGATCACATTCCGCAACCCAATCAAATACCGTTCATTCCCTATAGATGACAAAAGCTCTCCCCCTGACGTAAACAATGTATGATTCTTGTAGGAAATTTCAGCATGTTTTATCATTCCAAATCCTTCCGTCGTGCAAAAGCCTGTTATCTCATGATTAACCTTTCGTCTCGCCTTGTCAATCGCTGCCGGGTTCTTTGCGCCTTTCCAAACTCCCTTCTGAACCAGCTCTGTCCATACAATGTGCGTACCAGGCCACACTGTTTTCAAACGCAGCAAATCTGCTTTAACTGCTTTTATCAGCGCTAAGCCGGGGAGCTGAACTAAATCATTTTCACCAAGATGAACGACTAAAATATCAGGACAACCTCTGCTAACAGACAACTCGGCCAACATTGGTAGCAGCTGACCCCATCTCATGTCTCCCAGGCCCCACCATAGAACTGTACTTCTTCTTCCATCCAAACCCAGCAGTCGTCCAAAAGGCCTGGTATCTGCATGTTTAGCTGCCAATTCAATATATGAATGGCCCACGATCCAAACGGAATTCCGTTTCAATGTCGCCCCAGGAACACAACCTGCAAGTAACAGACAAAAAACAAACATTACACAACAAACATCATGCACAAAAACCCCCTAAGGTCTAATATTTCCTACAACAATCCAACATCCATGTCCCAATGTGCCCAGTGTCTGACCTGGGAGATCCCAAACTGTCAGCCTCAGTCACAGAACCAATTCGGAAAGAATGTGTTGCACAGTGGTCCTGTGGATATGGCAGCCTCCATAAAGCCCACCTCATATGTCTCAATAGCTGAAATGCTGATGAAAGCGTCAAAAACATTATTCGGAAGCTCTGGTCTCACCTTAACAATCTGCTTGCTTCTAAAGGGCATAACATGTTGAAAGGTGGGCTAATCAAACCCTTTGAAAGAGTGAGAGCATACGGTTGCCTCCTGGAGAGAGCAAGATTCAAGCACCTTCAGATCAGATATTGGGGACTGGACCTAGAAGAGAGTGAGGGGGTCAACAGGAAACTAACAAGGTTTGACACAATGCTCCTAGAAAAGGACAATAAGAGACGCTCTGCATCCATCCTAAACAAGCTACTAAATCACAAAGGAGGCGTTGAGGTAACCATTAGTAAGGGAAAACTTTTTATAACCCTAGATGGCAATTGAGATATATGGAAGAAGGTGACCATCTTCACAACACACGAGGTGAAGAGAAACGCTACTCAAGAGTCTATGCACGTGGTACTACACGTCAGTCAGGGTCTGCAGACTTGACCAATCGCAGAATGACAAATATTGGCAAGGATGTGGAGGAAAAAAATGCTCACACATAAATATTGGGGTCGTGCCATACTCTAAAGCATTTCTTGAACTAAATACTAGTTGGAGTATGCAACATAAAAGGCAAGGAACTGGCAAAACCATTGGGGGTAATTCTATTGGTTGGTCCATCTGAAGGGGTGTACCTGCTCTATACCAGAGAAGGAAAATTAATATCTCACTTCCTGTTAGCAGCAAAACAGGCCATACTTGGTTACTGGAGTTCACAAATCATGTGTTATTGACAGCTGTTTATGCAAACTATGGTGGTTAAGGGGATGGAGAAACTGAGTATAGTCTAGTGTATACAAGACTTTGGAGCCTAGTAGTCAATTATTCAAACTATTCAGAATGTGATTTTAAGAGAGTGCAGTTGAGTACGGCACTCAACCTAGGAGAGCAGCATGGAGTCGACAGAAGGGCTGGGGAGATGAAGGTACAGAGTAAGTGGGAGCAGAAAGGTACTGAGTTATTTTTAAGGGTAGAGCAGTGGCTCAGGTTGGAGCAGATTTTTGAGGTGCTTGCTAAGGAAGAGGAGAGCGCTATGGAAAGGGGCAAAGGGGGCAGGCTAGGAGCTTCATGAAAATACCCATCAATATGCTGTAATGATACTCGAATAAATACTGAAACATAAAGGGCATAACACATCTCTAACTACTTCTCATAGAGTAACCCAAAGTTCCCTACCTATTTGGCCAGTTTTGGTTTGCCCTAGCAAATGCCCATCACACCATGCCTTAACTGTGCTTCTTGTCTCATCAAGCCCTCTGACAACGCAATCCTAGAAATTGTGAGATCTTCTCAGAGAAATACCCAAACCATGCACAACTTCATTACCAACATTTCAAAACCAGTACAACATTCTCCTAAAACCTTTGAAAACTTCTGCAGAATCTGAACTGTAATAGGGTGCCCGGTCAGTCTCCCAACATCCTGCTTCCTCACCAACTTTGAAACAAAGCGGGGGTAATGTTTAGCACAGGGTATGTTGTGGCGCTAACCTGATGTGTGTTTCACAGGCGAAGGTAATCTGTGCGGTGCAACAGGTGAGGGAAAACCCCTAAGCCCTCAATAATGGACAAAGGTCCGTTTCACACAAATGACACCAAATCCTGTGCACACGCTCATAAGTATTTACAAAACAGGTAATTATTGTCAACAGGAAAACAATGAAGAGTAGTTCTTGTCCTTCAAGTGTTGATTTTAATGTAAGTTACTTCAGCCAGCCAACACGTGTTTAGCCAGTGGGTGTAAACCCAAGACTTCTTCAGGGCTTACAAATAAAGTGGTCACACTTCAGACCTTTCCACTGGTGATAATTCCACGCGGGCCTTAGAACCAATTTTGTGAAACCATATAATCTCCTCGTGGTTACAAATCTCCAATAAATCGTTTATTAGGGCCAGTATTTAACGTCTTAATCGGGCATCGTATGCCAAAGAGGTAAAAGTATTTCCACAGTATCAACTCTGTCTGCCTCGGTACGGCCACAGAGACCGCGGCGTCATCCGCCGCTAACCAGCTCAGGCTGACTGTCATTTCCGGTATACTCGGTGCCGGAGAATTCAACCACGGAGTGTACTCGCCTGAGCTGGTTAGCGGTGGATGACGCCGCGGTCTCTGTGGCCGTACCGAGGCAGACAGAGTTGATACTGTGGAAATACTTTTACCTCTTTGGCATACGAAGCCCGATTAAGACGTTAAATACTGGCCCTAATAAACGATTTATTGGAGATTTGTAACCAAGAGGAGATTATATGGTTTCACAAAAATTGGCTTCTAAGACCCGCTGGGTCGGAATTATCACCAGTGGAAAGGTCTGAAGTGTGACCACTTTATTTGTAAGCCATGAAGAAGTCTTGGGTTTTACACCCACTGACGAAACACGTGTTGGCTGGCCGCTGAAATAACTTACATTAAAATCAACACTTGAAGGACAAGAACTACTCTTCATTGTTTTCCTGTTGACAATAATTACCTGTTTTTGTAAATACTTATGAGCGAGTGCACACGATTTGGTGTCCTCACCAACTTTGCAAGTGATGTCCGGCCCAACTCCCACAGCCCCTCTTAATGTCAGAAACGCTACACCTGCCAATTCGCCAGTGGTTGTTATGGCAGATAAATGTCTCCTGCTCCATGGCGTGTGGTCACACCACTCGCTCGACACGCCCATGGGGAGATCTCATTTACTGTACTCTCACTGGGCCCTCGTTCTCTTTAAAGTTAAGTGGGAATAAAATTTAAAAAATGCCACATCACATTGATATTTCAATTAATAACCTTTTTAAAGATGTATAATTCTGAACACCTTCTGCAGCTCAGTGACGTTCTTCTGGCCTTGAAATGCAAGGCATGTCCAATTTCATTTTCTTCTTTTATCTACTTCATGTTGCGTGTTTACTGATACTCATTTTTTTGTTGTTGAAATATTACATAGGTAATAAATGAACTCTGCCTATTGGCCTAAAATTTCTTGCATGTCTCTATGCCATACAAACCCTTACCTGTCTCCTGTAAATAATCTTGCATGGTATCCTAGGGTTCACGCCTGCTGTTAAGTGCTCCGCTGCAGTCTAGCGAGGTCTGCTCTATTAAAGCAAACCCCTCCCAGGGGTGAGTCTCTCTCTCCCCCCGACCACTTAACTGCGTCCCTTTACCTTTCAATTACACCACTGACAACGTGATTCGGTGCCTTAAAAGGTCGCAGTTTATTCAAACATAACATGGTTGTACATTTCGCAATTTTATTGGTCATTCATAAACATCAATGTTATCACATACTTCCATTGTTTTTGTAATTGTCTTTGTACATCCCTTGTGGTTATGTGCTTCCCAGACAGTGTATTTGCGGGGTGCCCCTTTGTCCAGGCCTCTGTGTCTGCGGTTCTGCGGTCCTGTGGTGTCTGCGATTCCAGGCTTCAACTTGCTACCGAATTTGGTGGGTGTCCGTCAGGACCTGCACAGGCTGCAAGTGCCTTTCCGCTTGCCATGGACCCTTTGTTGGCCCCTTCGCCTGCTCCTCGGGGCCCCTGCTGTGTGGCATCCCAAGGACCCTGTGTGAGCATTAAATCTACTCTGCCTGTGGCTGTGTCCTGTCATTTGGCTCCCTCAGTACCCCTGCCGTAAGGCATCCCAATGGCCCTGTGTGAGCATTACATCTACTCTGACTGTGGCTGTGTGCCGTCCTTAGCTCCCTCAGTGCCCCTGCCGTGAGGCATCCCAAGGACACACTGAGCCTTCCATCTACCTCTAGCAATTTTTCTCTCTTTTGTATATCTTTCCTGGGTTTCTTCCACCACGCTACCTACGGTTTTACGAGGGAGCTCCCACTGCTCTCTCCTCTCTTCCTTCCTCACGAGAAACCCATTTGCTCTAATACCCCTATGATGTTTAGCAGGAACATGTCCATCCCTACCCCCATCAGGTGTACACCGTCGTTCAAATGATGACCCGGGGACCTCAAGTTGATGAAACAGTGTCTCACGAACCCCCAGCCGTTGGCCCTACATATTTTTGCCATAGTGATATTCAGCTTACGTCTGGACTTCTCCACCGCCCCCAGATCCACGGCCCCTCTCCATGCTCTGCGCACTATTATCTCTGAAAAAATTACCTCGGCCGGGCGTACTAGTCTTGCTATCGCTGTGAGGCCTGCCTGCATTTTTTTCCAAGAGGCCCCTCCTTCCTATTGTTGCCAGGTCATTCCCTCCTAGGTGGACCACCACCGCATCCGGTCTGCCACCCTGCCACAGAGCTTCCCGCACTGCGGGGAGCAATTGGTCCCACTTCATCCCTCATTGCCAGAGCCAGATTATATCCGTGTCCCAAAGCCAGATTCTGCCGAATTCGCGTCTGGCCGCCGCCCACCGCTGCGCCCGCATTATGTATGAGTGACCCATGATCCAGACCTTCTTGCACCGCTCAGCCGGACGGTATCGGTTCTCCGTCTTAGGGGCCAGGGCGTTGTCCAGCATCATCTTTAACCCGGGTCCACCCATGCCTCTTACGGCACCGGGGTCATCCCTTGGTCAGCGTCCAGGGAGAGCTCTCGGAATCTGCCCCACTGAAAACGAGAAATGGCATCCGCAATTGAGTTGTCTATCCCCGGGATGTGCCTTGCCCTAAGCGCGATGTTAGCTTTTAACTGGCAGTCGACTAGTTTCCGCAGCAGGTTGACCACTGCCGGACATTTCGCTGTTCCTGTGTTGATTGCCTGCACTACTGCATGGTTGTCTGACCATAGGGTTATTTGTCTGTTGGCCAGCCGTTGGGTCCAAATGTGGAATGCCACTACGATGGGGAATAACTCCAGTAGGGAGATGTTAGCCGTGACTCCTGTCCTTTGCCAGTTGGCCGGCCATGCCCCTGCCATCCATGCCCTTCCTAGGATGGCCCCGAAACCGTAGCCTCCAGCCGAGTCTGTGTAAAGCTCGAGTTGGTTGGCCTGCACCCATGGTTCTCGCCACGAGAGTGCTGTTGAAGTCGGTCAGGAAGGCCTCCCCTCCCACTGCCCCAAGTCCTCTTTCACCCCTTGCATCAAGCGAACCCTGTGGTGCTTCTGTGTCATGCCCCTAGTTATCCAGGCTAGGCGTCTGGCGAAGGGGCGCCCCGCGGGGACTACTCTAGTGGCAAAATTCAACTTTCCCAGCAGCTGCTGTATTTCGCCTAAGGTCTCCTTCTTTTGTTGTCTCAACCTGCCGATGATCTGCCTTAGCTCCACCACCTTCTCGGGCGGCAGTTTGCATGTCCCGGCCACGGAGTCCAGCTCTATCCTGAGGAAGGATGCAAACACCAACAAGACCGAAACGTCGACAACTGCATCTACTTCCTTTTTTGATTGTTTTTCTTTAGATAGTGTTTTCTGTTTTGTTCAGATTCACTGCTCTATTGATGTATTTATGTTTTTAATAGATGGTCGCATTAATGATTCTGAGGTGTTAACAGTACTGAATTCTCTTGTAAACCTCGGTCATTTATGTGCTGCTCTTACTTTGTGTACCCTTATCATTTATCTCACATACATTTGTTATTTGAAGAATTCACACCCGTGTCATCAGTATCTTTCACAGATCTTTTAGGAAGTAAATAACAATTGAATTGTAGATTGTTCAACGGCAGGTTACCAGTTGGAACCTGAACATATCACATGAACTGCTTAACGAAGTACGCCTAAATAAATCCCTTATAGTTTTGTGGTGGGGCCCTCTGTCTTGTCCTGAGCCAAGGGGACCCCCAATTCCTGAGCCAAGTCTATGAAATGATGGAGGAGGTTTCCGCACTCTCCCGTGCCTGCCCCACCGATGAAGAGGAAATCATCCAGGTAGTGGACCCTCCCCCCTGCCGGGGAGCGCATTCCTAGCTCCCACTCCAAGAACCCACTAAAGGACTCAAAGTATGCACAGGATATGGAGCAACCCATTGGCAGGCATTTGTCGTAGTAGTATTGGCCGTCTAGCTGAAAACCTAGCAAGTGGTAGCTATTTGGGTGTACAGGCAGGAGACGAAAGTCCGATTCTATGTCTGTTTTTGCCAACAGGGCCCCCCTCCCTGCTTGTCTTATCAAGTCCACTGCGTCATCCACTGATGCATATGCTACCGAGCAACTCCCTTGGTCCAGCCAGTCATTGATGAAGCCCCCGTGGGGGTGCGACAGATGGTGTATTACCCTGAACTTGCCTGCCTCCTTTTTTGGCACCACGCCCAGAGGAGATACCACCAAATGTTTTAGCGGAGGGAACCGAACGCGCCAGCTACCCTTCCCAGCTGAACTTCCTTTTCCACCTTCTGCCTTGCCGCCCCCGGGTTGTCACGTATTGATTGCAGGTTCCGGGTCTCCCGGGCCCCCACAGGACCTTTGTAAGGGATGGGGAAACCCTTTGTGAAACCTTCTGCTAACCTGAGTCTGTCTGATGTTTTGGGATAACATCCTAATAAATATAACAGTCTGCTTGTTTTTATGGGGGCAGGTAGGGGCTGCCCCCGGTCCGCACCCCCTTTGCCCCTTTCTGAAGCTCCCTGCTACTTACTTTTTTGCGCCTCCCTTTTCCTTGTTGGCCCCTGCCCCCTGGGCCTGTCTGCAGCGTAAGGCGGGATGGTTTCCCCCGCAGGACCCGCATGCGTGCTTGAACCTGCAGGCTGCCCCTCACTTACACTCGTTTTTGTCGTATTTCCAACAGGATTTTCCTGATTTACTGCTGTTTTGGCTCTTACCTTTGAAAGACTGTCCCTGACATTCGTATTTTCTTTTTTCCCCATAGGGACGAAAAGTGGACTCCCTTGAGCTTACCCCTTCTCTGGCCGCTACCATGTGAGTTGTGAACCCCTCCATGTCTTGGCAATCCCACTCAATCACTGGCCATGTCTGCATCTTTTCCCTGAAGCCCTCGTCGTATTTTAACCATGAGTCACCCTGGTATTTTTGTTGTGAATCGTGCACCTTCTGTTCATATAAAATAAGTGCTGCCGCACTCTGTGGGAACTTCTCGATGAATACACAAGCTAGGGTCCTGAACACCCTTAGCCAATTCTCAAAGGATCTTTCCACACTGGGATTGCGTCTGTCCCTCCTGTCTTCGTCTTTTTTGTCCTGCGTCGTCCGGTCTAAGCCTGCCTGGCGCACTTCTAGCAGTGTAAAGATGTCTATAAATTCTTTTCTCCAGATCATCTCCTTTACTGTCAGTGGGATGAGATTGGCCAGCCCTAGGAGTTTCGTGGTAGTGGGGGAGTCTCCTGGGGAAGGGCGTAGGTATTCGCTGGCCGGTCTCCCCCATGGTCTGGGCCCTCCCCTGTGCCGCTCTTTCCCGCAGCGCTGCCCTCGGTAGCTGCCCCTCCTCCCCCCGTGTGGTCTCTTTAGTCCGTACCTCACCGTCCTGATTCACCCACTGGGGGTTCTCCTGTCCCCTGCCCATTGCCCCCTTTGGGTCCCTTCCTTTCTTTGATCTCTGCTCAGGCTCCTGGATCCCCCCATTGCTCTCCGCGTTCCACTGGGGGCCCCCCCCAAAAGGGGATCGCGCCCCAGGCCATTGCCAGAAGGGCACCCACACTGGTGGGTGAGCCGGTCCCTGCCCCCATGCTTCGCCCTGGAATCCCGGTTGGTTCCTTCCTTGTCCTGCCAACCAGGGTGGCTGGAGAGGCCCGGCCCCCCGCACCGCTAGATTGTTTACCCCTAGCTGTGTTCCCAAATTCACAATTTGCCCTGGTTCCCCAACCGCTGAACCAGTGCGCTGCCCCCCTTGCGTCTTCCCCTTGCGCTCTTTGCATGGTGCTTACCAGTGTCAATGTCCAACGTGCTGCTTCGCCCTCTGCGTGATTCTTGAGGGGCCGCGTGCTGGCTACAGACCCCTCATCGCTGCTGCTCTCCTCTGTGTCCGAGCTGGACAGCACCTCTGGGGCTGGTGCCGCTCCTTCTTTGGCCCGGGCTCTGCTCCTGTCCCCGGTGCCCGTCGCCGTTGCAACCGCAGCATCCCTTCCTCCTGCCTTGGTGGTCTTCCTGGGGGCCGCCGTTTTAGCTGCAGGCCCCCTGCCTTCCAGTCGCTTGTGGGGTGGTGCAGAAGGGTTCAACCGCCTTGGCTCCTTCCCCTTCCTGCGGGGGCCCTCCCCGATTTGTTGGTCCATCCAAGACTTCCCCTTCAAGGCTACCAAAGCCCTGGCTTTCTCCAGCATGCTTGCAGTTCCGCATCCAGCTCGGGCCCCGCATCCGCTCGTGGCCTCTTCTGCCCTTTCTGAGGTGCCTCCGTGCCCCCCCTGTCCTTCCCTGAAGCGTGCTGGCATCCGTGTCTCCCTGCCAGCTGCCCCACGCCTTCCTGCCATGATGTCGCTTTATTCCTTCGCCGGTTAGCCAAAAAAGCAGGTGTGTTCTCTTCGCCCCCACAACTATTTCCCTCAAACAGACAAAAGGCTCCCCAATCCTACAGCCACCGCTGCTCGCTTTATTCTTTTTCTTTTGTAATCCTCAAAATTTTGGTGTGTTTTCTCCTTGTCC
This sequence comes from Calotriton arnoldi, assembly GCA_963921515.1. Classification (NCBI taxonomy): domain Eukaryota; kingdom Metazoa; phylum Chordata; class Amphibia; order Caudata; family Salamandridae; genus Calotriton; species Calotriton arnoldi. The sequence continues at coordinate 480,321 of CAWUFW010007302.1, read as the reverse complement.
CCACACCTATGTTCTATGTTCTGCAAGCAGACAGAAAGGCACTCCCCCAAAATCCTGCTGCCCCCGCTGCTTTGCGCCTTTTCTGCCGGTATTGTCCCACTTCGCGGTGTGTTTCTCAGTTATTGGCAGCAATTTGCCACACCTGCCGCTTACCGGCTTCTCCTGGTGCCGACGGATGGGAAAATTGGTTTGCGCCCCTTTAAGGCAGGCCTGAAATTGCGGCCCCGCCCAGCTGCCTCTTCCGGGTTCTCGGCCTTCGATCCTGGCTGCGGCTTCCTCGCTGAAAAGGTCAGTGTTGGTGTTTGTTCACCTCGGCCCCAAGTGTATAAGCAGGGATGGGGCAGCGTCTCCCTGTTAGCTGCGGAGTAACCGAAGCTGCCCATGATCACAGGGTCACAGCCAGCTCAATCCGCTGCCCCCGGGCCACTCTTCCCGTGGTCCTTGCTGGATGTAGCCCGATCCAAGCTCCTGCTCCGCCTTCCCGCCGCTCAGCCTTGCAGTCCCCCGATGCTGCTTCGCCCTGTCAGCTGCTGAGACGCTCAGCTCCGCAGTCCACCGACGCTGGGATAACCGGCTGCAGCTGGTACCTTCGGACGCCGCAACTCCGCTTGCTTGTTCCTTGTCGCTGCAGGGGTCTTCCCGGCGTCTTCCATGGCCACAGGTACTATTAACACTTGCAGAGGGGGGGGGGTTATATTTTTGATCCGGGCCTTGTGCCCCTAATTAACCTCCCCAGCCGCTTGCCAACTCGCCTCCTGATTGGGGGGAGGGGGGCCGTAGGCTACCTTGGGGCGACCAATCCTGGTCGCCCCCTTTTCGCGGGCTTCCGTGATGGGGGGGGGAGGGGGGTGGAGGGCTTCCCGCCTCCAGGCGGCGTTTGCCCCGGGCCCCCATCGGGTCCGGCTGTGCCTTCCCCGTCCCGGGCTTCGATCCGCTTGATCTTGTCCCTAGTGCCAGGGCAATCAGACTAAGTTTTGGATTTCTGGATCTCCTGCAGCGCCCCAGATTGTTTATTATCATTTTTACCCAGAGACATACCTCTGGTAGTAACTTACCACTTTTTTAACTTTTTCAGCTCACTGTTTAGTAATCTAGTGGTAATGCCATTCTATATCATAGTGACATGCCATACCGACAGTTGTAATTTCTGCTTGTGGTAAAAATAATACTAAAATAACACATCACTTCAGCATTTAAAGCAGTTAAGGCGTCAGTATTGTTTACCACTGATGGTAAACTTATCACTGGCAGTAATCCAGAAGATTGGTCTTGAACTGTCAGGGAATTTATTTACCTCTGGAATAGACCATTTTTATTGACAGGAGTATCTCCTATTCACTACCAGCACTAAAATTACCCCATTTCCAAAATGTGGAACCTGAACTATCGGTTCATGTACATAATACACAAGAACACGATATATGTGCAGGAATCAGAAACCAGTAACCAATCAATGACCTAGCATCATTAGGTCTACATGCTAACCTAACTGCACAAAGGCAAAGAGTCCTACCACCATGACAGTCACAAACAGAGCACACGAGTCATGTTTGTTGAATTGGGAGTCAGAAATAAATAACCAAGCGAGCGAGGCAATAAGGCAAGGAGGAAGTGTTTGTTGGATTTCGCTTCTACATCTCAGTTTGTGTATGGATTGTACATGAGGGAGATGTGTTGGGGTTCATTTCTTCTATGCCCCTCGAAGCCAGCTGCTGTACAGTCTGGAATGTCAATTCTTTATGGCTTGTGAGGGATGCCATCCTATTGGTGTGTGAATGTGAAGATCAGTTGAGTGGCCTCCTGCTCAGCCTCCTTCTCCAGCTCCTGGTGGGGCACCTAGGCATGCACTTATCATTATCTGTAAATAACTACTAATAAAGTAGCTACCTCCATGAACACAGGAGTCCAGTTTCATTTCGGTTTTGGTCCAGCCGCACTAGACTGGCAGTGTTTGCCGTGTGAACTTGATAGCAATGCATCTGTCAGTAAAGGGTAGAAAAGCAAGTTTTGCGTGCCATAAACCCTCTTGGTAAAAGAGGCAATCAAACAACTCCGACACAACACACACTAGAAAGACCCTATGCAAAATCCAACTCAGCAGAACCTCACAGGCGTCCGCATTGAAATGGAAGCCGAGACTGTTCAGTTAATCATGCGTAAATCAGAAAGAGGCCCAATGGGGTAAGATTTCTTGCTTGTATATGGGGTGATTTGACAGATACTTTTTTTACTTGAATGGGCAAGCCTTCAAATCAAGTACTGACTGAATTGCGTTTTGTTTTTTCTAAAGAAGTAACATATTTCAACAGCAAAATACAGGCCACAAATGAACACATCCCACCACTTCGAAACTGTGCCAGCAGAGCCTAAATGTATGCCCCTGAGCGGCGGAAAGTATGCCTGCTCTGCTAAGGAGAATGGAGCTCAAAGAATGTCCGGCATCACAGGTCACCAGAGAAGGCTTTTCATTTTGTAATTTAATCGTCGCTGCTGAGCAGCAATAATCTTAAATACATTTTAAATGTTTTTTTCTTCTCCATGACCAACTGGTCTGTCAATGTGGCATCTGATGCGAGACAGAGATCCAAAAAGCTGGGGCGTGGTTTTGCAAAATACCTCGTGACACGAGGCCAGAAACATCTTGCTTAACATCATGCTAGAAAATGAGATTGGGTATTGGATTTCCACTGTGCTCCAGTGCCAAGGCCTGCTAATTCATTTAAAGCTGAGGTATTTTCACCTGTTTCCTTAATGAGAGCTGGAATGTTTATGCCATGAAAATAAAAATAGGACTGTCGTTCTAGAGGCATGAAGAAAATAGAATCTTTGAATTTCTAAAAATCATGGATAATTGCTGTTTGATGAGATGAAAAACAAAGGTGTATATGGCATACATGCCAGTGTTGGAGCGTTTTTATAAACTCATATTAATGCAATTAACGTGTAGACCTGGTCATGTAATTTTCACTATTCAGGAGGAACTGCGCGTTTGTGGGCAGCATAAACGTTGGGGTGGTGCCAGACTGATTCCGAGAACCTCCTGAGGATATTTTGTCCCATAGACCAGCTAGCTCACAGTGCCACCATAAGCACCCCTAAACCTAGACAGGCAGCAAATGATTCTGGCAACCACTGAACAGGACAACCCTGATCCCCCAGGAATTGTGGTAGCTGATCTAGAACCCTTTTGTTCAGTCATTTGTTCTTTAGTTTTTTCAGAGAAATATACAAAGAATACACAGAGGGACGTTTTCAATGTTGATTGAACCAACGCGATTCTTGTATAAAATATATGTGCTGCGATGATCAATAGACAGAAGCAAATGAAAGTTATTAGGCGTATCAGGACAGTAAACAGAATAAAAAGTTCCCCATTGTGCTGAAGATATATATATATATTCATGTGTAGTGCTATAGGCACTCCCATGTATTGGGACCACGTAGTGACCTTTGACTACCATTGTTTTAATTGACTTTAGGTGTTTTAATTTAATCTATCTTGAATGTTCGACATCATGTTTCCTGCACTTGCATGGACTTATGATTTCTTTTGTGTCTCCTTAAAGCTGCAGAGTGGGAGTGTTTCACAGAGTAGAACAGCCTTGCCAGGAAGAGAACGTGTGGGATGTGCGTTTGATAGCATGAGAGAGAGAGAAAGATGTGGAATGTACTTCTCTGTCTCGGAATATAGTGCTGTAGGCAGTGGTGCCCAAATGTGCAAGATTGTTTTCTGTACTGTTGGAGATGTTGTCTACTTTTGCAAGCTTCACTAAGATAAGGGGCTAAAACATGTGGGAGCGTAGGAGAATACGTGAGAACTCCTTTTCCTTGGAATGCTTGCATGGAGCTCAGCCAGCACCAGTAAGTTTCCTTGCTGTAGAGGATGTCTTCTCATGCATTAAGATTATAAACTGGGGTTTCTTGGCTCGGAAGCCGGATTTAGTCCTGAGGGATGGACGCGTCTACTCAGTGCTGCATTTCCCAGCTTGAGGAGTCTCTAGACCCCAGGACTGTGATTTGGAATCCCCCAGCCTTGTGTGGGCTAAGATGAAGCTATTGCAGCCGGTGAGGTATTTTCTCTGATAATTGGTATTGTGATGTATGAGGTTGTCTGTGTGCACAATCAGGTATGCAGTGGTTCTTGGTATTCATTTATGTGTGTGTCAATCATCTGATGTATTCTGTGTATATATTTTATATATTTCCATACTTTCCCTTGATAGGGTTTATTTCCCATTTCTTGCAGTGGACATCCAGTATTATTATTATTATTACTTGCTTGTGTTCTATTTCTCTTGCATTTGATCTGCTAGATATACATACAGACACATATGTATATATATATATATTTTTTTTTTCACAGTCTCGCACTAAAGAGGAGAACGCACTCACGAGGGTTCTGCTGCAACATTCTTTATTTGTGCAAAAGAGCGGTTACCATGCCTAATGCATTTCGGTCCTTCACTCGGACCTTGATCACAGGATCTCTTGCTTTATGTGGGAGTGCCTCTGTTTGCAAGGGCTGAATTTCTTTTATTTGGGAGTGTAAAGCAAGACAGCATGCATATAACACTACAACAATCTGACGTACTTCTACGATGCGTTCCCTAACCTAAGTATCTAGGGTGTATGTGTGTGTTCTGCCAAGGATCCCCGTACTGAATGATCCAATCCTATTACCTGATGGGAAACAATGTAGGACCCCGTCTAGGTCACAAGCTGGACACCCCTTCCAGATAGATCAGCAAGCTGCTGGGCCGAAGCACCAGCGTGTATGGACCTCACAATGACAGCAGAAGTGCTCCTCTGCCAACAGCCATAAGCGGATGTTTATTTATAACAAAAGGCATCCTTTCCTTGGGCCGAGATCTTGATCAGGATGCCATTGTTTGTGATTTATACATAGCTATGTCACCATATGTACAAAAAAAACAAGCACATTTGCATAAACCTTGTACAGGGTGTCAAGGTAGCATGATAGTGTTCTTGCGAAGTTGATTCTGTAAGCAAGGTTAGTTTTCAAAGAAACTAATCCAAACAGTCATGAATGCAAATGTGTGTCACAAGTTGATGTGTGAAAGTGAGGGCAACTTTAGGAAAGACCCGTGCACATGTAAAACTGCAATGTTTCCTTCCAGGCTTAACTGGGGCACATGACACCCACTCCTAGGACATAAGTCGATTAAGAAGCTATCTAAATGAATAAATCCTATTGATAAAAATGCAACAGCATATGCAAAGGAAATCTTTAAAAATCATACTTTAAAATCAAAGTAAAAGCTATTTACAAGGCAATCATGCGATTTAGGAGCCCAATGAAAGACAATTTAAAACTTTTAAAGCTTAAAAAGGTCAATTTAGGGGGGCGTGGCTTGGCACCGGCCATGATGGCGGCGTAACTTTGCTGCTCCGCCTGGGCCTGCGATAAAGCCCGTGATATCCGGCTATTCTCCTGCAGCTGCGGCGTGGGCTCGACCGGCGCTGCCCTCCCGGTGTCATCCTGAGTCCTGGGAGGAGTCTTGGGCCAGCGCCGGTGTTGAAAACTGATCACGGGGGAGACGGGCCTTCAGCCTGAAAGGGGGCGGAGTCGCGTCATTCGCCAGCCGCACGCAGGACGCGGTGCCCGGGAGACTCGCAACTTGGGCCCCAGTGTCTGCAGCCTGTGCCTGCGCATCCATCCTGATACCGGCGCTGTGGAGTCCCAGGTGTGACGTCGCCCGACTCCTGATATCGGCGCGTCTCTGACAACAGCTGCTTTGCCTCCCACATTGATTGTAAAGCGGCGCCGTGGGATTGATGTCGGAACCGCCGGCTGGATGGTGCCTGTGAGGTACCGGGTAGCTTTGACTGGGGACACCCCTCTTTGTTTGAAACTGATTGAAGGGTCAGGGGTTCTAGGCCTTCTCCCCCTGGCCCGTGCATGCAATTTTGGTCCGGACCTGCGGGGGGGGCCCTTGACCTTCTGAGTGTGGCCTGGAACTGGCAGAGGGCCCCGTGCCTGAACCGCTGCTGTTTGGGGGTGCACAGTGTGTGTACCGCGCTCCCTACAACACATTGCCACCGAGGCGGGCCGTCGCGTGGTAACCGGGAGGGGACCCTCCATGTCTGGCTAACGGAGAGACACCGATATCCCTGTGGTTCCCCTAGTCAATTGCCGCCTTGGCAAGGACTGGCCGGGGTGCCCCCTGCTGGGTGTGCTGTGGATCCTGTGTGGGCCGGACAGTCGCAATTCCACCTGAGTGATAGCCCCGAGTGGTTGGACTCCGTTGGTACGCCCACGGCACCTTCCGGATTAGGAGCATTGCAAACGGATTGCGGGGGTGCTATACGACGGGAGAGGGACTACATCCTCGGTCTGTGGGTCTGGGGTCCGTGGGAAATAGCGCCAAGCAGGAGTGGTGGCACGTAGGAGACTGGGCTGTGTCCCCATTCGGAGCGGACGACGCCATGACGAAACCGAAAGGGGCCCCGGCCGCGCCACAAGTTAACAAATTGGACAAATACACCGTTCCGCGACACCAGCGCTCCGAGGAGGGGCCACACGACGACAAGCCGGCCGTAGATGAACCCTCCCTTAGCTCAATTATGGCGGCGATCCAATCTGTGGGCACGAACTTGGAAACTAAAATCGATAAGGTCACCATAGAAATGAACCTCATGAGGGCAGACATGCGAAAAACCTCTGAGAGGGTCACAGCGACCGAGGAGAGTATTGGGGAGCTACAATCGGCAGCGCGCAAGCTGGAGGAACGCGTGCAGAAACTGACGCACCAACAGAAATTGATGGCTTTGCAGCTGGATGATCAGGAAGGGAGGGCCCGCCGCAACAACATCCGTGTGGTGGGAGTGCCCGAGGGGGCGGAGGGGCCCAGCATGGACCTCTTCATTGAAGATCTTATCGTGAACCACCTCAAGCCGAAGAGGTTGTCCCCTCTGTTTTCTGTTGAACAGGCGCACAGAGCTCCAATCCTGAAGCCGAAGCCGGGGGCCCCCCCCACGTACAATCATTGTGCGCATACTGAACTTCCGTGATCGGGACGCAATCTTACAGACTGCCAGAGTGCATGGCGACCTCACATATGAAAACGCAACAGTGCGATTCTTCCCGGACTTCACCCTAAAAGTAAAACAGGAGAGGCGCTCATTCGATGGGGTCAAACGGGCCCTCAGGGAGAAGGAGATCAAATATATGATGTTCTTCCCAGCAAAGTTCAAGGTCATAGAGGGCGACAAATCCTGGTTCTTCACATCGCCTGCAGAGGTTCAACAGTGGCTGGATGGGGGTCCTCCCCGGGCCCAACGACGGAGGGAGGAGACAAACTGGCGTGGGAGCCGCTACCGCAATCTTGAATCCCCAGACCGGCGCAAAGAAGGGGTGAGGTCGAACTCTAGATCCAGGAGCTCCCGGTCCGGGAGTCCCGTGAGCGAAGCGGGATACCCAGGAAAATGAAGGACTGAACTCATCTCCTTGGTGGGGTATATGGGTAGAACTGGACTTCAGGTATAGATTTCTTCTTTACAGTCGGGGGGGGGGGACTGCTACTGTCTATACTCAATTGCATTGATGACCGAGACACGGCCGGTAGGGCCGGGGCTGTATATATCCCAGCTGTGCTAACTGTATTGGGGTGGATTTGCGGGCCTGGGGGTGGGCGCTCTTGGGTGGTGGTGCCAAGCAGCCCTTTAACACTTTCTTGTTCTTTAGGGTGACAGGCGCTCTGCTATTGGGGATGTGGGTAGTTTCAGGCCTACACAGCAGGGCGGCAGGGGGGGGGCTCTGTTAGGGGTTTTTTCTATTGTTTGTTTGCCTGTTTAAGCTTCAGACACATTGTTCCGCCATTAGCGGGCAGTGACCCGCTGAGGGAGGGGAGGTCCCACTAAGGGGTGGGGCGGGAGGAGACGCATATGGTTCCTAAATGGTGGCACATCTAACAGGTAAATTGACAATCCTCTCTTGGAACGTGAACGGTCTGGGGGACAAGATAAAACGCACTATGGTTTTACAATATCTCCGTAGGCACTCCCAAGACATAGTACTCCTGCAAGAGACGCACCTCCAGGGCACGAATTACCTGCACAATCATTTTGGATACACACTTTGGGCACACGCCGGCTTCACCACTTCATCTAGGGGCACAGCCATACTCATTAAAAACTCGATACCTTTTGTTGTGCACCATACCTGGTGTGATCACTTGGGTCGGTTCGTGGCCCTGTCTGGGAAATGGGAGGGTCAAGTGGTAAATATTTGCTCGGTCTACATCCCCCCACGCCTACACGAGATTACACTCCCTGACCTTAGTAAGCTCTTACTCGATCTACCGCAGGGGGCCCTGATTCTGGGGGGCAGGGGGGATATGAACGATACCATGTGCCCTGACGTGGATATGGATGCCCGCTCCCCCGGGACCCGAGAACCCCGACATTTGCATACATTCACAAGAGCAATGGGATTGACGGATCTTTGGAGGTACCACAACCCCACCCTGAGACACTTCACGCATATCTCTGCAGCCCATGGCAGCGGATCCCGTCTTGACTATATTTTCACGCACACGGTATCGGGGGGGGACTTTTTCGGGGGGGGGAGGGGTACCATAAGGTACGCGGAATATCGGATCATTCGCCAGTAGAGGTTCAGCTATGTGGACCCAGGCGGGATTGGTCTCTCCCACTGAGGCTCGACCCCTTCCTGTTTAGAGGCCAGGAATTTCGGGACCTGTTCGAGGAGCGCACCGACCAGTATTTTGTCGAGAATGTGGGCTCAGTACGTTCCGATTGTATCCTCTGGGAGGCGTATAAAGTAGTGGCCAGGGACTTTTTGTGCAGGCGACAAGTGGCGCCAAGCGCAAAGAAAAACGCGCTCAGTGTGAAGCTCTGAAGCGCGAGATATTGGCTCTTGAGCTGGCAATGGGCTCCGAATCAGGAGGGGATACCGGGGGCAAACATATACTCAAGCAAAAAGAACTTAAAGATCTAGAGGAAACGCTGCTCGCACACATGCGCTAGCTACACAGAGAAAGATCTACGACCTTGGAGACAAGGCTAACAAACTAATTGCCTGGCTTGAAAAGAAGGACAGGAGTCGTAACTGGGTTTCCGTAATCAGGACTGAGCACGGCTCAAAGGGTGGTACTGGCACAGAATTAGCGGATGTCTTTGCTGATTATTATGAGAGCATATATCAATCACAGACTACGCGGGGAGGCAGAGTCCTACGAGTTACTTAAAGATATGGCTTTACAAACGCTTGAGAACGAGGACAGAGTGGCGCTAGACTCGGACTTTACTGTAGAGGAAGTAGAAAATGCCATACGTGACTTGCAGTCCGGGAAAGCGGCGGGCCCAAATGGACTCCCCACTGAAATGTACAAGTGCGTGGCGAGTAAATTAGCTCCGCATATGCTCAATATGTTTCTTGGTGCAAGGGACGAAGGGCTTCTCCCAGAGGATCTGAGGATGGCAACCATTGTAGTCATCCTGAAAAAAGGTAAACCTCATGACCTCTGTAGCTCCTACAGACCTATTTCCCTGTTGAACTTTGAAGCCAAAGTACTGGCAAAGGTCATTGCAACTCGATTGAGCTCGGTTATCCAATCCCTCATCCATCCAGACCAATCCGGCTTTATGCCGCATAGGAGTACCAGGCTTAACTTACGACGTCTCTACGGCGTTATGCAGATAACACGAGGCAACCGGGATGTGCCTGCCGCCCTCCTGTCACTCGACGCCAAGATGGCATTCGACAGCATCGAATGGACATACTTGTTCGCTGTACTAGATAAAATTGGGATGGGTCCAAAGCTACAGCAATGGATACGCCTCTTATACACCACCCCAATGGCTCGAGTTCGAGTCAATGGGAATATATCCCGAGCCCTTAGACTGCATCGGGGCACGAGGCAGAGCTGCCCGCTGTCACCGATGCTATTCGCGTTAGCACTGGAACCGCTCGCGGTATGGATACGGAGGGATCCATTGGTCAGAGGAATTGATCTCGGGGAGGCTGGGAAGAGCGCATATCACTGTACGCTGACGATATCCTATTGTACGCCCACAGACCACGACAAACGTTCCACCGGCTTATCCATATCACACAGTCGTTCGGAACATACTCTGGATACTGTGTTAATTGGGACAAATCCCTAGTGTTTTTGTTAGCGGGGGAGCTTCCTCCCTTGACCTCGGTGTGCTCCGAGCTGGTGAGGAAAGAGACGTTTAAATATTTGGGCATATGGATAACACACTCGGAGAATGAGTTCATGCGCCTAAATATCCAGGTACAACTAGATCATCTTCGGGACGATGCCACCCACTGGAGAAGACTACCTGTTTCCCTGGCGGGCAGAGCGGTTCTCTTTAAAATGATGGCCCTCCCCAGACTATTGTATGTGGTTCAAAACACACCATTTCGGATACCGGAGACATTTTTCCGCTCTGTTGAATCCGAACAGCGTACGTTGCTGTGGGGGGGGGGGGGGAGAGGGTGGCAGCCCCAGGATTGCGCTTATGAAACTCCAGCGAGGAATATATGATGGGGGCTTGGCCGTTCCTAATATTAGACAATATACTAGGCTTCCCAACTCGTCAACATTAATGGTTGGGCATTTTCCCCGCTTGAGGAGCCGGCGTACAGAGTGGACCGGCTAGCAATGATTAATGGCAACTATCAAACGGAGCTGTACCGAAAACGGAGACTTAATCCGCTCCTTCCGGTGCACACCCGCACAGTTATCGAAGTATGGCACCAGGCGAACAAAATGAACGGGTGGGAGGCTAAACTCACGGAACAGACCCCTTTATGGGACGGGGACTACTTGAGCGAACTGACACGACTAAAGGCCTTTCGGAGATGGAGGCTTGTCCGGATCGATTTATTGGTGGATGTTTGGAAGAGAGGCAAAATGATAGATTTTGACACCTTGAGGGAAGAGTTTCTCCCCTACCGACAGCTTAGACACGCACTTCAGCGTCATTTGAAGGAGGGCACTCTGGTACCGGAGTATTCGCCACTCGAGGACCGCCTCCTTCTAGATCCCATGATTGACAAAGCCATATCACTCACGTATAAGAAGCTTGTGAATAACTCCCCAGACTGCTTGGGCCCTCTACGAGAGGCCTGGGAGTCGTACGTGGGCCTGCTCGAGGACGATGACTGGGCCGAAGCCTTGCAGAGCCCCAGAGAAATAGCCATTCGGGCACGCTTTAGGCTTGTCCAGCTCCGAATTCTTCATAGATCATATGCCTCGCGCATGGTTTACCCACGCATGGGTAAATGTACGACGGATAAGTGTGTACGGGGATGTGGGGAGTCTGGGTCCTTTTTTCACATCTTGTGGTCCTGCCCCAAAATCCACAGATTCTGGGAGGGTATTACCCGAGTGATGGGAGAGAGTGTCCCATCTAGAGCCGAGGTGGCATATCCTGGGAGTCACGGGAGATACGACCTGGCCGCAATGGGCTAAGACCTGGTTGGCCTTGGCAGGAGGGGTGGCCAAGAGGAACATCGCTCAGGCCTGGGGGGCAGCAACGACCCCCACACTGGAAGCGTGGAAAAAAGATTTGGACTGGTGTCAGGGTGCGGGTGATATACCAGAGTCGGGGCTGCCCACGCAAAGGTGGAAAGATATCGGGGGTGTGGGCGCAATATAGAGGCCAGTGGACAATGTCACAGGGGGAGCGCTAGCGATTGCCAAGAGACGAGATGTTTCTATAGCCATAGATTGTACGGATGATACCAGCTAGTAAGTGTCAAGGATATTCCCCATGTTTTGGGGTGCATGTAATAATGTTTATCTTGTATTGCTAACATGTAACTGATGATGATCTGAAGCTTGTTTTATGTTCAATAAAAAGAACTATAAAATAAAAAAAAAAGTGAATTTAATACAATTTAGGGTTGTAAAACAGGCCAAATCAAAGTTCCCACCAAAAGTAATAGCCAGATGTTTATGTGTTCCGAGTGGTAGACAAAACATTTGTTTCCAGCATCTGCAGACAATGATCCCAGAGACACCCCTCACAGAAGGTTGATAGAGCAAATATATTCCCATCCAACCCCCTCAGCAGCCGTAGCGGGAGCGAAAAACAGCCAGTCGGGGATCTGACAAACCAGAGCCAAGATCCAATCCACCAAGGGCAGAAGCAACCCAGTGAGGCTCGTAGAATGCGGCCAGGAGCACTGGAATTGCACGGGACAGGTATACAAATGGGCCTTTAACAGGTCCACCAGTACATTTATGTCCGAAGGTTCAACCAACTGTGATCCCAGGCACAGATCCAAGGCACACTCAAAAGTGCATAATAGACAGCGGAACACGGGATGCACACAGTGAAGCCATACAGGCCGAAAAAACAAGAACCAAAGCTCAGCCAGTTCTCGAAGCAAGGGTGCGTCAAAGCAATGCACCATGCATTCACAGCACTGTAGGACATGCGACAGTGCCAGTATCATTTGACCTTGAAATGGGACATCCATTGTGAGTAAAAATATTAAAACCACTGCCCCGGAAATTATGAGCAGTACCAACGGAAGACCTCCAAAGATGCTCCAAAAGATGGAGTGAATAAAAGATGGAATGACTTAGAGAACTGTTTGGAAGGTGCTAACCTACCGAAAGTCTATAACTTTGAAAAAATGCGCTTTCCCAACATACTAGACATTTTAAAAATACAATGCACCAGCTCTCCAAAATGTCGTGGGAAGTTAGTGTGGAGTAGCACCTGTATCTCTAAAGAGGACCTTGCCACCAGAAGATCAAACGTCTCCTTAGGAGAAGTTAAGGCCACATCTTTTTGAAACAGTAAGGCTTTCAGTTTGCTCAGGGCGTCAAAGCGCACATTGGTAAGTTTAAATGAAGGCCATAGCATATCCTCCCTAACTGTACGGGCAGGTGGAAATGGGACTTGTGTACAACAAATAATAATGGAAGAAATGTTCACCAGGATAGGCAACCCCAGTTTCATCCAATAGCAACCTTGATTGTTCAACATCAGGTAACTCCCATTTGAGAGTAATCGGAAAGCCGGATGTATCACGGCCACCGGGGAGCCTTTCAAGTAGCAAGATAGGTTTGCACAGAAGCATTACAGGCTCTGTGCAACGACATCCTTGCAACCTAAGGACCCACTTAAAGTTTTCTCGCAATTGGAACTGCTGAGAAAAACTTCAGTTTCCTTATTCCGACACCGGAATTTGAAAGGAAGTTCCCAATATTCATGCATAAACCCTTCTCCCAACGCTTCATATCTGCCCACTTGGTGGTGTTGTAGACAGTCCTGAAAATCAAATGTCGAAATTGGCAGTGTAATATACCCATGGATTATCCAATCAGCAACGTTAAAAGGAATTTTCTCTAGCTTTTCTATACGTAGAATAGTGTATTTTGCATCCTTACGTGCCACGATTATCTGTTGTTCGGTAAGATGGAATGGAGAAAACAGACCTATGATGTTAATGTGTTGCCAGGACACATGACCAGAACGTAGTGTCTGTAATATCCAGCTCAACAGCATATTAGACCTAAGCTGTGACAGCCCATGTTGTAATGCAGACATGTCTTGCTAAACAATGTATACTGCTGAGGATACTAGGTTACCCAAAGAGTAGATTCTAGATGATAAAGTGGTCATACCGTTGTCTACTACTACAAGAGCCTGTTCTAAGTTAGCCCTATCATCTTCGCACAATTTTTAAGCAGCCTGTTGCTGAGAGACTTTCCATATTTCATTGTATATAGCATACAGGAAGCGTTTTTTATGTGGTTTTCGAGGACCTATTAAAAAGTCCAGTAGTTCCAGGTCATCAGATAAAAGGGACAAGTGCTGTTTTACCTGAGACAATGTTGAGGTTTTTAGCCAATCAAGGAATAACTTCCCAACACTAAGTTGTCACCACCCCTGAATGTTCAGACTGCACATACCGAATGTCAGGTCTGTTCGTAGTAAAACCCTTGAGGTTACCTAGGAATCGTTTCTGGTATCTGTTCGTGCCGAATGGCCAAGCTAACCATCCCTTTCAATTGGGGTCTGATGAGTTGCATGTACAATTATGCAGCATAGAAGCTACTGTATCCTCACAGCATGCTGTCAGTTTTTGCCAATTTTAAAAATGTGCAAGTATGGGAACTTGTGGTATGTTAAAATCCTTCATCTTGGCGAGTCCAAGATATGTTGTTTGTTGCACAGATTTGTTAAGGTATCAGGCAAGGTCTAAAGAATGCCTCAGTTGCAAAAAATAATGACCATAATGTTGGAAACAAAACATTTCATCATACTTAGCTGTACCACCATATAACTCATCAGAAGAAAAAGTAGGATGCTCTAGATCTTGTAGCATTTCATGCACTGTATCACTGTCCCAATCATCAGGACAGTACAAGGGGTAATGACATAATTTAAAGACATTTTAAACAAATGTGGAATTAGCAAGAGTTCAGTAGGACCATACACATCATATGCTACCCTATCCCAAACAATTCCATCAGGAACTGGAACAGCTGAAATGTTCACCATGGAAAAGGCTCTTTGTTCACCGTGTGATGATGCATGTGGTTTGAGAACCAAGTTCACCAATGGTACTGCATAGCGTTCTGGGATAAAATGTCCATTCAAACTCAGAAAACAGACCGTCACAAAACCAATCCAAAGGACCAGGAAAAGTAATGCCATTGTAATCCAAAGATGTAACGATGGCAAAACAAAGTATGTCTTTTTCAGCCAAAGATAGAAAACACACACCTTCAGCCTGAAAGGAGGAGGCAGTGGTTTTGATGCGTTAGAAGAGAAGTCAAAGTCGATGAAGTAGCCAGAGGCCGCCGATCTATCTTTGGCTGCTGAGACGAGCACTCCATCTGTGGTACATTGAAGTAGACCATGTTCTTTTCAGGTTTCCAAATCGAAATCTGTGTTTTTGTACTCGTTGACTGTACAGTTGTTGTAGTTATAGCAAAAGGCAGAAGACATGCTTCATTTGTTATTAAAGCTTCCATCTGAACTTCCTGCACGGTAGCGAAAGGAGGCAGGTAGCTACCCAAGAGCCCACGTGGCTTACTGTTGAGAATCAGCCACATAGTGTGGTTTGATCAGATCAATGGAGATAAATCTTTTGTCTCTGCGACCGGTAAAGGGCGGAAGGAGTACAGTGCGGGTACCTTCAATAGCCAGGACAAGTACAGGCGTTCTGTAGGATGGACCAAATTCTGTTTTCTCCACAATTCTTTCCCTCACCAGATACTCTACCTTCAGGATCCAGCCAGGCCTTGCTGGAACTACCTTCATTTCTCCAGTGGAGGTGCGTTTTACTTGGACGTTGCTTTGCTAGTCCCGGAAATCGTAAAGTTCCTGTAAAACAGCGAAACGTTCATTGATGTCAAATGATGTTTCCGGCGCCACTGTGCTGGTATTGTCGAGGTCTGGGACCCACATCCTTACCTCAAACAGGATTTTATAGGGAGTCCGACCACCCTAGGATTTTCTCGGCATGTTGTTAAGAGCCCTCTGGACCCCATAGAGGTGATGGACCCAATTGAGACCCCTCTTGCTGTTGAAGACTGCTTTGAGTCACAGTTTATTCTCTCCACGATCACATTTCCCTTGAGGTAGTATGGAGAAGAGAAACACTGGGTCACACTCAAACTTCCCATGATCTCTTTGTAAGCCCTAGAGCTAAACACTGGACCCTGGTCGGAATGTAATGTGCCACTGCGTATGTCCCGATAAAGACTCACAAATCCTTTATAACAGTTCAGGCGTCAGCCGACCGCTGTGGCCATACCCACAGGAATTGAGAGCAGGAATCCACTGCTACCAAGATATACTTGTAAGCCCCATCAGATGACAAAGGGCTGCAATGATCCAAATAGACACAAGCCAACAGCTTGTTTAAAACCAGTAAAGGTGTCAGTGGTGGATGCGCGAAGGTGAAACCCTTCATCTGCTGGCCTTGGTCTGTTTGTGCTGCTGCAATAATGAAATTGTAGCAGCCACCCCTGCATGTGCAGAAGCTGACCCTCGTGTGCAGCTAGAATTAACCCTAATCTCCGATCAGTGTTTGGTTTTACTCTAACCCCCCCCTCCTGAAATCTGAGCATATATTGTGCCCTGTGCATATAGCTTGTAGGAGTATTTCAGTGGAAAGCCTTTCGGCAGGTGAATGTTGTTGCGAGCAGCATTGACTGCCACCATGATGTCTCCGTCTACACTTGTGCTAGAACGAGTTAGTAAAGCAACTGCAACAGTACGAACTATTGCTTTAGTGGCTTCATCAGCCAAGAAATTCCCTTCAACGTGAACGCCTACATGTTGATGACTCAATGTGTGAATGACATGAGTCTGCGGCAAGCAATCTTTCAGCTTTTCCACCTACTCCCAAAGCAGCTTGTGCTTTACCATGCAACCCTTTGAGTCTCTGAACCCATTCTGGCTCCAATAGTGTAGGTATTCATTATATGACTGTACACAGTAATACTAATCGCACACTGAGTATGGGAATTTCAGGATCCATATTTTCCAGTGCCAGTACTAAAGCCTTTTAGTTCTGCCAGCTGCGGCGTGCAATCACCAAGTGATTGCTTGTAGGTTTTCTCAGGTTGGAATTATCCATTACGCATGCACCCTTTTACTATTGCGCATGCTTCCGAGTATAGATGCTTTGTCGCTACGGCAGAATGGGCAGAACCATTAGTGTATATGATGTAATCATAGCGATCTAGAGGCACTATTTCATTAGGTAGAGGGTATTCTTATTCATACTGCAGAAAGACTAACCACCACCACTAGGCCACATTGACTCAATTTGTACTGCAGAAAGACTTGTGGTTGTAAAGTAGAATCAAATCTGTAATTTACGTCTGTTGCGGTGAGTGAGTTAGACTATTGTATACATTGTGGATGCAATGCTTTAGTGTTCAGAACACTTGCTCTGGTGACCGCCTCTAACGTCGTCACCGGGGTCACGACAATTATGCATTTACCCCGAGCCAGGGCTCATTCTCTCACCACAGCAGTGTGTACTGCTGTAAGGATTTTTTCAGTAGTTGCAAACCGCATTTCAGTATTGGTGTATAAATACGAATTATATGCAATTGGTACTGTGTCACCTTCACTGAATGTGAAGTAAGTGTATCCTGATGATAACCAGCGATGACACGGATCACCACGTTCATTGTGTTTACGTGTGTGTGTAGGTGTTTGGAAGCTGTCATGTCAGCTTGTATGGAACGTAAGATATTTGTATGTTCCTGTGTCCAGTGTATACCTGAGAAGATCTGGACGTATCAAATCGTAGAATGGTTTAAACCATTCTGCGTAATCTGGAATGTATGTTCTGCCAAAATTTAATAATCCCAATATGGATTGCAGTCTTTTCAATGTTGTTAGTGGTTGAATCAACACATAATTCTCTAAGAAATGGGTCACAAAACTTTTGCCTTCACTTTTTATTTAAAAAAAATATTTTTATTAACTACTGCAGAGAATATACATGTGTACACAGTCGATAGTAAACATTTTAGTTACATTTTCAGTGACAAGGTAGCATTGATCCTGCATCTGTCCCGGATCAAAACATACAGTGAGTAAATCCACGCCACATTGAGTGCAACATTATGAGCTGTATTAATGTACAAACTGTATACTCGTTCCCTGAATAAAGACCAAGAGATAATCGACTAGTCGCAGTATTCCGTTAAACTCCCACCCAAGAATCCCACCCCCCGCAACAACCAAACTAAACAAGTAACCCATTTGCTGCCACAGACAATACACCGAGCCGATGTTCCTGCATCTGGTGTTTGTCAGGTCTGTTACCATCGGGGAAGGGGGCACGGGGGAGGGGGAAAGAAGGGGGAGGGGGAAAGAAGGGTGGGGGGGAAGGGCCCCCAAGAAGGGGGAAAGCAGCGAAGGACAAAAGGGGGCAGCATAGATGAGAAGGGAAAGGCATGGGAGGCACTAGGGAAAAGTGAGCATAGGTATTGTGCCATTAGCAATCAGATCCTCTCACCACGTCCAAGCACTGCAATCTGCGAGTCCTCCAACTCATCTCCCCCGGAAGCACTAAACAATTCCACTAAGTGCGCCCAATCCAGAGAAATTGGTCGTTTTCGCAGCCCCCTATACTCCTCTCGCTGCAAAGTCTCCCTCTCTGCAACCGCCCACCTGACCACCTCCTCATGCCAAGTGCCTACACGGGGCGCTGAATTAGACTTCCAGCGCTGTGTGATCATACGTTTGGCTAGCATCAAAGCTAAACCTGCAAATCGGCATAGCAATTTCGCCTTCCTAGAGAGGGGGAAGAGCCCCAGGAGACAGGCCTCAATTGTGTCCCATGGTGTGTGTTCTGTCAGCACTACCAGACTCTGGGCCACCTCTGTCCAAAACCCCCGCAGCACTGGACAATACCATATCATATGAGTAAAAGTAGCTTCGGGCGCCTTACACCGTGGACATACCGAGGACGCAGTTGGAAACATCTTTCGTATTGTTGCCGGGGAAAGGTACGCTTTATGCAATATGAATAATTGGATCGTTTTTAGGCGACAATTACGTGAGACTCGCCGTGGGTGCTCTAACATTTGGGCCCATTCTCTGTCCTCTAGTTCCCGCCCTAAGATCGTGTCCCACTTCTGCCTAAGATGCAATAATGGAATGTGTAAATGGTCCCTCAAGCCTCGATATAGCCAGCGCACCAAGTGGCGTCCGTGCCCCATAATGTGTAGTGATTTCAGCAACTGAAAAGTTGGAGGTTCCCTCTGTTCTATGAGCCAAAAACTCCGAATATAGCGCACAATAGCAGCATGAGTGAGAAACAAGGTTCCAGGCACCGAATAAGTACGTACAAACTCCTCGTGGGGCATCATGTGGTCCTCCAAGAAGAGATCCCCAACGGACCCTACCCCTTCTCGCGTCCAACCTCTTATTCGGTTCATCGAGATGATCCCACGCATGGTGGGCAGCCCACAGATCGGGATGTTCGGAGCATATGGAAATGGCACTTTTACCAATTTATGAGCTAGTTTCCAATAATGTAATGCAACATGCAGCAGATAAGGAGGATCGCGCAGTTTCTGTGCGCCCGGGCATAATTGTGATTGAAGGATTCCCCGTTTTAAAGAGTCCGGGGAGTGTCCAATTTCAAAGAGATTCTTACCCGCTAACCAATACGCCATCCACTGTAATTGTCCCACTATACAGTACGTCTTAAAATCCGGCGCCCCCATACCGCCCGCAGCACTAGGAAGTTGCAACTTTGCCAACGCCAATCTGTGTCTGCCCGTCCCCCATATCAAGGATGTCAACAGTGTGTCAATTGTTTTAAAAATCCAGGCCGGGAGGACAACCGGTAGGTTCACAAAGTAATAGAGGAGGCGGGGCAACATCACCATTTTCGAGCATCGCCAAGCGGCCCGCCACCGTTAACGGCAACGTTTTCCAGAAGGCGATCTGGGAGCGTAATGAATTAATGGTGCGCACCACATTACCATCTATAGTATCGGCGCTGGATCTATATATGTTAATCCCTAAATATTTAAAAGTGACGGGTTCGACTCTGAATTGCATCTGACCAAATTGTAAGACGGGAGAAGTACAAGTATTATAGAAAGAGAAGGCGACTGATTTAGAGGCGTTAAGACACAAACCCGAAATTTCCCCGAAATTAGAAAAGGCAGCGGCTATCGTGCGTTTATTGGCATCTAAGTCTCGGAAATATAACAATATATCATCAGCGTAGAGTGATATCGAGTGTACCACTCCACGCAAAGGGATGCCGTAAGGGACCATGACCTGACGCAGATATTGCGCAAGAGGTTCGAGGGCCAACACAAAGAGCAGAGGGGATAGGGGGCATCCCTGGCGCGTACCCCGAGAGATAGTGTAAGAGGAAGAGATGGTCGTTCCCGTCTTTGCCCGCGCTGTGGGATTAGTATACAACAGTTGAATCCATTTACAATATGATTGAGGGAAGCCGAATTTGGACAGTACCGCTAGCATATAGGGCCAGCTCAAGGTATCAAAGGCTTGTCGCAAGTCTAAAGACAAGCAACCAGCAAGAGGCGAAGTTTCTGACGCCGCGTGCATTAGGGCATGAAGTCGGCGGATATTCAAAGAGGTGCTGCGTTGGGTTCTAAATCCGCATTGATCCGTATGGATCAATTGGGGAAGAAGTGGAAGTAGCCGCGATGCTAAGACCTTGCTGAGTATCTTGTATTCTGTATTAAGAATCGAAAGAGGTCTATAAGATAGCAGATCAGTCGGTTCCTTATCAGGTTTCAGTAGAGACGTGACTATCGCCTCCCTAGCGGTGGGGGGCAGAACTCCATCTTCCAACGAGGAAGAATATAGTTGCAACAACCTAGGGAGCAGCTTATCAGCAAAGGTAGTATAAAACTCCACAGGGAGACCGTCGGAGCCAGGCGTTTTGTGTCGGGCCAATGCCTTCAACGCCACCCGAATCTCTGCAATAGTAATCGGAGCTGCCAGGTCCTTAGCAATCTCATCCGAAACTGTAGAAAGTTGGACCGTGGAAAGGAAGGCGCGTGTGGGAGTCGAGACATCCAAGAGGGGTGCGGTATATAAACGAGCATAATATTCCCGAAACGCAGCATTGATCTCACCCTGAGAGGTAACCAACGCGGTATGAATCGTATTTATTGCTAAAATGGGAGTAGGGCTCGCCGTAGGGCGTATCAGTCTGGCCAATAATGTGCCTGCCCTATCCGCCTCGGAATGGGTGCGCAGTGTGTATGCATTAAAATCTATTATGCGTAAACGTTCCAGCAAGTCTGCGTATTGAATCCTGGCGGACTGTAGTGGCTCTCCACCGTCAGCGCTTCTCTGAGCCGCTACCTCCAAGGCCTGCAAGTCTCTCTCCAAATCTGTTAGGTCCCTAATCGTTTCCCTCCGAGATCCTGTCAAAGTCCCCATGGCCACCCCGCGCACTGTCACCTTAAAGGCCTCCCACTCAATAGATCTGGACGAGGCAGTACCCTCATTCTCCCCAAAATACTTATCAATAGCCGTAGCCAATGTGGCCCGATACACCTGGTCTTCCAATTGTATAGGCTGCATTCTCCACGTTGGAATAGGAGCAGGAGAGCGGCTCCATTTCATCAATAACTATGGAATTATGGTCAGATATAGTCTTGCCCAGGTACTCACAGTGCGAGATGGAAGAGGATAATTCGGGGGAGCAAAGAAAGTAATCCAAACGTGTATGTAGCTTGTGGGGGTAAGAGTAAAAGGAATATTCTCTCATATTCCCATGTAAAGCCCTCCATACATCCACTAAATTCCAGCCTTGTGCCCAACGTGTTAAGGCCTCGTCCTGCGCCCTCGCCGTAGTGTTAAATAAGGGAGGATGGGAACGATCCAAACATAGGTCAAACACCGCGTTTAGGTCACCGCCTAAAAGCCATGGGAAATGGGACCAATCAGCAAGTGCTCGGGAGACTCGTGTTAGAAATGCTTCTTGATCAGTATTTGGAGCGTACAGGGACCCCAGCACTACTTGTCTACCATCTAACGCTCCCAGTAGTAGGACAAACCGGCCCTGATCATCAATTTTGCTCTCAGTAAGAGAAAAAGGGATCCCCGCCCGGATCCAGATTGCAGCTCCCCTAGAAAAGGCAGAGCGGTTGCGTAAAATTGACCCCGCCATCTCCTGTGTAGTTTCAGTTTCGGAGGGAACCAAGTGTGTCTCCTGAAAGCATATTATCTGTGCTTTACAACGATGTAATTGTGCAGCAATTCTATGCCGTTTAGCAATAGACCCCATACCCTGGACGTTCCATGAGACAAAAGATAAGAAGTAACAGCAGACATCATCAAAAGGTAGCCAAACAACCCCCCGGGTCCCATCCCCGCCCACCACCCCACACCCACCCACCCACCCACAACCCCCAGACCATGCAGCATAGATACATATAACTCAACAATATCCCAATACTGGGTCCAACGCCCAAACTTCGTTCGACCAAACCGTAGAAACATAAGTAACATGGTTCACATTCAACAAATGCTAACGCCTATGGGGGAAGGCCGCTAACACTATCAGCATCCACACTAAAACAGTGATTAATACATGAAAACGCCCAGAACGCGGGCCGGGCCAGGGGACCTACTATTCAGTTCCCACCTGTCGCACTACATGCACATGCCATAACATACTCCTGGTTAGGTAAATAAGCATAGTTAGAACTACAGCATTACGCACTAGACAGAGTCAACAGCAGACTAAGGGTGACATACAAGGCTATGTGCCACATAACTGTGAGCCAGCTGAGGCCAAAGGATCATTACTAAGTTGAGTGGTCACAGAAGGAAACAGTGCAACACTGCCATCGGAGTCAGTGTCCGCATTAGCTCCTTCAGACGGACTGGTACTGATAGACGGACGGGTGGTACAGAAGGTCGAGGCTGTATGGAGCGCCCTTTGCCTGCCCCCTTTCATTTGTTGACGGACCAGGGGACTGGAGGCCGAACTCTGAGTGAGAAGCCCCCTCTTTCGCCTTCAAGGGGGGCGCTGTGTCTTTGGCAGCGAGGAGTCCATGCGCCTCATAGGATGAACATCGGGGAACGTCTTGTCCAGCCAGTCCCAAGCACTGTCCGGAGTATCAAAAAACAGGGAGCGCTGATTATAGAGGATTTTTAGTTTTGCCGGAAACAATAAGGCAAACGACAGTCCCGCTGCCCGGGCACGCGCCTTCACCTCCATAAAGGAAAACCTTCTGCGCTGGACCGCCAGGGTGTAATCGGGGAATATGGAAATCTTCGCATTGTCAATCTGCAGCGGTCCTTTATCTCGCGCCGCCTGCAATAAGTGATCCCGATCCCTAAAATTGAAAATCCTGGCCAAGATAGGACGTGGGTTGGCGCCTGGTAATGGACGACGTGTAGGGACATGGTGTGCCCGATCAACCGTGAAGTGCGCGGACAATCCGATCGGGGCCACGCTAGACTTTAGCCAGTGCTCTATGTACTCCGTGGGTGTAGATCCCTCCGTTCCCTCTGGCAGTCCTACTATTCGGAGGTTTTTCCGGCGTGCCCGGCCTTCCGCGTCATCAGCCCGGGCCTGGAGGGAGTCTAGCTCTTGGCGCATTTGATTGAGTTGCTCCTCATGGGCCTGCACCTGAGGCACCATGCTTTCCACCTTCTGGTCAGCCGTTTTAACTTTCTCAGCAAGCTTCTTATGATAGTCCTTCAATAGATTGAGAGCTACTGAGATCATGCCCATTTGCGCTTCCATCACAGAGCGAGAATCTCGGATTTCCTGCAAGATCATGTCCAGTTTATCCACTGAAGCCTTGGTACCAGCACGTCCGTCTGTATGATGAGACTAGGTGGAAGAATGGCCCGAAGGCGGAGAGAGAGAACCAGCTCGTCCCGACCTTGTAGCCGCTCTAGGCTTTCCTTTGCCCATGGCTGGCGGCGTTGCGTAATAGGACTATATACCCTCTGCCACCGCGTTCAAATGGTAGAAACCCTGTTGCAGCCAGAGTCAGGGGGGCAGCCGGAGAGGAGCCTAGCCAGGCACCCAGCACCCACCACTGACTGGCAGTACGGCCGTAAGGCAATGGTGGGAATGCCACACCACTCAGTCGCAATTATCACAGGGGAGAGGTGGGGCACCCAGGTAGGATAAGGCCGCCGACAGCGAGTGCAGCAGTGGGCCCCTCCGATGCACTGGACAGAGACCGGAACAGAGGGTATCAGGAGATCCACATGCGGCCCCCGCGGTGCTAAGCCCCAGCAGTCCACAGCCTAACCGAGCGCCCCGCCAGCCTCCACATCAAGGCGGACCACCAGTCGCAGCAGAACATCCGTCCTGGTCCGGCGCCAGCCCAGGTACAGCCTGGATCACCCCAGGTCCAGCCAAGGAGCCGCCACCGATTTGTGACGCGAAGGGGCCCCTTAATTGGGAAGGAGCCGCGCCGCTCCAGCTATCAGGCCGGGGGGGCGGTAGGGACACTTCAGCCCGTCCCAGTACCCCGAGCTCAGCCAGTCCACAGCTCCGCTCGGAGATCCCAAGGGCCACCAGCTCTCCGGGTCGCAGAGGGGAAGAGGGCACTGCACGCAGGCCCTGTGCACTCACCTCGTGATCAGGGAGGGATCAGGGAGTCCCAGGCAGCAATCCTCCACAAGCGCTTCCCTCCGGCCCCCAACTCAGCAGGGCAGTGCCGGGACAGCCGGGGACTCGCCACCGATTCGTGGCGCGAGATGGTCCCAGTTTCAGCAGGGGCCTCCCCCGGGGGGGCCCGCTACGACGGGCAGCACAACACCCACACACCGGTGCGCCCCACGCACCTCTTGTAGTAGCGGCAGCCCGGAGCACCCCAGCGTGCCCAGTCCGTGCTCCGGTAGAGCCAGGCAGTAGCGACACCGGGAAGTGGGCGTGCAGGCCCCAGAGCCGGGAGCCAGTGTCTCACTCACGGCCGGGAGCCGGCGCCCACCGCCCAGCCAGCAATCAGGGCAGTCCGAGGCCTCAGACTCGGAGCAGGCCCTTGGAGAGGCCGGAACTCGCCACCGCCCGAAAGTCCCCTCCGCTGGGGTCCCAGAGCTCCGGGAAGCAGCGTCGAGGCAGCCCGCCTGTGCTCTCAGTGCACCGGCACTGGAATTACCGTCTGGCAAGGTAGGGAGTGTCGGATAATATCTCGGATGAAATTCCCCGGCCCGGAGCTCGTCGCTTAAGCGACCACCATCTTGGGCTGCAGACCACGCCCCGACTTTTGCCTTCACTTGACAGCTCATATCCCAAAAAGAGGACGTTGAGGTGGGCAATTTGTTATTTTTTTAAATTAAATTTATAGCCCATGTTAGCAAACACCAGTATTATGCAGTCTACTCTGGTCAAGTGTTCCAGGTGGGAGCCCGCAAACAGCATTGCTCGGCGGGGGCTCCAGCCTCTACAAACGCCGGTGAACAACGCCACCCCTCCTCATACTAGCCATTGCCTCTCCCCGCTGAGGTAGCCACATGCGCAGCAGAGGCACGGCAGGTGAGTGCCAGTGCATGGAGGGACTGTGGGTCTGAGCACACCCTTCCACTAGCCGGGGAGGAGGCAGCGCACCAGCAGTAGAAACAAAGACTACGGTCCGAGATGGCTTCCCTGAGCCTCAACTTCTCCTGCAAGAAAAGCATTAGCAGGAATGCAATAATGGAGAGGAAGAACCTGATCACAGTGTGCAGGGGGCTACTACTGAAGTGCTGCCATATCTTGAGGCAAATTTTGGGCTGATGTGAGGCCATTGTGACGAGGGGCACGAGGCGCACTTTCCGACGCCTTGATTCTGGGGTGAGTGATTTTATTCTGCATTGGAGATTCCTATAACTTTGCGGTCAATACTGTGCGGATACTATCTACTGTGGCTTTGTACATTGTTTGCCCATTGTGAATTGGTTCAAAGGGGCATGCCCAAGGCACTCTCCCCACCAAAGACCACCAGCATTAACAAAATGTTACAGAGGGCCATGGGATTATTTTAACTGAAATTGCACTAACAGAGAGGAGACTGTCTCTGGGAGTGCATAATAATACAAGTAAAGACGGGCCTATATCGCCAGGTCCTACCACTGTTGATACCATGGCAGACTAAGTTATTTATTCGATCAAATAAATAGATCATTCACAAGCTCATAAACAACAATCTTTTTTATAAAATACAATAAACAATGAAATATAAATAATCATGAAATACAAAGTCATAAAAATTTAAAATGCTAAAAAGTGAATGAAGACTTGTAATCAATTAACATTTAAAAAAGCAGAGAAAAATTATTCAAAGATACAATGTATTGTTACCCAGCTATGCCTTAGCCTGTTTTGTCCTCTACTTTACTTTACAGTTAGTAGCTTAGACGTAATACGCCAGGTATAAAGCAGATATCGTGATATGGCATATACTAGCCATTTTGTTAAACCTGACCTAAAAACTCGGAGTGCATCTGCTGGTCACCTAAACGATAAAATCCGGCATGGAGGTATAAGCCACTTTTTCCTGATCTGTACGTAGTAGGAACAAAAAAACATATAGTGATCTAATGATTCAGGGCTAAAAGTACATGCAGGGCATTACAGTGGCCCGTGTCCATCTGCTTCTAATGCAGTTCAGGGGTAAAGTTCTGTACCTAAATTGTAGGTAAAGTGCTCGTGCATGTGGAGGTTCAATTTCGTCCATTATTGACTCAAACATAAAAATACTTTTAAACTCTAAAAACCTTCCTGTTAGGGAGCCATGCACTGCAGCAACATAGCATGAGTCCTGGGTATAAGCCCAGAACTTCGCCTTTAAAATAGGTACTGCAACCTTTGTTAAGGATTTGGGGTCTTCCCACATGGCCTTCAGTCCTAGTCTCATTAACCAGTTCCTCACCCCTCTGAACCACTTCACCCATCCTGTTCCTCTATCTAAGTTTTGAACCTTCCTCTACAGCCTCTTTTACTGAAATCTGTGTTTTGCTGGACCATACCCTGACCCAAAACAATAGAGATTTCAATTCTGCTATATGTTTGGCACTTCTTAAGCTAAGATCTAGCTGGACCGGTAGGAGTGGAGTGCTATTTGGCAGTTTTAATAGGGACCTTATAAACTTGTTTTCTGACAGCTCTAAACTCTTTGTCTGGTCCAGACCCCACAGTTCTGCACCATAAAGTGCTGCCCCCAGACCTCTAGCTCTGTGTATTTCAATGGCTGGAGAAATGGGACGATAAACAGATTGATTTAGTTTTTTAACCACTGCGGAGTCGACATACTGTAAAGTAATAGTACTCTTTTCAATTTGGTCTGTCCAGCTCAGATTTCTATTCAGTCTGACACCTAGGTAGTCGAAGACCTTAACTTGTTCAAGCGTGGTTGAGCCCAGCCTAATTTTCCCTCTGAAACTGCGATGGGGGTTAAAAGCCATGAATTTGGTCTTTGAGCAATTTATCTCTAGACCAAGGTCAGTGCAGGCTGTTGCAAACCTGTTCAGTATATTTTGGATACCCATTGGTGTTTTTGCAATCAATACCATGGCGGACTGCTCAGAATTAGACAATGAACCTGGTAGCATTGAGAACATAAACCCGGTTCCCAACCCACTGGGGGCCCCAAAAAAAGCCGCCTCTCGCCCGTTTCGTATGCCATGCGGTCCTGATAACGTTCTGCACCTCCGTCCTCCCTAGCCCACACATTGACCTTAATGCAGGGGATTCACACATTTTCAGCCCACAGGGGACAATGCATAAACCTCCCTGGGCGGTTGACCTTATGGAGACTTTGGGAAAATCAAAGACCATCTACACAAAAAGCTCTCTTCAATGTCAGTACGGTTAGAAGCTATCGAAATGGCCCTAGATACTACTCTTACTCTGCAAAAGCAACCTGCTTGCCCAATTCTAGAGAGAGAAGTTAGTGCTCGCGCTTCAACATCTGACTGTCAAAGCAATTTGATCAAGGCTTCGGGTGGTTTGCAACATGACTTAATAGGCAATGTATCTAGTTTTACTGCAACCAGTCATGCTATACATAGCCTTGGCAAGGGGATTGGAGCTAGGAGTACTTTGCATGTGACTAAGGCACCTGAAGTCAATACTGCCCCAGTTTCCCAACTCTCCGGAGCCGTGGGAATGTGTTTATCTAAGTCTAATATCCCCGCAAGAGGTAACCAGTGATTGACCTTCCTCGGGCTTGTTGTCCGTATGTTCTTATTTTGGTTTGTGTTCTAGGTCTGCTTTAAAATCAGAGGGAGGGTAAGGATGGGCTGACTAACAAATGTTTGGACTGGTTGGCCGAGCAGAGACAATTCCCCTATCACATGCAAGGGAGATTTTGCTTACACGAAGAGGGAGTTGGCTGGGGTCGGGGACAAAGACCATTGTGGTGATTGTATTACTATTAATTTTTGATCCCCCCAGGTTGTACAGAGACTGCTTTTTAGTTCTTTCTCGCGTCCCATGAGAATCCAAGATTGGTCTATTTTTATTACCCGCTCTGTCTTAGGGAACCAGATACCTTTGTTTATAAATTCTCTGCCATTATTTGTACAATAAGGGACCCTACTGATCATGCAATGGGTTTTACTGGTTTTAAAATACCAGTCTCGAACCGTTTTGATGTCCTGGATGGGGTTGAGTGACTAGTCCCAATGGGGAATGGCCTATCCAGGACGTGTTCTTTACCAGGGAAGGCTAGGGAAGTTATTGAAGGTAACTGGGTGTATAAAGATAAAAAGGGGAGAGGCAAGGGGTCCACCTTGGTGGAAGGAAGTAGATGTGAGATCAAAAATGTCACAATACCAATTAGGCCCAAAGCATGAGACAAAAGCGAAGTTCCAGGGGTTTTAGATAGTGGGGAAATGCCCTCATATGTCTTCAGGATACCCAATGGATGGATAAATATTGTTATTCTAAATCACAACGAGGGAGGCCCAAGAATACTTGTGCTCAGCTGAATTCCATGGGCCAGCTAGCTCCCCTAGCTGGTTGTAGCGACAGCGACCATTTGGGACTGCATAACCCTGTTGACTCTTGTACAAACCTCACAGATAACTTGTCAGTCAGTCAGTCAAAAGTAAAGTTTATTTAGACCTTTGGTCCTTAAACAGCATAAAAACATGACATTTTGTATAAATATTGTAAAAACATAACAAATTCATCAACTACCATCATTACAGAAGCCTGATTTCCAAGTACTTCCTCTCAATTTTACACACTACTCCATGCGCAAGTCCTAGACACACCTATGTATATACACATAAATAATTTTAAGGGCAGTAAAATTCCTATTCTATCAAGTTTATAAAAGGTAATTAACCAGTAAAAATTTCCTAAAATCCCTATCCATCATCAATTCTAATCTAGCTTACAGCCGACTATTTCCTATTCCATAAAAAACCTTTTTACAGCCTTCATGAACTTCGCAATGGCTATGGTAATTTCGAGGTTTGGCATATCTGTGAGGAGTTCAATTGCTTGTGTGCGCAACCTCGTATCATATTTTAAATAAATAGGGCGTAAAAACTGTATCCGTGGGGCTAACAATTTTATGCAGTCCATCAGGATATGTAAATTATCGCATTTTGTGCCCAACTGACATGTACAGTTACCATCGATTTGCCTCAGTTCAGTTCTTATTCTACCATCTAACATAGCAGGATTAATGCCAATTTTCAACCTCATTATTTCCAATCTGAGCCATTGATTAGGTAGAATATCCAAATAGGGGTACCAATTTTCTTTCACCCAACTATTTCTCATAAATTTCACAGAGTCTTTCTTTCTCAGGTACTCCATGTCTTCTCGCCTAGACCATTCCTTCCCTATTGTTCCGAGTTCGCTCCTTGTCCCTTCTATTTAAAGAGTCTGTTGATCAATTCTTACGTCTAAATTTTCACAGATAGTGCACAATTTCTTTCTGACTTCTTTGGCCCTTTTCAGGTCACTAAGCTGAAACTCATTCTTATACCATTGTGACACTTTGGTCTCTTCTCCTGTCCCCAACCTTTTCCAAAAACGTAATAGGCCCACTTGTACCTGAGCATTCCATGAGGTCATGCCCATCTCCAGTCTAACTGCCTGGATCATAGATGAGCCAGGCAATGGCATTAAAGATTTTATGCATTTTCCTTCCTCGATATTCCAGGTGCTTTTTCCACCTAAGCAGAGAATTTCTGCTCCATACTGTACTTGCGGGGGTATCATAGCACTGAAGGTCTTTATCAATGGTCTGTGGGACATGTCACCATAGCTACAATTACATTTTTTCAGCCCACACACAGACGTGTGAGCTTTTGCTTTCTGTGCCTCCAAATGCATACACCAATGATAACTTGTCAAAAATGTTGTCTTGGAATATAGCATGGTTAAGCTCTAAGGTTAATATCCCTGAATGGGCTGAATTTATTGAACATATCATTTGCCTTTTCCTGGAAACTTGGGCTTTCAGACCTTTGTACCGGGCTGGTTATGTTAATTTTAGTAAAGAGGCTAATTCATATGGTGTCATGTTTCATACAGGTGCCCAATATAGGCTCAGGTAGCAACCCAACCTTTCACCTATATTTCCCCTGCCATTACACTACATAACGGTTCTTGGGACTGACCTTTTACCTAGTTACGGTAATGCCTAAATGACATGGGGTTTTTTCTGAAAACTAGCCTCATTCATTATGGATGAGGATTCTTGGAATCACAGCAGGACACCATCTCCTGCATAATAACTATGTACAAGGGTCACTCCTAGTCCGACATGACACAGCAAGGTATATCCCCTGGGGGTATCACAATGGGTATATAAACACCATATCTTGCTGAGTAAGTCAGAGGAGAAAAGGGTTTCCATGCCGACACACTGACGCGAGACGCTGAGGTTCCTGCACGCAGACACTCCAGCTCGCAGTGGTCTGACATCCCTTGCGGGGTGTCCATCTCGAGACCAAGACGGGGTCCCAGAGAATCTCACTTCAGGTAATGGGGTTGACTTTATCCTAGAGGGATTCTTGACTTTTACACCCATATACATGCTAGGTACACTTAGGTACATCTAGTTAGGGTCGCATCGTAGGAGTACGCATTTTATTGTCATGTATTTTATATACTTGCCTGTATTCATTGTTTTAGCACTATGGTAGAAATATACCATCCTTTTACTCTGTTGGTGCTTACGATCATTTACATCTGCTTGTCTAATGGTTGTTTCAGCACACCTATTTTACATTAGAATGACGCTGGTTCAATAAATGCTTATTGAAAAACGTCCCCACCATTTATTCTATGTATCTCTCCGAGACAAAGTGAGCACGAGTGACTGAGCGAAAAGTATCGCACTGTTTCCACGATCCTGAGGGATCAGGGTTGTCATGTTCGATAGTTGCCAAGAACTATTCTCTCCTTGGTAAGAGGGGTTTCTAGTGGCACTGTGAGGTAGCTGGAATACAGGCTAACATACCCGGTAGGGGTGTCTAGAATCGGTCGGGACACCAGTCCTACAGTGTATGTTGTCTAAACGCGCAGATCATATATAGGTTTATAGGAACTACACGACAATGGTAGAGGTGGACCATCTGGAGGGTTGACAACCTAGGTCAACACTGGACTAACAAGGTCAAATGTTTCAATACCCTCCCGTGATAGTCTGTGTGTTTCTATAACTACCATTGCTAGAACTGTGTATCTATATAATGTATATCTATGGCCAGGTGGTATATTGCATGAGTCACCCAATTGAATTGCTAATCTCTCACATGATAGCCGCTCCGGGGAATGTACTGAAGGTTGTGGGCGCAAAAAATTCTAACACCACTTCAAGCTGGGTTTACAGAGGGCATTAGCACAGTGGAAGTTTTTAGTTTCCAACTATTTTTGGGAAAACAGTGGCAGTATTTACATTGGATTCATCGATTTACGTTCGCCGTTTGATATGGTAACTCGATTGGAATTGTGGCAGAATTTGACAGATATGGCTGTCCCTGCTGATCTTGTAGCTATTTTAATCAGATTACACTCCAATAACTTTGCACAAGTACGGTGTGGATTATCAGGGGAATTCACAGACACCTTTCCTGTAGCTTGTGGGGTCAGGCAAGGGTGCGTCCTCGCCTGCACTCTTTACTCATTATATGTGAATTATTTGATTTCTTATCTGGACGGTTGTAATGTAAATGTACCTAGGTTGGCCAGCATCAAGACTTCGGTCTTGATGTTCGTGGATGACTCGCTTCGAATATTGGAATGCCCTATGGGTTTACAGAAAATCCTTTGAGATATTCTGTGGCCAGAGGGGTCTCGAAATAAATGTTGAGAAAACAAAATTCATGATCTTACATCCTGATCTCTCTACGAGACCTAAGCCCTTTGAGCAGGTCAAGGTTTTTGATTACCTAGGGCTGCCTGTCACTGAGGATCAGGATTGGAGTTGTCATATTGAAAAATGGAGACTTAAACTTATGCAACATAGTGGAGCGTTACTAAGAGCACAGCAAAATTTGAATTTCTGCCCAATTTCACATGCAATCAAAATATATAAAATGCAAGCTTTGGGAACTGCCATGTATGGCTCTGAACTCGGGGGAAATAAAAATATGCCCAAACTACAAGTAGCAGAGAAGAGTTTCTTACACCAGTTATTATGTCTTCCCAGCAGCACACCGTTAATTCCACTCAGATTTGATTTGGGATTGAGGCCCATCAATGAGGGGGAGGGTGATCAGGCCCATACTTTACTGGAGACGTATCTGGGCCACCCCCGAGCTATCTTCTTACCGAGCCGGTCTCCAAGAAGTGCTAGGAATGCTGGGATTGAGAAGTATCCCTTGGTTTAGATAGTTTAGATACGTGAAAGATATTCTAACCAAGACAGGGTGCGGAGAATTGAGAGAAGCCGGCGGTTGCACCAACAATCAGTAAAACCCTGTATAAAAAAAAGATATTTCCAATATACATTGGATCAACTGCTGGTAGCTTCTTCCCACGGCACTCTGACTTATTGCTTTCTTCAAACTAAGATAGCTGACAATTTTAAACAATTCCTTGACGAAATAGAGCCCTCGTTGGTCCTGGAAACTGTATCTGTAGTTTAGACACGGAACATTGCAAATTGCCCTTTCACTGATAATTGGGCCCGTAATTTGGGCACAAATGGGTGGGTGTACCTGTCCTACCTGTGGGTCAGAAAGGGAAACGGTAGAGCACGTGTTGTTCTTTTGTCCAGCCTATCTTTTGAGCAGGAAACAGTGGATTATCCCGGTCTGTCGGCTTTTGGGCATTAGAGAACATAAAAACGCCCTTCGTATTCTAAGGTTTGATGCTAGCCAATGTCTTGTCTTTGCTGTAGCCTGTTTTTTTAATAACAATGTGAATGTTTTTTGTATTGGTTCTATAGTATCTTTTATTGATCTCGTTTCATTAATTCTTGTACATGATTCTATTGCATATGTTTTATCGTGTTTTAGACTTTTATCAATTTCTGTGATCATGCTACTGTTTTATAAATTGAATTAACAATGTAATGTTTTTATTTGCTACTTTGATGGTCTTTGACTGAAATAAGGGATTTTTGTTGATATTTAACTGTGATGCATAATTTGAATTTTGATTTGCAGCTTCTGATTAATTTGTTACCTGCGTCAAAGATCCAGAGACCGAGGGCACAGTAAGAGCAGGGACTATATATTCAGGTATACTGAAACACAAATTCTGAATCGTAAACAAAATATTTATTAAGGTCTCATGATCCACCACCAACATTATGAAACTACAAAGAGGGAGAAAAAAATGTTGGGGGGGGAGGGGCCTTTATTTTCCCCATTGAAATACACTTAAGCAAAAGCAATTTTAGGCCGGTGACAGCTAAAAAAAAAAATCAATTGTTTGGTTTAAAAGAAATCTGGAGTCTACTGCCTGCATCGGGTCTGTTGGCATGTATGATATAGCACTATAAACTGGGAAATGTTCTTAAACAACTGTGCACACAATGAGGTGCCAATTTACAAGGTGAGCCTTGCTGGTTCCTGCGATTTTAGTTGTGCCATGAAAATGCAGTACAGCAGAGCTCACTTCAGTGATAATGAAGCCTCATCTGGAGCAGTACATATTCAAAGTACAGCCACTGTCTTCATTTTTCACATTCACTGCTCCATCCGCATAGAACACACCCCACTCCACATAGACCACAGCGAGATATTGGCAGAGCCACATACCAAGCACCAGATACAACACCACCTCCCCCTTACAGACGGCAAAGAAACAAAACAAGTACTGCACCAAACTAAGGGGGTGATTTAAAGTTAAGCAGGATGGAAGCATCACCAATAATTTTGGCAGAACTCCTGCCCCGCCAAATTTATGGTTCCCCTGCCTCATTTAGAGGTGGAGAAACCCTTGACCTGAACTATCAGCCCATGTATGTATGTACGCAAGTATGTGGTATTTGTATAGCACAAACCTAACCAAAAGGCATCACAGTACAGTATCAAATATACCTCCAATGAATGACTGCAGGATATTAAATGGGTTCTATGTTGAAATGGACTATTATTTTGTTGTGATGTACTTTTCTTTGCAGAGGTGCGTCCTCTGCTCTTTCCTAAATTGGAGCATGGTTCGGGCATGTCATTTCAGAGCCATGGGGAGACAATGTCGAAGGCTGGTCTTGCAAGTGGGACATGTCAGATTCTGTTTGTTTGCTCAGCCACCTTGACCCCTGGAATAGACCACGTCAATCCAGGAACAAAAACAGTACTCGGATAACATACCAGTAACTTGAGTAAAAACATAAAATAGACCAAAAAAAAAATCACAGCAGGCAGCCAGACAAAAAGAGTTGTCTTAGCGTCAAAGAAGAGTCTCGTAGCAGGAGTTACCTTAAAAGCAACAGAGAGAGCAGCAGGCTGGACATCAAACTAAGTTGCGACGCATTGGGCCTGTGTCCCACTGAGGTGTTCTGGCTGTGCGTGTGCCAAAAGCCATCAGAGGTGGTGTGCTTCTTAGCCAGATAAGCTGGGGTGCAGGTCGTGATGGCTTTGTAGATGATGCTGATTTTTAAGATGGTGTGAGCCAATAGAGGTCCACTGAAGTGGAAGTGAATTGGTTTCTTCAGGCCCTTGATGAAGCATATTGCGGTATGTAGGATGCCATCAAGAGCGTCCAGTGGTATTTTCTGAGCGGTGGTGGCGCAGGGCTGTGCCACCGTCCATATGTGAGAGCACGAGGGCTTGAACAGCAGCTCAGAGTTCAATCTGACTGATGTGTATTGGGACTGCCTGTCACAGTGGGAGTGGTCGCAACCTATTTAGAGTGGGGCCACCAGCACTAACTATCCATGATCAAGCCAACCATGCTAGACAAGGCAAACCCCATGCAGGGAAGGCAATAGTACCGGCGTCTATCAGGGCTTTTGTTTAAACTCCAGCTTTGGAAGTTAGTTTGTGAAAAAGATGAAAGAATGCGGAGTGAGCCAAATGGAATGATTTCCTTATTTCATTTATCGAACATGTGTACCGGCACATACAGAACATGATGGCCATTCAGAGCAGAGGCAAATTGGTATTCTGTAAATATACAAAATGTAGGTGAAGTGTCATGCTGCAAGCGAGAAGGGAGATGAGTCAAAATGACAGGGTAAGCCGTAGAATAAGGGAAAATATGAATTCTGAAGGAGATGCAGGAGAAATGTCTGTAGAGATCATGGAATCAGGCTCAGTTTCTCACAATTTTGGGAGAAGAGAATTCCAGTGGATTGGCGCATGAGTAGCAAATCCTTTAAGATGTTGCATTTCGAATCTTGGAACAGTAAAGAGCATTTGTTTAGTGCATCTAAGGTTCCTGGCTCTGAAGTTTCCACTGACATCAAAGAACCAACGTTTGCCATCGAAAGTGGGTGCAATACACTGGGGCAAACACTGCCTGCATTAAGTCAGGAAGAAATCCCTGTAAAAAAGTGAAATCTAAGCTATGGAAACCCTTAATACTTTTCTGAGATCCCGACCCACCTTCTGGAGGCTGTTGAAGATTTGAGAATGTATTCAACTGACCAAGAGTGCAGATCAATGTGTCTATGTCAATCTTTTGGCCAACTCGGACTGTAGCCTGCGTGCACACATACCGCTCTAAACTTGCTACTAGCCTCATCAATCTCCCTGCCATTGCAGAAGGAAATTCTGTCTTCTTTGGGAACTAGTGTGCTCGACTCAGACTGACATGAGCCAGAACAGTATCAAGACTAATGACCATTACAGATACAAGTCCCCATGGAAAACATGGCATATCTGTTTCTGAGAGCACGCACAGTATTCACACTTGTGCATCACTGAATTCATATATAACTGCGCACTCTGAAGTGACTATGAGGTGTCATTAAGCTGCTAACAACTAAATAAATCTAGTTTTTTCTTAGCTGTAAGTGCTCTAGTGACAAAAGCTAGACATTTCCAGCCATTTTGGGTTTTTTAGCCGACATGATTTGTATGTTGGGCATTCTAAGCCCATAAGTATAATGGAAAAACTGTAACTACATGATGCAAAGAAATGTTGCTTAAAAGCCAGGATTGTTTGTAGATGTCAGCCATATCTAGGGGAACAAGCAGAAGAAACCTTATCAGCTAGGGGTTTCAAAACTCATAACTCCAGCAAATTAACATGTCTCCTCAGTTGATTTTTCATAGGAACACAAGATAATGTCCCTGCAAAAGAAGGAAAGAAATCAAATTTCATTCAATGCTTGGGCTTGTTACATGTGCCACATACAGGATTCTATTCCCCTCTGCCAGATTATAAGCATCAGGGTGGCTGAGTGAACTACAGAAACAAGTGCATGGTAATTATTTTACATCAGCACATTAAGACTCTCAGATTCCCTCGTTAAAAGCCAAAGAGCTAAAGGCGTGCTTTGGTCCCTCTGTCCTTTGAAACCGAAATCCGAAACCAAATGTGATTATAAATTTGGATTTACACCCTGAAAGCAAGCACACAAACCCTTCTGAGCAGCACGATCTGTAGCTCTTAAGTGTTTAAAGTTAAACGAGGTCACATTAACAACTTGTAGTTCATCCAGTCTCTTCGCTGAATGTTGGGTTTTTGGTTGTCTTTTCCAAAGTGGCAGATTTGGTTAACTGGTGCCTTCAGCTGCTCAGATTCACAAAGATGTAACAGGAATATACATTTAAAAAACCTAAAGTGATAGTGCATCTGTACTTGTGGTTAAGTAGAACAGTATACCGAAAAAGCATCTTTCCATCACTAAAAACTTTGGCCCTGTTTAACAAATCTGCATTAAACTTTCACACAAAAAAAACATTGTAATTTCAGATTGAACCTTTAACATGTTGTGCTGACTGGTCTTGGGGGAAGGAGAGAGACACTGGGATCCAAAAGTTGCAATTCCAATACAAAGTATGTTCTTATTACAGCAAAAACAACAAGACACTTCTCTCCAGTGATGCTCTTTCTGGGGGAAACTCCTCTAACCAAAGGTCCGCACAGCCCTCCTACCTCCCTGTTTGTGGAAGGGCGTCTGGCAGCTGGGATGACATGAACCACCTCAGTCCGCAAGTCAAATGCGATGAAATACTGCGGCTTAATATCCCCACATGGGGTGTAGATTGTGGAGATTCAGGTGCAGGACCCTCCCCTGTTGCTGAGACTGGAGGTATCCCGAAGTGGCAGCCAGAACAAGGCGCACATTCTCCGAGCTCTGGGTATCATGCTTTCCTGGCCCAGTCTAGGGCGATAAGAATGACTTGGCCGGTCTGCCTAGATCGTTCTCAGAATTCGAGGCAGGAGAGTTCGCGGTGGAAATGCAAAGAGGCGTCC
Organism: Calotriton arnoldi; assembly: GCA_963921515.1. Taxonomy (NCBI): domain Eukaryota; kingdom Metazoa; phylum Chordata; class Amphibia; order Caudata; family Salamandridae; genus Calotriton; species Calotriton arnoldi. Next base: position 443,042 of record CAWUFW010007302.1, on the reverse strand, counting down.
TCCTATTCCAGCCGGAAGGCATCTCCTAATGAGCAGTCGTGGCTGCTACCTGGAAGCAGCAGTGTAGGGGAGATAGCGTTAAAAAAAAAATCACTTACCTCCGCCTCGCATGCGCCCTCTTCCTGACTTCTTAGGAGAACCAGGAAGCACCAGGGCTCCCACTATCCCCGCAGCCAATCACAACGCTGCAATGCAGCATTGTGATTGGTCTGAGCACCGTGTCAGGGTGCTCAGCCAGGGGCTGGAGGTGTGGGCATGTTCTCCATGCAGGCTGTAATGCAGCCTGCATGGAGAACAGGAAAAATGCGCATGACTGTTTTGGGCGGCCCGAGAGGGCCGACCCCACAGTCATTGCGCACTTAGGAGGGTTGTACCACTCCTCCCCTGCAGCCCCGCCCACCCCCTCACACACACTGCTGCAGCAGAAGGACAAAATAAAATGATAACATTAGTTATCATTTTATTTTTTCCTTTCTTTTGCTGCTTCAAGGCAGTGGGGCGACGCTCCTCCGCCTTAGCAGAGGAGCCGCCACTGCTAATAAGCGCCTTTGAGGAAATACCAGAGTGCAGAATTAATGACACTGCATGTTATTTATATTGGTGAATAGATCTGGGCTGGCTTTGAAAGCTAGATCCCAGGAATAGCCTTAGAATTTCCTGTTTTTGGTGGGGAAATTGCTTAGGCAGAGCCAATAGCTCTAAGGATCGTAAGATGATATAACTGTCCTTGAATCTTTCCAGAGATTGCTTTTCCAAATAGCCAGAAGCTGTCGAAGGGTATGTCCATTAAGCATACTTGCACACTACCTGAAAACCCGGCTGACTGAATGTCTCCTGAGCACGAAATTGGTGCCAATATCTCTGCCGATGCAACTGTATGACCAGGCCAGCTTTGAACACATACTTTTTCTTTTAACCACTTTTATTACATTTTATTTAGCGTACAGAGTCATGCAGTTTTTCTTCAATCGGCACATTGTTGAGTGCATCTTTTCGTTTCAGCATGTATACAGAGAGAATATAGCAATGTACATTCATAGGATGTTTACAGCATGAGACAACTGTTATTGTTACATTAGGTTAGAACAAACAACAAACTTTATTGGGGATGGATAGGGGAGGGGGTTAGGGGTGATTGGGGTTTCCTAGTGACATCTGCAAGAGGGTTCTGGCGTCACCTTTAGCTAGGTGTTGTCAAAATGTGTGTTGCGGGGGTGGGTCTAGTGCTGCCATGTATGGGGCCCGGTCTTGGCATAGGAGCATCTCGTAGTGAGGTATCCCCCCGCCCCCCCCCGGAGGGTCAACCTGCAGTCTGGGAACCAAACAGGGAGGGGTGGTGGGGGAGGAGAGATTTGCGGGGACCCATTGCCACCCTAGTAGTGCCTAAAGATCCGAGATGGGTAGTCGCCGGAGTCGTCACTTTTCCTCCCTGCGTAGGGATATGCCTTCAGCTTGTGCCAAGTGTTGGAGGTCTCGATGGCAGAAGGACAAAGTGGGAGGGGTCGCTGCCTTCCATTGTTGAGAGATAGCACAATGTGCCAGTAGGAGGGCAAGATCAAGGAACCTGGTGGTGATCCTATCTCCCTCCAGTCTGGGGCAGCCCCCCCAAGAGGATCGACCTCGGACAGCCCTGGAGTGGCCTATCCCTGAGGTGCAAGGTGGAAAAGACCCCAGACCAAAAGGGCTGTAATTTCGTACAGCTACACTTCATATGGGTCAAGTGGGCTGTCGCCTGCTGGCATGGAGGGCAGTTCGGGGAGGTCAACGGGAAAAGGATCTGCAATTATCTGGGGAGTTAAATATGCTCTGTGCAAAAGATATCTTGGTATAAACTTAAAACGTGCATTCCAAGGAATCTGTGAGAGGTACTGGAGTGTGGCTTGCCATTCCTTACCATTGAAGACTATATGAAGTACATCTTCCCAGTCTGCCCTACGTGTGCGTAGGGGGTATTTGCATGTGTACTAATCCCTTTATATAGCCAGGTCACTAATCTTCTCCCATGTCCCATTGTGTGTAATGCCTGTAAGGCTGCGTGAGTGGGTGGCTCCTGGCCGGGCATAAGGAACTCCCCGGCAGGGAGGTCTATGCACTGTTCAGGACCTCAAAGTGAAGGAGGAGGAGACCATCCTCAAACAGGACTCCTACAGTGCATAGGCCTGCAGTCTCCCAGCATTACAAGTCTCCTGAAAAAAGCCACGCTGTCCGAGTTGACATACCTTTCAATGGAATGGCCAGGGCGTATGAGGGCGCAGTGTTAGTATAGATCAGGGTATTGAGTTGGCAGGTACACGCTATGCCGAATAGTAGAGTACACTTCAAGGGGGCTCTAGTGTACGGGAATAGTAAATTATGAAGCATCCCGGCCTGTTCTGGTGTGAGCCCTGTAGGAAAGCTTCCCGTTTTGCATGGTTACCCCCCACTTTTTGCCTGATATCTGAAGCACTTTGAGTGTGCACTGGGTCCCTGCCAATTTGGTTCCCAGTGCCTGTGTTGTTTCCCAAAACTGTACCTTTCTTTTCACAATTGGCACACCTCTGGCCCACATGTAAGTCCCTTCAGAGAGGTTCTCCAAGGGCTGCGGCATGTATTGTGCCACCTTCAGAGACCCCTCACCAAACATACACACTGCCATTGCAGACTGTGTCTTTTGGTGCAGACAAAACTGAAGAGTCGACATGGCACACATCCATGTGTGCCATGCCCACAACCACTGCCTGTGGCATAGGCAAGTCACCTATCTAGCAGGTCTCACAGCCTTAAGGCAGGATGCACTATACCACAGGTGAGGGCATAGCTGCATAGGCAATATGCCCCTACAGTGTCTAAGTCCATTCTTTGACATTGTAAGTGCAGTAAAGCCACATTGAGTACAAAGGCTGGGAGTTTGTAATTAGGAACTCCACAGCTCCATGATGGCTTTACTGAATGTTAAGAAGTTTGATATTAAACTTCTCAGCATAATAAACTCACACTGATGCCAATGTTGGATTTATTGCAAAATGCACTCAGACGGCGTGTTAGAGATGCCCCCTGAAAAACTACCAACTTTCTCGTGTCCAGCTGACTGGTCTGCATCAGCCTGCCACACAGACATGTTTCGGACCCCCTGAGGTGGGAACCCTTGTGCTCTCGTGGGTCAGGGGCTAGGTCTGCTTGGGGTGGAGGTGCTTCACACCTACACCCAAGCAGGAACAGCATTCCGGGGGTGAGCCTCAAAGGCTTCCTGCTTTTTGATATGCTAGCCAGGGCCTCTCCAGCTAGTTGAGATGCCCGCCCCCGTGACCAAGCCGCACTTTTGGCAGCAAGGTCGGAGGGAAAATTAGTAGTCAGGAGAAGTGTGCGCCATCTCTGCCAGGACCACCCTTAAGGTGCCCTGGACCGAGATGACCCCCTTCTTGGAAAATCCTCCATCGTGAATGGAAGGATTTTAGCAAATCAGGTTAAGGGATGCCCCCTCCCCAAAGGGAGGGGACATACTAAGGGTGTAGTCACCCTCAAAGGCAAGTAGCCCATTGGCTACCATCTGTCGGTACCTGTAACATCCCTAAATTCAGTATTTAGGGGCACCCCTGAACCTCAGATTCCTGCAACCTAAGAAGAAAAGGGTGAAGACGACGCCGTGCAGCCGAGCCTGAAGACAACTGATTTGGCCCCAGCCCTATCAACCCGTCTCCTGCCCCAGTCTCTACTGACTAACATTTAGCCAAGTGACCTGTGCACCAGCCGCCCCAGTGCCACTATTGGTGCAGTACCTACCTTGATCTGACTCTTGTCCAGTGTTGGTCCAAACCCCTGAAGACTGGATGTGTAAGTCGAATACCTACCTGTAACTGCATATAACTGTTTTCCTTCCATAGGATTGCATTGCATTTCTGCCTATTGCACTTAGGGCCTCATTACGATGTCGATTGGAGTTGCCTCCGACCGACACGGTCGCGGTCTCGGGACCGACTGACCTCTGACATGGTGGACGACATGGTGCAGTCGCATACTCCTATTTGTCTATGGGAGCTCGTGCTGCGGCCGTAAACCGTCCGTAGCACAAGCTCCCATAGATAAATGGGAGGATCTGTTCATCCCTGCCCCGCGTTGCAGGCACCTCAGGGTGCCTGCCATACTGTGCAGGGATTAACAGGGGTGCACAGCCCCCAACCGGAGGCCACAGGGTGAAGGGGGCCCTTTCTGACAGGCTTTCCATGTCGGAAAGCCCGACATGGAAAGCCTGTCGGAAACCGACATCGTAATCCCTACGGCGGAAACGCCGTCCATAGGAATTACGGGCCGGTCTCAGACTGGCCGACGGGCTCCTTGAGCCCATCGCAATCCAGCCGGAATGACCGGTCGGTTCACTTCCGACCGCTTAGATTACAATCTAGGCGGTCGGAAGTGAAACCGTAGATGTCGGTCGGAGGCTTTCCGACAGACATCAAAATAGGCCCCTAAATGTCGATCTTTTGCATTTGCTAAGTTTGCTACTGTTTGATTGACATTGCCAAAGTAGTTTTATATTAGTGTAAAGTATTTAACTGCCTTTACAAAACACTATCTACTGCATTTGAAAAGTACTACTATTCGCAAAATTGTTACTTACCTGCAACTGAGTCCCCCCCCGTTCTAAAAATAAAATGACAAAGTAATAACTTTTTATACAAAACAATTGGTCTTGGATTCAGTCTAAGTGTGTGTATACACAGAGCCAGCTTCCTTCAAGCCCGTTTCGGCAATATGGTGTCCTGCCAGCCAAAGTGTTGCCCACTGTAGTTGGTCCACGTATTAAGCTTGGAGCACATACCTGGCTACGTCCTGCCAATCCTATATAGTTTGGGCCATTGAGGCCCTGATGTCCTCTACAACGGCCAGCAAGATGTCGATTGCCATGTCTCAGTGCGTGGGTGTACCTCCCCAGAAATCAAACTGCACAGTACACTGGCAGAAAACATTTTCTTTCCAAAAGCATCAAGTATTTTTGACTCCTGGAGGGTTGGTTGGAAAAGAATCTGAATTAGCCTTACTCACGGAAACTTGAACAATCAGGCTCTCTGGTGTTGAATGTTTAAGTCGAGGTTGGTTTATGACTGACAGGTGAGAGTATGGCTTAGACTATGTAGCCAAAAGGGCATCATTAAATGGCAATAACAGCTCAGATGAAGCTGGCGCCGGCAGCAGAGTTTGTCAATGTATTTACTTTTGTCTCTACAGAGGGCAAATTCAATTCTAGTATTTCAGCTGTCCTCTAAACCACCATTGCAAAGCGAAGCGAGCATTGTCATCAGTTGGTGGACCAGGGTGCGAGTCTAGCTCTATTTCAGAAGACGTATCAAGCCACTGGTATTTCTTAAGTTGGCATACAACGATGGTGATGATGGAGTGGATAGATTACTCCTACCTCATTATAGTGAGGATTCATTCAGTGTCTTAAGGGACCATCGGGTGCTTCTTGCACTTTCTTCCTTCCCACCAAGAAATACCCAATGACCACTATGAGAAGAACCCCACCTTTACAGTTTATTTCATTAACTTTCTGATGGAATTCTTTGCTTGTGTACATAACAATTTTTAGTCTCCTAAAAGTCACTATTAGTTTTGTTTCTTTAATATGCATCTAGTAGACAAAATGCATGACACATGTTCTCGAGTACTCATTATCTCTGCCTTGCAATGCCATTTTCTGCACCCTTTCTTGCGGATACTATGTTTTTACAGCGTTCTATAGCCCTGTCCTTAGGTCTATTGGCCACTTATTAAACTTCAAATGTAAAATAAATAGCCTAGATTGCTAAAAGCTGTAGATGTACTCATTTTGGTGACAGAGCTATGCTGGCTTTTGTAGAATCCAGTTAAAATGCTATTATTTCTACTCACAAGCATCACTAAAGAGGAGAAACCTAGAGGCACGTTTTGTGTATTAAGGCCTTCAACAGGGCCAAAGCGACAGTCCGCATGCCGAACTACAACAATCGCCCATGATGTACGCTGAGGTTGGCGCTATGTAAATACCACAGACAAACATATGATCCGAGCTACCGCTCCTATCACATGATGACTGTGTGTTTGCCTTTAACCACTTACAACGCTGTGCTGCCTTTGGGCTAGATTCCCATTATATAAGTACCACAAACATACAAATGACTTTGCTTACTTTTGCTCTGTTATCTTGGTTATTTTTTGTGAATAGTCTGGTATTCTAATTTTATTTAGTTTCATATCAACATAATTTTCGCTACACGTTATATTTTCAGTTATCTGTGTCTTTCACATTATTTGGTGCAGGCTTCCACATTTTCTGAGTCCTGCTTGAACCGTTCAAGTGTACACTTTTACATAAGCATGAATCTCAAAATGCTTGTAAATAGCTCCAGAATTCGCAGTATTTAGGCACTCTCCTCATTTGCACAAGACTTCTTTGGCTGCCCCTCGAATACACTTCTAGGAAGACAGACTGAACCTGGTTTACAACTCCCAGAATGGACTATCTGTTAAATAAAAGTCTGCGACTGGAGAGGTGATGTCCGCGTGACAGACACTGTGTTTTTGTACCGTATGAAGGCTTAGCGTAAACTATGCATAGGTGAGCTACACCTGCACGTGTCCAAAGTACCTTAATTATGAAGAGTCATAGTTATGCCTTTAAAAGGTTCTGCGAACTCACCATGGAGAACTTTTTTGAGATAGCTCAGTAATAACCTTCAAAAACAACGTGCATCCTGCCTTTTCAAATTGGTTCAATTTGGGTATCATTTAATTCATGAATTGCAGTGCATTTTAAGGTAGCGATTTGGGTTTACTGCAGAGAAGACCATGGAGAGAGTCCCAGACAGAAACACCAGCACGTTTTGGCTCTACAGCCTGGATCTGGAGGGATATTCGTCAGGGTCAGAAAACATGCAAGGCTGTGGTCCACACTTAAGTTCCGGTGACATATTTATTAAGGTCGGAAAAAGAGCACTGTTGAGGCACAACAGTTGGGTTTGGAGAAATCTTTGTTAGGGTCACAGAGAGCACCTGCACAGTTGGGGCCTATTGTTTGGTTAACAGGGAACAAATGCACTGGTTTGCCTTTAACCAGTTTTTATTTAGTGTAATCTTAATGTCACAAATACATGTAATTAACGTTCGGATCAATACGACAAACAGACAGAGCAAACCCATCCCAGATTCCCTACATATACTGCAATACTGGTAATTTGGCAGGAGTGATTGGTCTAAAATATGAACATTTGTAAACTGTAGGTCATAACAATAAAAGTCGTTTACAGTGGATAGATACATTCAGAGTGCTGATGTCACCCCTCTCTGTGTTTTCCCGCCTTACACGCTACATGTGTTATACATCACTGATGAGGTAAACACTACAACAATACCCCCTACCCACCAGCATCGTAAGTACCCGGTCAAATGGGGAAGGAAATAAAGAGGGGGCGGATAGAGCAGCGGGCTACGGGAGCAGGTGACCCACAGTGACCAGGCGTCACTGTCTTGTGGGTCACCTGCTATCTTGTGGGATAGCGTCCCATGCCACAGCTATGGGAATCCTGCATAGGCTGTGGACCTCCTCTCGCCTGAGCGCCACTGATTCAGCTTTGCCCCATTTAAGTGTCGCAGCGCACCAGTGTTTCAATCCTGGTTGTGTCAGCTTTCCAGGGCATTGCTATGGATCTACAGGCTAGGAGTAGAGCCAAGTCTATGAAACGATTTGTTACTCTTCTGGTTGTCCTAAGCTTAAACATGCCCCATATTGCCACCTTCATAGAGAACAGAACATCTTGACCCGCCACATCCGACAGTGCACCCGTGACCTCCTGCCATAGGGCCTCCGTTGCCGGGCAACAAATGCACTATTAAGGCCTAGAGTTGGGGTCTCAATAAGTCTTTCTTTGGATCACAGAGAACATCTGCACCATTGAGGCCTATAGTGCGTGTCTGCAGAAAGCCTAACAAGGCACTGCTCTGGCCTGAATTAATGGCAGCAAAGCTAGGTCTCTGCAGCACTGAGATTTCCTGCTTGCATTATGCACTTGGCCCTAGAAAGGACACAAATATTTGATTTCTGGGGAGCAGCAGAAGTCCACAATCAGTGGACTCAGGGCTTTAAGTGGCCTGGGTGCTGGGTCCTGTCAATGCTCAGCACTGGCAGTTCTAAAAACCATGTGCTGCGATGAGTCCCCATCAGGCTCTCGATTTTTGCCCTCACCCGCAGCGTGAAAAGAATCTTAACTCGCGGGCAGTACTACACATCGCCGGCCTTCAAAGAAACTCCTTTGTTACAAAAGCTGCAATGATCAGGAGCCAATTAGAAATATGATCACCTGACAGCAATCTGAAAGATTATTCGGTTTGGGTTTCACTGTGATTTACAAGCCACTACCAATGTCTTTGCCAATGTTTGAGTGCAGATGGAGGAAGCCACTGGGCCAGCCTAACAGCTGCAGCTGCCTGTGGCAGGGAAGAAGGGTGGCCAGCTGGGAATTAAATCAGTGCCCGTGTGTGCAGAAACGAATCAATGGCCCGAGCACCATCCTGGTGGCAAGGGAGAAGAGCTGTCCAGCACCCTCAAGATGGCAGCAGCACCAGGCAGAAATAGACAGGATCTACTGAGGGAGGATTCAAGTAGAGCCACTGAGCGGTCATAGATACTCCAGTGAGCTCATTCAAGATGTAATTATCAATATCTCAAGCCAATCGCTCTGGGATCCTGAGCCAGAGAAGCCAATGGCTGACTCAAAGTCCTATCTATGTATATTTTTTCCTCCATAAAATATGTCTCGGCTTACACAGGACCTAAAAGGAGAAAGAAATGAGTGAATGAACATTGGTGGCTGCTCCAAGTTTGATGGGAATGTGCAGTAGTTAGTTTAGCACTTATCAATAGAGGGCTCCAGAATATGGAAGTTGACAACGTTCAACCTCTCCTGGAATTTACTACATCCGACTTCGTACAAACATCAGAGTCGAACTTGTTACTGTGGTACCATGTTCAGGCGGTCAAAATTATAACAACGCCCGGTGCAAGTACCTAGTCAGCATGCTCTCAATACATATACAAGGTCTCTCCTCCTGAGGATAGATGGCATGATAAAATTGTTGAAATAATGTAGAATCTGGTGTGGTCATATTGAATGTTCTTGAATGTATTTGTAACAAGGCATTCAAGGATCTGACCACCGTGGGAGATGTCCTGGGTTTATCTTCTCTTGGATGGATTAAATCTTAATTTCTACATTGAAGGCCTCTTGGGTGTATTTTTATGTTAAATACTCATCTTACTACACACCTGTAGAAGAAACGACTGCAGTCTGAACACTAGTAAGAGGAACTATCAGAACTGCTACTGAACCATAACAAAGGCTTGAAGTGAAATCTCCTTGACTGAGGCGCTGTTCACCTACTGTCATTCTGCCTAAATTTGGTCACCTACTCGGGCTCAATCAAGGCCCATATGACCGAGTCTGTGGTACTGAGAATGCCATGCATGATGTCTTTAACATACATGGAATGAACTCTAGAACAAGGTGTCCCCTCCCTGGCCAGAAGCAAGCTTACATTATTGAGGAAATAGGAAATGAAAAATGGGAATGAGTTCCACACTAGCAGAATAGATAAAACAAAGAGTATGGACACCTTCGAAAAGCTGACCTAGAAGCTGAATTATCATGGTTTGTGTAATGAAGTCACGAGCCTCCATATTAAAGTGAAACTTATGAGAGTTTGACACTACAACAGAAGCATAGTCATCCAGAGCCAGTCAGGAATAAACTGCCTCAGCATAGAATGCCAGCTCTCCAGGGAGGACGTGGAATACAGAGATTCTAATTCTTCCAGTCAAACCCCACATAAGAGTCTGTTACTTGGTCACATTTGGTTCAATACAAAGACATACAGCTTACTTTTAGTTACTCTGTTTCATAATACCCATTGCCTTAGCCAAAGCAGTGCCACTATCTAAGTGGAGAGGTGTGGTGCAGCGGCCAGGGCAGCTGACTTCGGAGCACAGGGTTCACGGTTCGATCCCCTGCTCCGGTGGCAGCTTAGCTCAGCACCATGTGACTCTGGGCAATAGCTCACTTAATTTCCACGACGGCCCCCAGCGCCTTGAGACCCGTAAGGGTGAGTAGCTGCGCTATATAAAAACGGACTTACTTACTTACTATCTCAGTACAATTTGCGAAGGGTTATGTACACACATGGTACTGTTAAAGCACCTGATCACTTAGGTCAGAGAGGTGAGAACCCAAGACAACACAGCACCACAAATGGCTCCAGAGGGATGGAATTATTCCCCAATACCCTTAATGGGAACTTTGAAAAAAGTCATGTCCTTCTCTCTGTATGGTCAGGGAGGCGCTAAGGTTCCCGGGATAAAAATGACCCCCTACCCGACCCCTTCCCATACCTGGCCGCCACCCACCAATGACTTAGCCTGAAACAACCTTTGGAGTTGAGATCAAAAAGATCTCAGGCCATATTTTATTGCACACACAAACATTTATTCAATTAACAATTGTGCACAGAAACCACATTTCCTATGTACATGTTTATTACAAATTAAGCCGATCCTTAACAGAGTCTCTAATACATTGAAGTCACCTGACCATAACTACTACGTTCCTGTGCAACCAAAACAGAAAAAACAATTCATGAGTGAGATCACGACTGGCTCCGTGAGCCTCTTTATGGGAGGTCCCCACCGTCGTCCCCCTCAGAGCTCTTGTGCAGGGGGCCCGGTTCCCCCTAAGACATCCCCTGCACCCAACTTCTTTGTCCCCCAAGGCCCTGTGCTAGGTCGTGCTCACTGTGCCTACGTAGGTGATGACGGGTAAGGACCGCGTGCCAGCGACTATCCCCAGCCCACTGCAACTTCCTTACAACTTGCTGTCAGCACCCCTTTGAGGTTCCTCGGACACTGATGTTTTACCCATTGTTTTGCTAGAAAAGGATGCCGCAGGGAACGCGAAGAGTCCCTGCCAATCATGACCTCACCCGCCACAGGCCAGCATAGTTCACCTACTATCTTGTCCCCCCCCCCCCCCCAACAGGTGCTGGGGGCGTTGGCCCAGCCATTCCAGCCAATTTTCCAGAAACATTGTGTTGCCTTGCTTTGACAAATGCTCACCATCCTGCAAGAAAAAATGCTCACCTTTGATGCAACCATGAGGCATTGAAGACAAACTGGCTGTGTACAATAGTTTAGCCACTTTATTGTTTATACGTTTTACTGAGTCATTGAGGGCCCTGACTGACTTGCCACCTCTCCAAGTTATTCTCTGTATAATGTGTGACCATGCTATTGTGGCTCCAGGGAACCTCCTTGAGAGCCAACTCACCTCTGAGACTATTAATTCAAATAAGACCTTGCGCCCAGAGTTAGCCAAGTCATTTCCTCCCAAATGCACAATTTCCACCTCCGGGGGCAGAAGCCTCTGTGGCAATAATCCGTCCAGCGAAGATCTTAGGTCCACTAAGCACATATCTTCTTGACCACAGAAGGTTAGATGAAATCCTGCCATTCTGGCACGCGTTGTGTAGTCCCCTGCCGCATACCAGACCTCTGCATGCTTCACGTACGAATGTCCCAACACCAGCACTTCCTTAATAAATCTTGCTCCTACATTGACAGAAGAATACGAACTATCGGGCAACCACACATCTTTAATATGTCTTCCACCTGCGTTGATAGAGTACCGAAGAAGGAATAGCAAAGGATTAATGTCACATCACAACATGTTTAATCTCACATACCGCTTATAGCAATCTGACTTCCTTCTCCCTATCCTTTGGACCGATTGTCCTCCCAATACTATGCTCGCCGCCGCAGTAGCTGCCCCGATCCTAAAGGAATGATGGATGAACTCTGCAAGTTCCAAACCTTCCGCAGCTAGAGTCAGACTGAGGATTCTGGCGAACTGAAACTTAGAGAGAGGTATTCCATCTTTGTGTATGAACAGGATGCCCACCTCCTCCCCTTGGGGCGATGCGCCATATAGAAAGCCAAGATCCCCAGCGGGCAGCACTCATTTCCCTGCACCCTGTGTAGCAGAATATGTTCCCCTCTACCCATCTGGTCAGTCTTTGAGAGAGTGATGGTTATTGCCAGGGAAGCATTCGGCCACCCAATATCCCGCACTTGCAGACCACCCCGTTTGTCCTCCTTACTATTTGCCATAAGCTCACCTACCCTCAAAGCCCCATGGAATGCCAGTCAGAAAGCTGCTTTGAAAAGGCGTACATCAGCAAGTGATCGGCACACTTTCTCTAGGCTGGCGATGATCCTCCCCACTTTTTGTGGGTCTATGGGACGCCTAGCATCTTTTTTGATCTGCTCAAGTCTCTGCAAACCCCTCAGTGCTCTTTGCACAATGAAAACCTTGATCCCACAGGGCTGACCCTGCATTTTCGGGAATAAGGAAATAGCGGTGGTGTGCAGCCTAGCGTACGACACTGACCACCTCATCTCCCTGAAAGATCTCAAAAATGCAATTCTAGACTCTGGTGGGAAAAATTCACCCACCCCATCTTTTCCATGAAATCTACAGTGTGTGCAAAATGCCCCCTCATAAGCACACCTCGGCATGGACGCTAAACTGGCAGCCAAGAGGTCTGATAGGCTGGGGCACTATGCCGCCAGAGTTGGTCCGGGAAAAGTGAAGGGTATTTCGCTGCTTTTGGGTGGTGATACCTGAAAGCCTGCATCTTAAAATGAGATGGAGCATCTGCTGCATTGTTCAATATGCCAGGTACATGTTTGAACTTAAAATGGACCTTGAGCCTTAAACATAGTATGATTTCTTTCAACAATATCAAGATCTTCTTACATTTTGCTGCTTGGCGGTTAGTGCACTCTACTACAGTCACGTTTTCCGACCAGAATATCACGGATTAGTTGCGAAACTGGTCTGGCCAGATTGTGATCGCCACCAGGATGGGAAAAAGCTCCAAGAAACCTATGTTTGCCACCAGCTCAGATTCTACCCAGTCTGCTGGCCAACGCTGGGCGCACCAAGAAGCGCTCAAAATGGTGCCAAAACCTATGCTGCATGCAGAGTCTGTAAACAAACCTAACTTTTCATTGGTCTTAGCGGGGCTTAGCCACACAACTGAACCATTGAAGTCTTTCAAAAATGCCTCCCAAATTCGCATGTCCTGTCACACCTCACTTGACAACGTGGTGAGATGGTGTTTCCATTTCAAGCCAGACATGACCTGCTCAATAGACCTGGAAAACGGGCAGCCCATGGGTATGATACACAATGCGAAATCAGCTGCCCCACTACAACCTGCAGTTGATGTAACATCACTTCCTTGACTTCCAAGCACTCCTTTAAGGCCCTCATAAATGCTATGACCTTCTCATGAGGAAGCCTAGACACAACTGCCTTGGAATTCAGCTCTATCCCGTTAAATTCAATTGTTGTGACTGGGCCACATGTTTTTGCCTATGCTAAAGGCACCCCAAATACCTCCATCAGCTCCTGAAATGCTTCTAAGCCATCCCCACAGACTGTTGTGTCTGGAGGACCTAGAAAAAAGAAACCATCAAGATAATGCAATACCCAGTTGTGTCCCGCCTTCTGCTGGAAAATCCACTCCAAGAAGGTGCGAAACCTTTTGAAGTAAGTGCAAGAGACCGAACAGCACATGGACATGCATTTGTCAAAGTAAAAGGAACCCTCAAATTGAAAACCTAACAAATGGAAATAGTCTGGATGAACGGGCAGCTGCCTAAATGTTGATTCAAGATCTGCCTTTGCCAGCCATGTCTCAGGCCCCAGCTCCTGGAGCATCCTAATGGCCTGATCTAGAGAGGCGTTCTTGACGGAGCAAAGTGCCCCATCAATGGCCTCACTGACTGACTGATCCCTAGGTGCCAATCTATTATGGATCAATCGATACTCCACTGGATCTTTTCTCAGAACTACCCCCAAAGGGGAACACACAAAATTATTCAGCGGGATGAGTCAAATAGGCCTGCTACCCTCCCCAGTTGTTTCCTTCCGGCAACATTACAATCAGCCTGCAGTGACTGCTGATTTTTGCAAAATGGAACCCCCACACAGCCCTCTGCAGGGATTCTGTAACTATTTTTAAAACCTTCTTACAGTGACTGTGCTGCCGCTGTTTTGCTGTACGCATTCAAACATGTCACCATTGCCTGTTAATTAACTGGGGAGGGGGCCTTGACCAACAAGGACTGCTCATTCGTGCTTCTTAGTGCCACTGTCTTTGGACTTTTTACAACACTTGGACTCTGGGTGAAAAGGGAGGGAGCAGAAGGAGCAGCAGTGTTTCAACCTGCACGTCTCTGGGGCTCTAGAACACATTAAAGTCCCAACATGACCTTTAACTCGCTAACCCCCCTACCCTCCTCCCATGTGGGTGACTTCCTGAAAGGGCTGCCCCGGGGCAGCCTCAGCCTTCTGCACCCTTATGAAATGCAACCACGTATTCATCTAAATCTCATTCCAAGCCAGGGTGGGTCTGGTAGCCTTTATCATAATTTCTCCATGCCGTCCCCTCCAAACTCGTCATGTGCGCACACTATTCTAATCTGGTAGCACGATAGTGGAGTTCCCATTGTAGGGAATTTCTTGCCCATGATTGCCTGAAAAATTGTGAAACCTTTGACCCAATTAATCAAGGTTTCTTTCACCTTTTTCTTGTATGGCCAATGTGCACAGTCCCTAAGATGAGATCATTCTTTACACTGCTTATTCTCTTGCCTTTCAGGCATATCTGAATTAGCTCACATATTTCAACTTAACTTCCTTTCCAGATCATATCCTCGACTTCAGCAGACACGTGCCTGCCCAACTGGTCATGCTCAGAACACACATCCCCCAAACCGATGCTCAGTAGTGGCGCAACCATACCTGCTGGCGTAGAATCCTTGGTATGGGGTGGGGCCCAAACTGCCACCTGCACGGCCTGATCCACACTACCTGTGCTCTGGGTGCTGGCAACTGTTGGCATCTGTGCTACCCGAGTAACTACTGCGGATCCCCCTACCAACTACTGCAAGTGTGCCAACCACCCCGGCTTGCTGACCTTGTCCATATTGCCCACTTGAACTGCTCTCAGTAACCCCTGGTCCCCCCTTAAGGGGGGGAAGATTACATCCCCACTTTTGATAACCATGGCAACACACTAGCTAAGTTAGCCACCAGATCAGATTGCTCCATGCTAGTCGCTTGCGTCACCCCAACTGACATGCAGCTATTGCCACTTTGCTATTATTCACAGTAGGCACCATCACTGCGGGCGAACCATGCTGCCTTTTGCCCTACCTACCCCGCCCACCAGGACAATGTCCAGGAATGCCACTCTTGGGGGAATGCTTAGCCTCCTGGGCCTCTCTGCAGACACTGCTGGTTCGGGTGCCCCCACCTCCCCTTCACCCCCGCACGTGGGGCTGGAGGATGAAAAAGCACTAAGAATTTGTTCATTGCAAGCATCCTGCATATCAATACCTCCATGTCTACTGAATGTGGGTGCTTGCTGCCCTGCTTAGCCCCACCCAGCATGCTAGCAAGAGACAATATTTGTGG